>JAYKAV010000556.1:2717007-3065285 GCA_035582835.1 Phoebastria nigripes | reverse complement strand
CCACAACAAAAAAACCCAAAAAAACCCCAAAACACAAAAAACCCCACACAACCAGTGGCTGAAAATCCAGTCTTTACAGAAAGTTCATCTCCAGATGTGTTTTCATTACTGAGCTGTATTCACTAACAAATTGTGGGTGGGTGTTTGGGTGTGTTTTCATTATGTGTCCCTAAATGTGTTTTCTTTTTTGTTTTGAAGCTTTATTTACTGTATGAAATATTTGATTATTCTAGTAATAGCCAGCACTGCTTTCGTGGGGTTTAATGTTTTATTTGTTGTAATTTAAAGCCAAACAAATCAAATGTGAAGATAAATTTAACTTTTGGTTTTTTAAACGCAAGCCCTGCTGTCCATTTCTTTACCCACCCTGCACCAAGAAACCAGTGAGTCCTTAACTTATTTTGAAAGAACACTGTTTTTTTTAGAAATGTAATCAAATTGATGCAGTGGTTGAAAGTTATTTTGGTTACTGTACTTGCTTCTTTTCCCTTTGAATTTTAAAGATCTTTTTTTTGTCCCATTAAGAAAATGGTAGACCATAGCTGGGAAAACTGTAGACCACATATAAAGTGATGTCAGGTTTATGGAAACTTCTTTTGTGTGTTCTTGTGTATAATTGAGTCAATCCTAGGTAAAAACAGAACTGACTAATGTGAAATTTAATCAGTTGACAGTATTCTTTCAAAGCCACTGTTTTAAACCCTTTTGCAGTAACTTACGTGCTTATATAAGAACAGTTGGAACAAAATAGTTACAGGAACGTTTGAGCTTAAGCTGTCTAATATTTATTTTAGCAGCATATGATATTTCAGCAGCATTTTCTCTTTGTATTGGAGAGCTAACAACTTCATAGCATCTCAAATGCAATTGTATTTACTGTTTTTATTGGACACTGAAGATTTTCAGGACACCAGGATGAAATCATCAAAATGCATGCATTTTGGGGATGTTGTTATTCTATTTGGGAGCTGTTATGTTTTCTGTGCAAGATTTGTACTTTTGTCCCAGTCTGTGTAAGTTCCCCTTTATGCACTGTTTGTTCAGAAGTGGAATAAATAAGTTCTGTGAATGAGAAATGTGTTTCTGCTAAAAGGATGCTGAAGTGGGGTCTGATGTTCCCTCCCGCAAAAAAACAACCAAAACCACCCAACATTTAGGGGTCAGGAGCATAGTACAGTATAGATGCAATAAAAGTAGCCAAGATCAGCTCAGTTGAAATGGTACATTTATGAGAACTTGTCATAAGAAGCAGAGAGTTGTGTGGTTAACAGTCACGATTGAAATACAGGATGCTCGGGCACTAGCTTATAGGTGGCAAACATCACTTTGTAGTAGGTCAGCAAAATAGCCCATCAAGCTAGTTTTCCAAAATTAAATATATTCTGGAAAATATGGTTTGCTGCTAAGTGGTAATGATCATTGCAAAATATTTTAAATGCCTGAGTTGTAATCTCTCTTTCTACTTCTGTTACCTCTGAGCAACCAAAAAAAAATTGATCTTTAATTACCAAGGCTGTATTCTTTCTTGGTGATTTCAGCGTTTCATTAAGTAGTGATTTGTACTCTTCAATTATGCATTCGTTTATCTTGGTGATGCATTTACATTACTATTAGAGATAGTGTTGAGTGTTGGTTTACTGAATTTGGCTGATACCTAGCAATTTCAGCAGATTTTTTTTTTCTTGCCATGTGAGAAAACAGTAAAGAGGGGTTTATAGCCTTGGCATTGCCTTTAATTATAATCTTACCTGATATTTTGAAGGAAAGTGGAAAATATGAGGGTGTGTCCCCCCCTTAAAACTTTTAGAAATTTTGTTCTGAAGTCCATCTCCAGGCTTTGCCTTTGCTGGACATCAGTGGTTCATGGTATGCCTCTTTCAGGTGCAGGGGAATAAGCAGTATAGCAGGCTGATCTTGAAGCTTGTAGTTGGAATGGATTTTTCTCCATGTTTGTAAGCTGGCGGTTCCACAAATGAATTAAAAGATTTTTTTTTCTTTTCTTAAGGGGGGTTGGGGGGAGAAGGAAAAGAGGAGGGACAATGCAGTGGGAAATGGGGTTGAAGAACAATTTCTTGATACTTATATGTAGTCCTTTCCTGTACGAGTAAGAGAGAGGAGAAGAGAAAAGGATCTCAATACTGTTAAAAGCTGCCCTTGTTCATTTTCTATCGTAACTGGATAAGGATTAAATTTAGGTGGGCACTGGTGGACTGCAAGGTAGAATGGTTTGTGGTAGGGGGAGTAGGGTTGCTGATAACCCACCTTTGCTTCACTTCTGTTTGTTTCATGTTTTTTCTTTGTATGTATTAAAATTACTTATTCAGTTTGCTTCCAGATTTAACAGTATACAAGCTTGAGTTCTAGTTTATTAACAGAGCTGTAATGAAATAGGCTTCTTTGCCTGCCCAGTGCTGCTGCAGAGGGAATAGATTGTTGCTGCTATCTCTTGGTACTGAAAGCTTCAAAGCTTTAATTTTTCTGGTAAAGCCCTTCTTAAAACCTGTATACTCTGAGATGTTGTGATTTAATTTTCCTTGGACCAACAGAATCTAGCTCTTTGAGAGAGGCAAATCTTCTCATTGTACACTTAACTCCTATTTTTCTGAGTAACAGAGGACGTTATGTACGTTTAAAACGCTGTGACTACAAATGAGCAAATTCTTTTAAAAAAATTTTTTTCCCCTTGGGGTCTCTCAGATCTCTCCCCTGCCCCCCAATATGTACCTGGCTTAACAGGACACTCTAGAGGTAAAAATCATGTTAAATGGATGCTAGTATTACTTTATTAAGGGAGGAAAAAAAATTAAATACACATTTATGTGATTTTTATCTAATTTTTTTTTACTTACATGTAGACCGGTCATTAAGGACTATTTCATTTTCTGTACCTACATTACTTACCTTTTTTCCTCTTCACATGCTTTATTTCAATATTATACTTTTACAAAATGGCAAGATAATTTTTTCCTCAAAAGCAGATTAACTGTGACATTTTAAACATAATTAATAAAAAATAATTTATTGGAAGTACTTTAAGGAACTCTTCTAACAAAATTTAATTTAAGTCTATAGTAAATTGTCAGTAAGAATATACTTAATAAAGTTCCTCTGTATTTCTCTCCCATTATTATTATATGGAGACAACAGCAGTTGTCTCCATTTGATGTGTAGACTGAAGTGGCTAGGTAAAAAATGAAGTATATTACTTAAGTTCATTTGAAATGAAATTCTCATTCTGAGTTTTCCATCCCTTGTTCTGTAATTCTAGTTTTTACCGTCAGAAAGTTTAATTTAGAATCTATTGTTCTCTCTGAGTCTAGAAGATGTGAATGGGAAACAAGACAACAAAATGTGAAAAGTAATAGTTAAGAATATTAAAAAAAACTTGTACAAGGCAAAAACATCTAAGAATGGGTTTCTGTGAAGAGGGAAGTGTGCAGACTTTAGATATTCTTGATAGACTTTTGATACTGTTTTGTATTCTTGCTTAGGAATTTCTTCTTAGTCACCTGAGAAATTGTATCATGGAGGTTAGATTAGCAAGTGCAGATGACTTTGCTGGACTTCTGGGCACTTTATTTCCAGAATCCCGTCCAAGCTAGATAGCGATGGCTCAGTGCCTGTAGTTGCTGCTCTTTGAATTTTTGCTGTGACTAGTGGTCTCTTGAAACGTGCTGGTTACATTGTTCCATTTTTAAACAGTGAAATGCAAATTTACAGGTACGGCATACTTTGGAGTAGAAGCATTACTGCTTTGCACTCTGTATTATTTTCTTGTTTATCTAGGATTCTTAGTCTGTTTGTTGCATATTTCCATTGAATAACTTGAGCAGTGCCAGCATTCCTGAGAGCTGGTCACATGAGCTTGGCAGAGCAATGTGTATTCTGAGCAGACTTTGTTTTCTGTAGGCTTTCTTCCCACTTCCCTGGGGATGTTGTCAGCCTCTGTTTTAGCTTGAAAATTTAGATTTAGATTTGAGAGAGAAGAAGTGGTTCTTAATTATCAAATGAAACATAGGAGGGTGAGTGTGGGATGCAGAGCTGGGAGACCTGTTGTACTTTTTCTTCTGATGACCCTTCTTGCTCACAGAAGCACAGCTCTGGTCTTGATGAAGGTTTTGATCTTGAGTGATGTTTTACTTAACCAACAGATGTTACTGCTCACAAACTTAGTTTACGCAAACTGCCACAACTACTTGTAAAATGCCTGTACCTTTGAGTCAACACTTGTATTTTATTCAGTTGTTCATTCATCCTAGAGAAAATGCTGGAGGACTTGCTCTGAATTCTGAAACATCTATGATAATCTAAGCATGTTCTGTTTTATATAGTATTTGAGCTGTACTATGAAATTACTGTGCAGGGTTGTGTTGAACAACTTCACCTTTTGAGATTCTTCAAAATACCTAATAGAAAACTTTTTTCTTTAATTATGAGGGTTTTTAGAGATAACAGGACTGGTTTTGTATGTTGGTGGTTTTCTGTATGTTCACCTCACAAGATCTATGCTTTTCTAAGTATAAAACTCGAAGCAATAAAATAACCTGGCTGTGTCCAAGATTAAAATGTTTTCATTGTTCTAGGGAGCAACTGGTCTAAATTTAGCCTGTGAGCTTTCTAAAGCTGTGGCCTTGTTTTGTGTTTATCTGTGAAGTGCCATGCATGCTTGTGGCTGTACAAGTGACAATTCAGAGCCCAGTTGGGTGATCTGCATCCATGCAGCCTTGTAGGAATGAACTCTGTAAGGGAGCTTGCAGGATTAAGGTCCAAACCAGTACAAACTCAGACCAGGTCTGTATTTTGCTCCTTAGTTGGCTGCAAAACTTCATTCACATGAATATCTTTTTTTAAATAATAAAGTAAATCATTCAAAGCATTTTTAAATTTTTTTTTTTTTTTTTAAACTAATACTCTACCAGTGAAATTTGGAATATCTTTTTATGGCACTTATTCTGCTGTCAAATTTTTTAAAAAGTCATCTGTTTATAAATCATAATGCCTTAGCTTTTTCACCTTCCCTCCTATTAGTACTGTTGAAAACATTTACTCAAGCGTTGCTACTGTCTCTTATCTCTGTGTGGTTATAGGTCATTAAATTCCAGCCCCTCTTAATACTGTATAAATTCTAATCTTGGCAAGTATTGTGTCTAGTTTTATTTAGTAATTAAACTCTGCACTGCTTTCCTCCTTTACAGTGAGCATCATCTTTTATATTACAGTGGATTTTTATTAATTATATGGAGAATGTATTAATGTGAAACACAAATACCGTATGACCTGCAATATCTGGAGTGCTTCGTAGCATTGGCAATTTAGATAGCGTATCCAGCATGATACAATTTGTTTTGTCCTGAAGTACTGGGATGTGAGATTTACATGACTGTTGACCCTTTGGGACTACTCTGAAATGAGGTGTGTATCTTGTGCAATCCTAGTCAGCAAAAATTTAAATAAAAATAAATACACTGTCAAAAGCCTTTCTGTTGGCCTGGCAGGAAGTATGAAATAGTACCATATGTTTGATCATGGCTTCCTTGGAGAAGATTCTCTGGCACAAGGTGATGTGACTTAGTGGAACGACAAGCTATGCAGAATGCTTGATATTATCATGATTTGGTATTGAATTATTAGGCAGGGCCTGATGTCTGCCATGGACTGAAGGCCAGAGAACTGAGTACAAAATAAATCTCTTTTTCAGAATTTGAGTGGTGAGTCAAATTTATCTTTTAAAACAAACAGAAGTTACAGCCTTTGTGAATGTTGAAAACTGTTAAAGCGAACTGAGAATAAACTAATAGATCACTGCTTTGAGTTTGGTTTCAAGTGACAAGTTTGCAGTGGTTTTGCATATAAAAACTTTCCTTGGTATTGCAGTATTAACTCTTAAAACCTTAGCAAGAACAATTTAATGGCAACAGTAACTCTTCAACTGCTCATCTCTTCATCTGGAATTTGTAAGCTAACAAAGCACCTAATATTCAGTATTGCAACAAGGCAGGTTAACTGACTGCTGGCTAGACTGTGTCCAGAAAAAATTGTCTTCCAAAATATTGCTGTTTACTTTGGCTCTGATTATCTGTGCACAGTATAGAGAATGAAAGTATCCTATTTCCCAGAGCTGGCATCCTTAACTTAATTGTTTGGTACTGATTTGTTTTAGAGATTTCTTTCTTTCCATGTGCTGTACTGCTATAGCTGTGTAGTAATGCAGGTGCTTGAAATAAAACTTGGCATAAAAACTGAGATTGTTTGCAGGGTGTCTTGCTTGAGGACAACCTTACTTTTTTTTTGTATGGATATATTTTTCATCCTTGATCCGACACTGCTGTTCTTGTAAGGGTTATAATTCTTGTTGGCTTTTGGAGATGGTGAAAATTTGGAAGTTAGAGTGTTAGTGTTAGATGTCTCGTAGAGTTGTGTATCATGAAGTTGAATGGATTTCCCAGTTTGCATGTGGAAGGAGTTGTATGTTGAAGTACATGACACAAGGAGTAATATAATTGATCTTCTATCTTTATTTTTCCATTTGGTTACATGCTGCAGCAGGAATACCAGCGCAACAGTTTTCTGCATTACTGTCACAGAAATCAAGAAACTTGCATCAAAATTGGGGTTCACCATGCTCCAAAGTACAGAAGACTCTGAAGGCTAAATGTAACATAGTCCTGGTAACTTGAGGTAGTCTTCTTTCTTTTCTAACTTCCCACTAGATACTGGTAGCTCTCTTAGCTGTTCTAGATTGAACTGCTTGACAGAGAAGTAGAGCTGTAGTTGAATGTATGAGAGAGATATGTGTAGGAGATTTTAACTGAAATAGGCATGTTGTTTACTGTTAGTTGTAGTGGGTCTCTTCTTTGTTCCTTGTTTTCCCCCTCCATTTGATTCTTAATTGTAGTGAGATTTGCCCTTCCTTGATTGACATAATTTTCAAACTCTATCCATAGCATTCTTTCAATGCAGGTGATGACCAAGTGTTACTTAGCTCTACAACCTTGATGTCATTCTGTGGTGAGGCACCACGTTCATCTTTTGGGCAAGCTATCATGGCTCCTGGTCAAAGCTGGGGTTCCCTTTGAAAAGAACTTCTTGACCCTTTGTACTTTGTACAGTATCCGCCTCGCAGGCGGACTCTGGAGCCATTGTCTGGAATGCGTGTCTAACGCGTTCCACTCGGACCCTCAGTTCCATTCCATAATGTTAGCTTTAATTGGCTGTTTTTAAACTTTCATGTACAATTTGGTTGTACACGGTAAATTACCACCCTCTTCGCCTTTTCCTAAGAGCAAGAAACTAGAATCCAGACTGTGCTTTCCCTTGCTGCCTTTTACTATTGCCCTTGAGCTCTTTTAGAGACAGCACTGGTGGGTAGTGTTTCTGTCAGAGGACAGACCTTTTTTTACTAGTGTTTTTTCCTCTAATCTACCAAAGACTGTACTTTTTAAACATTGCATTGTATTTTTGGACTGACCTCTGCATYTGAAATTTAAAAAGAATTAATACTTCTTGTCCAAAGAAGTATCTCCAATTTAATAATTGTTGCCTGATTCTTAGTGTGGCTTGATAATCCAGTGTGTCCTCCAAGTGATTTTCTTTTTCTTTTCTTTTTTTTTTTTTTTTTTGAATATTCATATATTTCTATTTTATTTTTTTTGTTTGTGCATATGAGAACTTCAGGACAGAATCAGTCGTATAACCAAAGTTTGTCTTAAATAAGAATACCTTTGTATGTGCTTCTGAAGTGTCAAAACTTATAGCATGGGCAGAATGATAGTCTCTGCTATTATACAGATTTCATCTAGGCTTAAATACTCAATTGGAGCATCAGCAGAAGCTATTTTTGAGAAAGGGGTAGTTTAGTTACATGAGGGGAAAAAAAAGTTGGCAGTACTGCATACAAAACAAATTTTGCAGTTCGAGCTCAAAACAGTGATGAGTCTCTTGTTCGTACTTGGTATGAATAAAGTAAAACAAAGCCTGCCTTTATCCTCCATAACAGGCTTGTGAGCTCATGTTTCGGCTTTTCCTTTCCCCTCCCTTTCTGACATGGACCCTGTCTTTTTTTTTCTTTGCTAAACAGACAGTAACTCTCCACAATATTTTTAATCTCAACAAGACGTCCAGCAGCTGATGATGCAAAAGCATTGCATCAACAAAGAGGGGATGATAGTTGGAGCATTCCAGGTCTGACATTTTTGGCCAAGGAGCCATGTATCGTGGCCACTGATTCCTCCCTGCCCAGCATGCTTGCTTCAAGCAGGAGACTATATTTCATTGACTCCTGTTGTGTGCCTCCCTGCTCCTTATTTTAGGCTTCCCCAAGAAGTTATGACTGGGAGTCTCATGGTTTTAGATGAAAGAGCCTGTTGTCTTGTTGAATTATCTCCTTTCTGTCTATATTTAAAGCAAAGCTGGCAGGTAAAAAAAAAAAAAAAAAAGATACAGTAAAACAAAAGCTCTGTTATACTAACATCTTAGGCTAGGTTAGAATAAAACTGAAAGAATGATCTAATGTTTTTTATTTTTACGTGTTTGTTTAGACTGCTTGTTTACCTGTAGTCCATTGGCACCTGGCAGTGGAGCTGGACTCCTTGCATTCAACTTCGGATGGGTTCCTGGGCACTGGTGGGATCTAACCCACAAAAATCTATTCACTGAAATAAATCATGATAAGTATTTTCCCCTTTTAGATTAAAAATTGTCCTTATACAAATTGTATATTATGGAATTTTAAAATAATACATATGTGTAATCATGGGTATTGAGTAGCCAATCTTGCACTGTTAGATTTTTGAGAGAAAAATTGTTTTTAAAACCTAAACCAAACATTTTCAATTTTTTAATATGCTAGTGCAACATTTTAAGCTAATGACTTTTTTTAGTGACTGAAGTGAATGCAACTTGTGAACCTTTTTGTTCGCTAAAAGTATAGCTGATACTTTTTAAAATGGATTTAAGAACTTCCTCGTGACAGCTAAACTTCTTGAATCCATATAAAAATCTGCTTAGATCACATAATTTAGCCTTGCAGCACTGGTTTTATTGTGCAAATAAACTAGTTGTTTCATAGATGTGCCTGTTTGTTATGTATGACTGTTATTGTCGTAGTCTGTATTCCTTCACAGCATAAAGCCTTCAGACATCTCTTCGGTTGTGTCTATTCGGCTGTTACAATCAGGTACTTCTTCTAGTCATGAAGTTTCCCCCAATTTAATAAAGGCAAGGTGGGATAATTTGTTGATTTCTACCTGAATGCATCATTAACCATTACAAGAGAGGAAATTAGGGCATGGGTTTGGTGTCTTTTTTCTTTTTTTTTTTCCTTTTTTGTAAATCTTATTTTTGATGCAAAGGCAGTTCTGTCGCCAGCCAGTCCAGCATGCGTAGACTCTCCCCCCCGCCATAAAACAATGAGCACATTCAGGCACAACTCGTGTTTTCAGTTATTAAAAAACGGAGCCGTCTGTCTCTGCCTGTGACTTTAATCTTTAAGCCTTTATTCCCTGTACCCCACCCCCTCTTTCTTTCCCCAACCTTTTGTTTGTGAAGTGCAGAGCTACAGGATATGTGGGCCTGGAGTTTCTGAATGTATTGTACATTCCCCTGGCAATTACAGATGTTTATAACCCTGACTGATGTTATTTCAGTATTGAGGAGGGTGAAGAGAAAATTAAAGAATGCTTTTTTTTCTTTGCCCCTAGCAGTCTTTTAATTTTTTTTTTGGGGGGGGGAGCGGTGGGAGGGTGAGAGAAAAATGTAAACTCTTAATTTCTTTTCTTTAAAAAAAAAAAAAAAATCTTGTTCAGCATCCTCAGATGGAACATATCTGAGAGCTGTGCGTGAATCTTCCCATAGCCTACCATAACTCTTCTGCTGGGACAGTGTGTTGCGTGCAGTGTTGTAAAAAGCATAATAGTACTGAATTTTAGTACAAAACCAAGCTCCTTGGTGTGGGGTCCATGGCCTTTGGATACTTTATTTCAAAGACAGAGACAAGGTAGCTTAGGGCTTGAAATGCTTGAAGAGTAGAATCGTATTAATTTATTTCCAGCTTTACATGGAAACCATGTCGTCTTTTTTGTAGAAGAATGATTAGAATCTGATGAATTGAAGATTTACTTTTGGACTGGTGACTTGCAGAATTGTTCAAGAAAACTTATTTTTGTTAGTCTCATGGAAACACGCTCTTGATCTGTACAAGGTTTAAAATCAATTTCTTATTGGTGTTTCTTGAGCTATCTGAAGCTGCAGGTGCACTGTAAGATTAATGTCCTTGAATTGACAGAGAGGTGGAGAGAAGAGAATCTAGTAGCAAATACCTGTGATCAAGGTGTTGCATGTTTCTTGGGGATCCCTGTGCGTTTCATGATCTTCAGGGTATTGGCCTAAAGCATTGAATTTAAGTAGAGAAAAGTTTAATGGAGTCGTGAATTTCAAGGTGGTTCGGCAGTATCTCTGAGGTACAGCTTTCATACCTATAGCTGTTTTCCAGCTGCATGCAAACTGCTGTTTATAGGTTGTGCAAGTTTGGAGTTACATGTCTAAACRTATATTCAGGTCTCTAGCTACACCTGGTGTGATGGTAGTCCTTATTTCTTATGACTGCTGCATGAAACTTTTTGTTAGACTGACCTTTCAAAGATACGGCAAAAGAATGAACAAGAATTCACAGTGAGATATCCTTTGGCTAGGCAGGACTTAAAGAAGTTAACACCAAAGATAGCAAAAAAGTCTTGCTGTCATCTAATATTAAACTGACTAAAATATGCTTAAAAGAAATTCTAACAGATGTTCTAAGATGTTCATAATTCAGTAATTCTCCTAAGCACCCAGAGGGAGGCAATAGATGCTCTATAGTAACAGTTCTTCAGTCCTTTGGGATGAAAAAAACCAACTAGTTGGTCATTAAGCATGGCACATTCTTTTTATCCTGAGATAATCAAGTACTCAAGTTGTGTATTGCTTGTGTAAGGATTTCTGAAATACGCTATTTCTTTTTGTATTACAACACAGGCATGGATGTGATTGAATCCTAGATATGCTAACGTAATGATGTCATCTTGTAAGAATTTTAAAAGAACTTGAAAAGATGAAGAGCTGTATGTGCAATAGCACTGATACAGAATAGAATTTACAGAAACTTTATTGTTCAGGTGTCTGGGTTTTTTTCCCCTCTGAGTCCAGTACTGGGCCTGTATGTAATAGTATACTCAAATACATACAGAGGATATGAACACATCGGTTAGGAGACATTTCAGTTAGTTGTGCTGTTCTTGGAAAACAGAGTGTTAAATTTTCTGAAAAGCTAATACAGAAGTTTCACTGCCTGAAGCAGCTAACTGGTATGAAGGAAAATGTGTGCATGTAGGTACTGCTTGCCTGTTTATGTACTACTCTCCCTGAAACAACCTTGGAAACTTTATCAAGTTATTCCAGTCATCTTTAATGTACCACTTTTCTCTCTCCAGTACAAACCTGCTTTTGTATGACTGTTGTAATTCATAACGATAGGCATACAGGTATATCCTACTGTAGGCTGAAGCCTTAGGATCCTGTAGTATCAGGGAGGTAGCAGGAGTTTCCATGACTGTAGGTACTGCAGAGGCTTTCACTCACTGTTTGTCTCCACGCTCCAGTGTTTATCATTAGTGGAGAAACCTGGGGTGCAACATTCCTGAAGCTGGGAATAGTCTGTCTGTTTCTGTCTGGTGTGGACTGAGTCTTTAGAGATGGAGCAGAAGATTCCAGATGCATGGAAGTCTGGCAGAACTTGGGATGGGCTCATGTCCTCGTTCATGCAGGTTCAGTGCCTTCGTAATTCTTCCGGATGCTTGATTCCTTTTATACTGTTTAGCCACTATTTTCTCTTTCTGGTGTTGGAAATAGCTTCAAAGACGATGTCTGTTTGTACTGTTTAAGAGATGGAGTGGGCAGAATGGTCATACCTTGTAGTCATATTTTTTTTTTGCAACATATTTAGCATTATCATATGCAAATATATTTACTTTTTTTTTTTTTTCCCTTTGAAACTTGGTGGGAGATCTTGTAGAGAGCAAATGTAAAGCTGATATGAGTCAAGACTATAAAAAGGGTGGTTTTTTATCTTGTTTCTTCTGGCCCGTTTGCTTTTCAGTGTTTACTGTAAAGACTTTATGGACCTTCAGGGACCATTTATGGTCACTACATAAGGCCAAAGTGTAATGTTATGTTATGTTTAATTCTTCAGAGCCGTGTAAAAACACATGTGGCCTTGGTATACCAAAGCAAAATACCTCTGAATAAAAAGTCTGAAACTTGAACTAATTACTCATCAGGCCATAGGAAAGCTTACTAGACCTTGAGCACACAGTATTGTCTGAGGAGGTCGAAGTGGGGCTTTACAAACATCCGTTTTTTTATTTTGCACCTTACTTTTTYCTGAAGCATGAACATATAGTGTTGATTTGCTGTACAACTTATTGCCACATTGTTTCAGAAACCTTTTTTTATGAACGCAGCAACTCTAGGCGGAAGGAACAGGGCACTTCATTGCGAACCTCTAAGCTTGAGTCTGATATACATCAGTGGAATTATAGGTGACATTTTCGTATGTCATTTGGGAACCCAGAAATTTGACATGACTTTTTCTTGTTGAGATGTTTTATAGTCTGGATGCCAAATTATGGAACTGAACCTTTTTGTGCTAGGTGTAATACAGGCACGTAGCGCAACAACCAAAAAAAAAAAGTTACAACCCAAATGGTAACAACCCAGTTGTTTTCTTCTGTGCTTTGTTTTGCTTTCAAGTGTATGAACTAACTGTTTTTCCTACTATATGCCATGGATTGTACTCCAAGGATGATAAGCTTTAKAATGATGTTCAGTCTAAAATGTTAGGTAACTTTTACTCTAGTTTTGTGCAGTATCCTAAATATTTAACTTTCCACCTTTACTGGTATCTGTATTTGCATATACATATATATGACTGACACTTTAAAAAGTTAATGTTTGCTAACCAATTCACAATTTATGCACTTTCGACTTCAAGCCAAGAAAGAAATTAATGCAGCTGAAATACCATGGTGTTGTGTAATTCAGCAAATGCTAACTTTTTTTGTAGCAGTCATCTGTGTCTACTCAGAATGATTGTTGCTTTTTCAAGATATGTAGGCTTTTATAAACCCTACCACAGTTAATGTTTTCAGCCTTAAAATAAGTAGAGGTCTCTTTTGGACTCTGTCCAGTTTGTGCCTTGTCAATACAGAAATTCAGATCTAGTAATAGATAGTATTACTGAAAAGGACTTTGCTACATATGGAAGAAGGATGATGTCTTCTCTCATAAGGTGCTTTACCTCCATTTTTACACATGCTATGTATCACATGGCATTTCTTGTTACTAAGGCAAGGATTGTTTACTTTCCGATAGACAGTGAGGGGAGAGTGTTCTCATTTGCAGTGATTTTCCGGTTTTCCTCAGAAATATTTTGAAGAACAGGAATTGAAATGCAAGACCCTAGTAGTTACTCATCTAATTTGCTACATTTTCTTTGGAAACAAAGTGAATGTTTCGGAGGGTCAAAGCAAGAAAGTCAATGATGGAATGAAGTGTCCCTTGCTTTTAAGTTTCATCCTAATGCCTCTTACACAGGATAAAAACATAAATGTTTTATAAACAATGAAACTTCATCCAGCTGGATGTAGCTTTAAAAATCTTAATTGTGTAAATACCAAATCTATATTTTCATTTGTCTGAAGCCAAATGGTATCTAGCAGCACTGAGTTTGAGGTTGTTGTGCTATTTACCATTATATAACTGATTGTGCTCTTTTATTAGAGGTGTTTTATTTCCCTTCTCTTGCTCAGCTTCATGTGCTTTTGTCATTGCATGCTGTTAACGTGGATTTTTCTTTGTAAATGAAGTTGTATGTGAAGAACTTAACTGCATTTGTCTWGTTTACTTTTTTGAAGCCACTTTATCTTTCAGATTCCTTTTTCAGAAAGTGATTAGATCTAAATGCAGTATTTTATTTCAATACTATGTCGCATATACAGWCTAATACCTTACCTTTTTTGACTGCCTCTAAACATAAAACAGTTTTGCATTGAACAGCATATAACGACTATGTCTTTTTGCAATTTTCTAAAGTAATAGCACTAGTTTTGTGTAAATACACATGTACTTAAGTTTCTTCCAACGCTTCCTAACAATACATTGACCATTTATTCAGCTTTAAGTTTCTCTGAAATTCCTCAGGCTGCTCTTTCATGAACAACTTGGCCTGCAGCAGTGTCCTGTCCCTAGAAGCAGGAGGCTTGCTTTGCTCTTTCTTTTTTTCCCCTTTGCAGCTCCTGGCTGTTTGGTCCTGCTGCCTTCTTTGTGCCAACTCTGGCTCTCCCTGGAGCCCTGTGTCAGCTGGGTCACCTTGCTAATCCAGAGGAGATCGGTGAGTTGGACCGACTGGTCTGAACTTCAACTTTGCCTTTCATTGGACCCTCAGTGAGCCGTGGGAGACCTGAATAAGCACGGTGTTGGGGAAGCGTAGATGGGAGCAGGAACTTCCCAGCTCGCAGAACTGCAGCCTCCATCACCAGGGTGTGCCAGAGTGAATACCTTTTCAGTACGCTCCRCTTCACTAATGACTGCTTCTAGGTAGCTGTCTATATACAAATAGCTATGTAGATTAATGTAATAACAAAGTAAAGCGTGTGATTGCCCTGRCTTGAAACTACGTGGGTAGAAATGCCTTTTTGACTTGCATGTTTTATCTTTACAATGGAAGTGAAGGGAAAAAAAATCTACTCTTGTGGTTCTAAAAGTATGCTTAAAGTGAAATGGAGCCTTTCCTTCTCTGTAGAAGCATGTATCCTTAGCTGTGGCTGTTACTTGTGCTGCTCTTGCTTATGCGCAGGCTGAGAGAAGGTTAAGGGGTACTTAACTTCTGTTTGTGTTGGGGGGAGGGGAGGAAAAGTGTAGGAAATTAGTCTGTTACCTAAATTAAAAAGCTTCACAGCAATCTCTTTTTGGTAGTGATTTCTGTTTGGGAGCCTTTGGAGGAAGGATTCTGTTCCATYGTGTGTATTTTTTACAAAACTACGTATAACTTTAATGTGTGTTTGACCAGTGAATTTAGTCAGATGGTACTGAGGGCTTCCTGTACTTGCCTTCTTTTGGAATGGTCTCTTTTCTATAGTGGTGGAAACTGCAGAAGTGTTCAGACGCTTCTCAGGCTGGTGCTTTTGATCTCCATCAGCCAAAGAAGAGTAAAGACCTCAGAATACACCTTCTCTGTAAGCATTGCTGCTGACTCAGCAGTGTGAGCCCTTACTGTYCTTTGAATAAGTAAATCGGGGAGTCATTGGAAAATAATACATTGAGAGATATCAAGTCAACAGATCAATGCTAAATTTTTGTCTGTCACAGGGTCAAGTGTATCCTTTTTTTCCTCATGTTTTCAGAGTACCCCACCTCAACTCCTAGGCCTCCTGCGCTTGCCTGTTGTGGGCTGGAATGCCCCACTGCTCCCCTCACACTGCAACTCCTGACCCAGAAGTCTGATAGTTCAGATGTGTTTCAGAGAGTATGACCAGAAGCATGCAGTGAGAAAACTTATTCAAAGTATTATTTAATTTGTAGTAAGAATAAAAAACTTGGAAAGGGGAAAAATGGACTTTAAAATAATTGGTCTATAAGTATAGTTGCTCTGTCTGAGGTTTACCTTTCCATAATAATGAATTACTTAGGTCTAAGATCTCCAGGTGTCCCTAGAAAATGCATAAGGGCAAGTCTCTTGTTCTACACTCTTGTGTGTGTTTGTGGTTGTTTTTAAGTGGTTTCCCTCTTATAGCACTGTCTTCTCGGAAAATAGTTCAGGTTGGCAGGGACCTTTGGAGGTCATCTGGTTCCAACCCTTAAARGTGGGCCAGCCACCTCTAAGTAGGTAACTTTTAAGCTAGATCAAGTTTCCCAAGATCATTTAAGGCTTCATGGATGGCCCAGTGTACAACACTTCTCCRAAGATGCTAAAGGCAATATGGGACTCCTTACATACTGTAGTCTTGCAAAGGATCTCTTGATGACCTTCTTTCTTCCTGTGTTGTAATGCCTTTTTTTGAGGGAGTTTTCACTTTCAGGGTTGTTCGGGTGGTGTGTGTGGTGGGGTTTTTTTTTGGTTTTTTGGTTTGTTTTTTTTTTCCTTCCATAAAAGTAATCTGTTTAATATAAGCTTCATATGCACAATATTGCAATAGCTGAATCAGCATATAATAATAAATTATTGGAAGATAYGTCTCAGTCTTTCTTATTGTAACCTTCATTGGAGGCCTTATCAGCTTTGTTCATGCTACTTCAGCATGGCCAATCAAGCTTATTGACGTACTGTAATCATTATAGGCATTTCCTCTCTCTGAAGAACACAGACTTGTTTGTGACACGTAGTTAGAACGTATTCAGACAAGAAAGATCCTTGGATGACTTGACAGAGGAGAGGGTGGAGGCCCTCGTTGCCTTTACCCTCTTCAGGACAATCTTGCACACTGGTTCATCTGGGAGATGAAGTATAAAGTATATTCCAAGTGGATTCTTGTGTGAAGTATTTTACAAAATAACCCTTTTATTTCTCTTATTTATAATAAGAGATTAGCAATCTCTTTCCATCACTTACTATTTGTAGTTGAGTTGAGCTCATAATTACAAATAAATAACTGTAAAAGATAGGTTATTTGTCATACAAGAAATGAACTTCTTAGAAGTACGCCCTTATGGTCATCCTGCTTTCTTTTTGTAGCTCTCCGTTTAGGAAAGACCTTAGTGGCTGGTTTTCATTTAAAGGGAATTTGTGCAACCAGCGGTTTCTTTATTGTTCAAAAATCRAATATAATGCATATAATTCTAAGCTTTACTGTGCATTGAGAAAGATGTTTTGTGGGTTGCCAGTCTGACCCTCGCTATCAGAGATATTCCAGGCTATCCAGAGTTTGRAGCTGCACGGCTCCCTGTTTGTGGTTACAGCTGCTGAAACCTTTAGGAATGGCATGCCTGCGAAACAGTGGTGGGATGCTTGAACTCCACGAGTTTCRGTTCTTTTCAAAGTGTTTCCTAATGAAGTTGTGGTATCGGTTTTGATCCATGATTTGCATTGCTTTACAGAGGGTTTCTTCATGTGTAATTCATGCACTTYGGTTGTGTGCACATCTCTCTCCCTGCCTCACACCTCCTCTTTCTGTTTAAATTTTGGGAGAYTTCATATCCCGTAAAACACCTTCCTCATTCATTACAATGCCTCCCCTAAGGTACCTAGCAAAATCCTGTGTGACTGGTGGCATCTCCCAAGGTGTTACTGTATATGAAAGCAGAGAATAATTTAGTTGTTTCTGAATAAAGATTCTTAACAAAAAAAAAGGGGGGGGGGGGCCCTGGGAAGGGGGAAGTTTCGTACTCTCTGCATGATATAGACAATATTTCCTGAGACAGGAGATACTAACCTCAAAGAATTTAAAATAAAACATTGATTTTATTATTTTTTTGAAAGGGGAATAGGGGAAGCAAAAATGGTAGAATAGTCAGTCTTTTTATCCTATGTGCAGATGAAATTGATTAAACCTTAAAAACTCGCCTCAGTCCACCCGGTTTATTAATTGAAGAATTTCCTCTTCCCCAGAATGGGAAGTGCACATTAAAACAGAGCTTTGCCCCTGAGTAGCAATGATACTTGAGAACGGTACATTTTCTACAATCCTATTTTCTCTTCTGCTCTAGAGGAAATCCTAACATGGTAAAAAGCATATTTAAAAAAAAAAAGAAAAGTATGTTTAAGGAAGTCCTCTTTCATTTCCTTGTAAAGCATGAAATCAAATTATAGCCCATGGCCCGCAATTATTTTATTTTTACATTTCAAATTCCATTTTCTGCTTCCTTTCGGTGCCTGTGAACAGGAGTTCTACTGTTTGTGCRAAGTCAGCTAAAAAGATTACCACAAACAGGACGGGACACAGTAGCTTAAAGAAGCCACGAGTCAGAATCTGTGCTTGTGTTCCGTGCCTGTGTGGCATGCAAAACCTCCCACTCATTCATACAGGGACTGGGCCCCTCTTCCTTCTACTAGCCCAGGTTTTATTGTTTGGAGCTAATTCAGCTTTATATTGATGGATTATGGGGAATCTAATGCAATACTAAACTTATGCTTACCAAAACAGTAGTAGTTGTAAATGCTCTAATGTTCTTAATCTACTTTTGTTGAAGAGAAAACAGTTGAGGTTCTGCCTATTTATTGAAAATGCCTCTTGGTTCTCCTTTTCAGTAATGCTGAAATTGCTAGCTAGTTTAGTGCTTGGAGTTTATGAACTATAATGGTTCTGAAAGTGGGCACAGTGCACATATATAATAAAATAGTAACAAGCTTTTGGAACTGATAAAGTAATATAAGAGGATTAAATGTTTTGGGKTTTTTTTTTCCCTAGACCTAATAATGCCCTCTTTAACTTACTGTAAACCTTGCATTTTGCTGTATGGCTCCATCTACACACAGCTCAATCTRGGAGTTTGGGTATATAATTTACAAGCACGCAACAGGTTGCACAAACAGAAGAGGTTTTGAGTTCACATGCATGGAGAACTGCAGCAATGTCTGTGATTGAGGTTGAAGGAGTTTTGTTATTTAAGACGTAATGTTCTGTTCCAAAATAAACAGGGCAATTATAGTGCTTTACAGTTTTTAAAAACGTAGCCTGTAGGTTGGGTACTTATATGGTGTTTCCCTGTGAATGCTGGTATAACAGATCTGGGTTTACTGATTGTGTACTTTTGCGTAAGGATGTGAGACAGTAGCATGTAAATGTTGCGGAGTTTGGACTTAAGTGTCTACTTTAGCTTCAGTGAGCAAAATCAAGTGTGCTTTATTTATATAAGCTGTGTGGAAATCAAAGGTGGGTGTGACAGTACTTAACACGTTTATGAGGAGTGAATCTAATGTAGAGGATGAAGGTCTGCAGCCTTGTTGCTTAGAACTCTGGGTAGGTCTTTCTTCCTATTTCAGTAAAGGTTTGAAGATATAATATACTAAATAACATAAACGCAGAGAATGCAATGAATTTTCTCCTAAAGATTAAAAGTTCATCAATACATGTGCTTTTTTTTTTTTTTTGATGCATACTATTCTTCTGGGTCATCTGTCTTTTTGGGTGTCCTCAGACAGCAGCTGGTGAGTTCTTTCAGGATCAAGAGTGAGAGCTGACTGTGGATGATGTGCTGCAAGTGGTATCGTTTTGCTCTTCCATTGGAGAAATGGAGCTGATGGCCAGTTTAGGGAAACTGAGTTGCTGCCTTCTGCACTTTTGAAACTTGTCGTAATCTATGACATCTCTTCTTCAACTAGTCCAATGAGTAGAGAGTAATGAGTTACTTCCCTGATGACTGTTCATAATCAGAGACTCCCCAAAATTGAGAAGCAAGAGTGGGTTGGATGTGATTGTGCAAAGCAGGGGCTAGACTTTTTCTTTCTCTTATCTGTGAAGGTATTTTTGTTAATACCTGTGAGTTCCGTGTTCCCTCTTGCTTTTGTGGTACAAATGAGTGCTGCTGCCTCCAAGTTCAGCTGGCACTCCTTGCAGTCATTTCTCTGTGATGCTGTGCTGCTGGTCTTGTTGCATTTTTTCCCATATCTGGCAGTCATCCAGATTCTCTCTGTTCATGTGTTATCTTTCTTGTTTGTTTTTCTTCACTCAGACTATCTACTTTACTTTGTTTTTGTGCTGTGGTTTAGCTGCTTATCTTGCAATATAATTCCCATCTTTCCCCCACCCCCTTGTGTTTTCTGATGACAACTAGTTTGTTTCATTTGCCTTTTACAGGGCTATGTCTGAGCTGTATGTCATCACACAAAGGATACTCTGATAGTTCATCTTTCATTTTCAAGCAAAGTGAGAAATCGCCCTTCAGGAGGACTCTTTATCTTTCTGAATGTTCTTGAACACCTCATTCATAGATGAAACAGCAAATGAAAGGTTACACCCCTGTTTTTTCTGTAGGGGAAATTGTTTGAATACCTTAATTTAACTTATCATCGATTCTATATGACCTGCTTCAATGCAGATAAAAATATTTTTCTTGATTGCTGTGCTTCCTTATATGCAGACCTGTCTTTTGCACGTGTGTCTGCTTCATTCAGATTAATTTCAAGCCGTTTATCTGCTTTGAGGGACAGTCACCTTTTCCATATTACTCTTAACTGCATTAGGACCGTATCCTGTCTCCTTATTTTGAGCAAAAGCAAAGTGTTTCAGTTCCTTTTTGTTCCATTTCCCACAAGAGCCTGTGGCAGGTGTTCTGTGGTCAGATAGTGCAGGTTTATTGAGTGATATCGTCACCTTCTTTTATTCTTCTTGTTGTTTTTGGAGTCTCTGCTTGGTATGGTTGTAATATTTTTATACCTCAAAAGGTTTTTCCAAGTGAGATTACATACATGAGAATACTCTTATATAATCCATCTTCACCTTCCCCAGTTAAATCTTGTTCCGTGGTAAAAAATTCTTCGGGAACACTGTTCCTTTTTCCAGAACGTTCAACACGGTAGTGGGTTGATTGATTAATAGTCTGATAGAGATTATTTAAATTGCAAATATGAAGTTAGACAATAGTAAGTCTGCTATTACTATTTACATGCTATGAGGAAAAAGTGTGCTGAATGACATGTTCCATGTTCTTTGGAGGGGTTTATAGTTTTGTCACCTTGTTACAAGTGACCTGCCAACTTTCCTGACTAGAAATGTTACAYTTGTGAATCCCTGTGCACTTTGTTTTGATTTCCCTAGATTACTTCATTTTAGTATTTAATGAACTATTATGCATGAATAAGGGCAACTAGGGAAATGGATTGTAAAATGTAAAACTGGCTAGGAGAAGATTGAGGCATTGGGAAGAAGGTGAATCGTCAAAGATGGCTTATTAAACAGCTCAGAGGAAAGTTGAGGAACTAAATCTCAGCGTGTTGGTGTGTGTGTTTGTTTTTTTTTTTTTTTCCTTGTTGCCCAAGGGTCCTGTAAACTTGAGCATTCATGTCTTGATATGTGTGAGTAGACGTGTACAAAACACCCTCRTGCCTCAGGGAGAATGCAGTTGAAGTATTTCTGTCAATGCTGTCCTGATCTTTCCTTTGGTTCCATGACTCTCTTGAAGGGCAGCAGCTTCCCACCCTGCTTGGGTGCCAGCTCTCCCCCTGCCATGCTTTCTGTTCCATTTTGCAACATCTCTTATGAACTGTGGCCGGTTACGGATTTGGAGGAGGCACAATAGTTGTACTGAGGCACGTATTTGCTAACTTGAGTATGTTGCCATTTCCTTTACTGTAATATATTTTCATCTGGAGTATCGTGATACATTTTCTGGGGTTTCTGGAGTCTTTCCATAGACAGTACAGTTATTTTTCCTTTGTTCATCTTCTCTTTGCTATGAAATGCCCCGAGGTAGACATTCTCGACCTTCTAGCAACTGGGCTGATGATTTTTATGGCTCTTTTAAAGTGTTGCTAATAGATTCATAAATACAGCAATTGCAAGTATTTGCTTTATAACAAATATATTCAAAGCAGTTGATTTAGTGTTTCAAGATAAAGTGGCCCTTGTACTGAAACTGGGTATAACRGTTTCAGTGCAGATTTTGTCTCCTGTTGGAGGGGAGAGATACCACACCATATATGATGCATCTTATCAGCCACCCTTTCAAGGCCAGATTTGGATCTGGTTACTTTGGTTTAATTCTGGAGCATAAGGATTGCTGTGCTCTAGTAGTCATAACAGAGTTAGCTAAAACTTAAGCTGCAGCATTGTTATTTTACTAGATGCACTTTTWATGGTATTAAACCAAACCATCAAGTCAAATTGATTGTTTAATTATTAATTCCCATTCATTTTAAGGGTGTCACCTGTGTAGTAAGAATTACTGTGTGGTATAGTTTAATACAAAATATGGGTGTTGTATTCAGTTTAAAAAAACCCTGCTGTATGCACTCACAAAAGTGCATGCATTATGATGGTTCARTGTTTTGTCCCACTTGAACTATTTTCATGCTGTTCATTCGCCTTGCTTCCTGTCCTTTAGGTCTGCACTTCTGTATAGTGTATAAAATCTGAGCCTTTTGTACAGCCTTGATGATGTTTGTGTTATAATTTAAGCAAGTTCTAAATTAATACAATTCTTGAAACGATAAAAATGAAAAATACTTTTGAAGATATAAAGTCTGTCTTCAATTTGTCATGGAGAGATATTTGAAATGATTGGTGAAAATTCTGCAGGAGCTTTGGAAATGTCATCATTATCCAACTAGCGCTCTGAAGAGTTTAGCATTCATTCTTACAAGATGAAAGCTTTGGTAGGTTGAAAATAGTCATTTGTAAGCATAATTTTTTTTTTTTTTCCTTGTTGTAGCTCCCACTCACTCATTCACCCATGCACTTCAACCTCAGAATGATTTCCTATCCTGAGTTCATGGGAATTATGAACAAGGGTGGCTGTTGTCACAGCCATTGTAAAAGCTTTTAAAAAAAAAAAAAAAGGCGGGGGGAGGTTGGAGACAGTGAAGGAACAAGGAACAGTTGTATCGATTTCTTGTTCTTCTGATCAAAAGCTTAAGGCAAATATTAAAAGTACTTAAATTCAGAATGCTGCAATTTTGCATGAATTCTAGCTTCTGTCATCTTTCAAAATGTGTTTTTTGATGTATGACTTTCTGGTAGTTCAGCTTTAGCTTTTGTTTTAGTTTTTTATGTTTAAAATTTCTCAACRTTAAAGTCTGCACTTTACTTTTTTGGTATTCAGAGTATTTCGGTTACCTGGAACGAGACAGGAAAATCCTGAATGTGATTAGTCGAAGGCCCAACATTCATCAAAAGCTTCCTTGAAAACTAATTTAAATCCATGAAATTCAGGTTGCTTCAATCAAAGGATTAAGGGTTCATGACAACAATACTTTGAAAAATGAAATAAAAATAATCCATAAGCATGATAGGTAACTCTGGCCTAAAATTTAGGAACTTTTTCTTGAAGAGATCTAAGAATCGGATCTGTTTGTGGCTGTGTATGATGTACCTGTTCAAGTTATGTAGATCTGAATTGGGAGTGAATGACAATATATTGCAGGGTTTAAATCACCTCTTCCTCACATTGAGGGATTGTAGGAATTTGTTTAGACTTGAGGTAAACCTGCCTCTGGTGGTGGTCAGTCTTGTTTTTACTTTTATTAAATTCTGGGCTCTGAAAGAAGAAGTGTTGGTGGGAAGCAGGTGGGGACGGAGGATTGCAGGCGTAGTTATGCAGCAAGTAGTTGGCTCTTATTGGGGTTGCTCCGAGTGTGCAACTGTCTGCAGTGTTGTGTGTTACTTTGGCCGTACCATGTTCTTGCTTAGCTGCTTAGATTGTCTTTTTGAATTGAGGCAAATGTCATGCTTGTGTTGCTACAAGGGTAATTTTCTTAAATCCCCCCCCCCCAATACAGTGGTAACATCCTTAAACTTGAACTGTTAATATGGAGGAACATGTAAACTATTACATGCTTCCATTTTATTTATGATCCAATGGTAGCATGTAATAGCTTCAGTTCCTGAAGTGTTATTTTCAAACACAGCCATGCATTCAGTGCTTACTTTGACTTGTGTTTTGTTCATATCTCTGGGCCTTTGTACATATGCTGACAGTATTTATGGAAACTATTTGAGAAAATGATCCTTAATCTTTCTATGCTGCTGCAATACTGACTGTGAATTCTCCTGCAGGTGCCCAGATTATTGATTTGATGATGCTTGTAATAGATGTGACAAAAGGGATGCAGACGCAGTCAGCAGAGTGCTTGGTAATTGGGCAAATTGCCTGCCAGAAGATGGTGGTAGTTCTGAACAAAATAGATCTCCTTCCAGAGGGCAAGAGACAAAGTGCCATTGAGAAGATGACTAAGAAAATGCAGAAGACTTTGGAAAATACTAAGTAAGTTAACAGTAATATTAACAGCTACCTTGTAACAAAATGTTTAACAAAAATACTACACCCATGTTTCCCTTCCAACATGCTTCTAAACACATTGAGACRTCTAGCAATGATGATGAGAAGAGAGTGGAAAGACTACCAGAAACTCAAATGCARTCCTGAATTTGTATCTGCAAGTATCATGTGTAGAGAAATATTTTCCTATAATGAAGCTTTTCAGTTTAAAGGGCTGCTTGGAGTTCAGATTGGATAAAACAAAGCCAGAATATCTAGGTGAAGAACTGGTTTTTTGGTTTGGTGGAGCGTTGTGGTGGGTTTTTTTGGTGGTTGTTTTTTGTGTGTTGGTTTTTTTTGTTGTTTTTGTGTGTGGTTTTTTGGTTGGGTTTTTTTTTGGTTTTGTTTTTTTTTTTTTTTTTTCTGGTGGTGGTGGGCTGTGTGTGTGTTTGGGTTTTTTTGTGTGGTGGTTTTTTTGTTTGTTTGTTGTTTGGGTTTTGTTTTTTGTTTTTGTTTTTTTTAGTTTATGGGCTTGCAACTTTTCTTGTGATCTGCAAGTCTCTCTTTCACTCCAGAGAAAAGAGTGTTAGGGCTTTTCCTTAACTGAGGGTGAAAAATGTGATTGCCCTAACTAGGGAGAGCAGAATGATGGAAGTTTATATAATGTAATACGGCTCTGGCTGGGATGATGTTTGTCAGTCCTGTTTAGGTAAATTAACTGAGGTACGTAATGAGTGAAGTGCTGTGAGATTCATAACTGGAAATGTGGCTGTTATGAAGTGGGAAGATACAATGCAGACACAATATTTATTTAGTGTTTACACAAACTGAAGCACAGCTTGCCTTGCCCAGGRTCATAAGGGGACATTGACTCCCACGTTTATACCTTGTAAGGTCACATTTTCATTTGAAGAATCAAAGGAATAGGATTCAGTATACAGAAGACAGAATTTCACCAGGACCAAGAAAGCAAAGCTTGGTTGGATATGGTGGTTCCTGCTTAGCTTATTTGGGATGGTAGGGCAACGTCCCTTTTCAACTACGCAACTGCCACAGTAGTGACTATGAAGATCTTGGTGTCTTTCCAGCTCCTGTGTTGTTCTTGGGTCCGTTCATTTTGCTGGGAATGGTACAGAGGTCACCAAGACAGTGAAGTTCTCTGTTGTGAACTTAGACAGAATCCTACAACTTTCAATTATCTCTGGCAGCTGTTGATTTAAGGGCAAATAAATACAGGGTGGCTTGGTTTTCTCTGTAGGTTGCTGCCCCTCATTTTAGGGGAGATAGAGAAAGGAGACACCTGCAATATCTCAAAGCATTTTGGATCAACAATTTTATAGCTGTGAGTTTTTTGATCAAATTCACAGGTAATCCCAATGAGGGTAGCACTGAGATAATAAAGTTAGGAAAACTTTAGAGATAACTATGTAATGGCATTCTTATGATTTCATTTGGTTGTTTGAAAGGTTGATATATAGAATGTGAATTAAGTAGGATTACAATTAATAGTTATTTTCTATCTGTTTCTCATCTATGCCGATAAGTCAATGATTTTTAGGAGAGTTTATCTTAATATACTGCTCACTTTTATTTTGTCCTTTGTTTAAAATTTGTTTATTCTTCTTGAATGGCAGTAATTGCTGCTGCAGGTGGTACTTCATTCTTGGTTTAGTCCAAGATCGTATTGCAAATGATTGGAAAAAAAGACCTTTCTAGTTGCATATTCATAAAAGGAAGACAAATTTTTGTAAGGAAGCTGGTGTTCAGAGATACTTTTAACGTATACTTCTCTTTATATCCTGGAGTACAGGTGGGTCTTTGCAGCATGTCTTGAAAATTAGCAGACTTTGTCAAAACTGAAGGGGAAGCAAGTTTTTGAAACAGTTGACATGCTAACTGTGAGGTCCTTACCTCTAGCCCCCTTTTAAAACAAGGATGTGTTATCAGCTGATCACAACAGCTGTGATTCCACCTGGAGAGAAATGGTCCTGTCATAATGTTTTAATTACCCATTTGAACTCTGGATCCTAGAAATGCTCTTTTATTGAATGTGTCTGTATTGTTCTCATAACAAAAATTCAGTTTTTGCATGCGCAGGCTGTGCTTTATGGTGCTTTGAAAGCAATGCTGACCTAGGTCATTGGTAAATGATTGTAAAGTGCTTGTCCTGTTGAATCTTAGGCATGTGTTGTTTCTTGACAGCCTCTTTCCCACTTGACTTTGAATTTCCAAATGCATGTTTTTTAATGGTTTTTGCATTTCTAAACTACTTGTATTGGCAGAGCATATGCTGAGACCGTTTGACAGCTGCCTCTGACCCCAAACACTTGTCAATGAGTTTTTTTCCAGGAATAGTTTACTTGTTGATTGTTATTTCTCTACACACGCAGGCATGCATGCACAATTCCATAGCAGTAAGCAAATCTAAAGTCTGTTGCAGCTATAGAGTAGGTGTTGCCATTGATGCTGGGGAAATTATTGTAGTGTTGTCAGGAGATTCCATGGAAGGTGGAAAAAAAAAAACAGGTAGAGGAAAGTAACTGTCATATATTTGAATAGTTTGACATTTGTAAATTTAACCTAATYGAAACTTGCTTGTTCTATAGATTGATATCAAAAGTAAAAGCAAACTGCCCCCACGAATGGAATTTCTATTTTTTTCATAATTTTTTGCACATGCCAGCTTTTATCTTTGTCCAGCAGGGTCTAAACTCTGCTGACAATGAATCAATGTGATGGAGTAAGAGTTTTAGTATGGCTGAATCATGTTTGGAAGCACCTCCAAAGGCAGTATGTGATTACTCTAGTTTGTTGTGGTATATGGGAAAGGAATAAAACACCTGGTTCAGCATAAATTTCTATTTATTGCAATACCGTGCCCTAAAGTATTTGTATGAAAATAAATTTCCAAGATCTTTATGGTTAACCACAGGAATTTTCAGTGCACATTTTTATTACCCTTTGTCCCTAGATGCCTCAGACTTATGGCATATAAAAACAGAAAATACCTTATATGCTTGATTACTATTTGGTCACTAAATGAGCTCCCTCTATAGAACTTAGCATTTTTTCTTTGTCAAGGCACTGTCTTTTTCCTCCAGTTCACTCCCTTTTTGAGATAAAATCTATGGGGGGTGGGTGTCAAAAGGATGACCACAATAATTACCTTTGGTCTGAATCTGTTGCATAAGAATAAAGTATCTATGAGAACCAATCACTTTTTTGTGTTATTGCTGATTGTTATTCCATTGCTTTAATATATATATTTTTTACATGGTTAATCCTGACTTTTGCAAAAATGCAGTAATAATTTGACTTATAGTCTAACTTCCCTTTCCAAAATGTAGGCAAAACAAGCTATTAGATGATTCAAACACTAGGTTTCGTTTTGGGGAGCGAAAGTTACAAATTCAGTCAGCAGACTTAAAAAAAAAAATCTGCTGAATATTAAGGACTTGAAGAGTAAAATTCATTGTAAGAGAAAAGCTAAACTGAGGTCAACTGTGGAACTACTGCTCTTCTCTGAACCTTTGCATGTTAGAGATCGTGGGTTTCATGAACTTTGATTTCAGTAGATTTAGATCTTTCTGTTGTCTGCAGATCTTGCATTCTGCAGACTCAGGTAGACATCATGTGCCATCTTGTATTTGGCTACCATTTTGAAGGTTATAACTCTACAGCTAGGATTATAATTGCTTTAATGAAAGTTGAAAACAGTGCTAGTGTCCAGGTAAAATGGCTTGAATGCAAAGCCACTGCAATAAGACTGAGTAACAGACCCTTGCTTCTGAAATAAACTGAAGTCTTACTTTTGACTGCTACAGAGTTGAATCAGTAGCTAATACTAAACAGGATTGAAGATTTCATAGTGAAGTCCAGTAGCGCAGATGCTAGTAATTAAAGAAAAAAATGTCAGTTATTTACTATGGGGGAAGAGCAGATAAATCAGAATTTGAGGGCGTTTCCTTGCCTTCATTGTCAGATGAGCCTGGAACTACTTTACACTGACACATGTAGGAGATCTGTGCTCTAATGGTGGGAGTCTTTCTCTCTTTCAGGTTCTGTGGGTGTCCTATTGTTGCTGTTGCAGCAAAGCCCGGTGGACCAGAAGCCCCTGAGACTGAGAATCCACTAGGTGTTTCTGAATTAATTGAGGTACCTGCTGAAGAACATAATAATAACACAAAATGTTCTCGAACTTTTCTTTAAGTCTTTTGGAGTACACTATATTAGTATCTAGAGCTGAGGAACTCCTGCATTAATGTCAGTTTTTAAGGAACCTGATTCTTTAGGGATGATTCCTTCCAGTGAATGGAGAAGTTGAGGTTGCATGCCCCAAAAGTGGATGTCCTTTTTCAACTACTAGGCTTTAATGCCTTTGAATAGCTGTGTCTTAAGAAACAGCTATCACACATGTGGTGAAATTGGTTTTAAAGTTGTAAAGAATTACGAAGCATAATGAATAAAAATAGCTTTAAAATTTTGCCAAATCCTTGGTAGGTATTGTTTTATAATTGTACCATGGTTAAGAAAACAGTAAAGTTGTGAAGTCAGGCACTCAAAAGTTACACTTTGGGAATTGTCTCCTTCCTTCTTGTGTGTATTATGATCCAGTGTTCAAGTGCATGATTCTTTGTTCTAAACAACCCTTACCTCATTCCTTGCACAGGATGGATAGGGCTCAACTAGTGAGCAGGTAGTCCGTATTTCGTTTTAATTCTCATTATTCTCTATGTGGCTTCATGACTCCATTCAAATACTGCTCTGCATGCAGAATGATTAATTTCCTCCTGGACTTTTCTTTGGCACACATCACTGTGGTCTTGAGCACTTGGCAAACAGTTAATTTGTTTCTGTTTGACTATACACCTCAGACTGTCCAGTGTTTACCTGTGGAAAGTTTCATTTTTAAGAGAATGACAATACATGGGAGTTCTGGCATAAGCAAGTGTAGAATCCATTCTCTAGAGGAGCACCACCTGCCTGCATGATGAAACCATCTTTCTCTGTGATATTCTGCCTTGCTTCCTGTGTGCCTTGCGCATCTGCAAAAGATAAAAAGCATGACCTGGATTTACCCTGTGCCCTGAATGAGGTAGGGCCTCTTAAAAACTGTATGATTGTATAACTAACACTATATCAGACCCATATGAACAAGAGAAGACTTTAAGCAAACTGATGCTTCACAGGTATCCTTAGTTCCAGCAATGTGGTGTGTGGGTGTTTTTGGTTTTTTGTTGGTTGTTTTTTTTTTTTTTTTTGTTTTTTTTTTTTTGTTTGTTTTTTTGTTTTTTTGGGTTTTTTTTTTTTTTTTTTTTTTTTTTTGGGGTTTTTTTTTCTTTTGTGGGGGGTGTGGGGGAGAGAATAAATTCTCAGGTTTTCAAAAAAACTAAGTTATACGATAAGTTATATGGTATGAAGCTTATACTGTGAAGGGCAGGACACTTAAAATAGCTGTTTGTAGCTTGTAGTAGGCTTGTCACCCTTTCTGTAAATAAGCTTTAGGGAAAAGTAGCGTCTTTGCCCTGGAGGGGTGGCACTGTCATTTGCGGACAGCAGAAAGTAATCCTAAAACAAAGACATCATTCTTTGCAGACTTGTCAAGGTCTGATTTGGATGCTGCCAGGTTTAAAATACTTGTAAATTGCTGAAGTTAGGGTGCAGCACCAGTCATCAAAAACCAAGGGATGTCTGGCCCAGGGCAGCCTGGCTTGTGCAAAGGCAGGATGTTCCACATGGCTGCTGAGCACTGAATGTTGTACCTGCTCTCAGGCACGTGTGGCCTGAGATGGGCATGGGGGTGTGATGTGGGTATGGCCTTGGAATAGACATAGCAAGAACAAGGCTGCCCACAGCAATGTCTAGAGAGCTGGAGATAGCCAAGTCCTTAGTTCTGCCTTCATCTAATTCTGGGTAGATTTACTGGGATGTTCCCCAGGGTTAAAGCCTTTGAAGGAAATACCCATGTTGCAGCTGTTTCTGTCAACTCTGAGACCTAATATTAGAAGAGCTGGCAAATGCTGTGTGAGCCCTGCCATTGAGCTTCAAGGTATTATCCTTTCTGTCCTTGATAAGAGACTCTCTCCGTTGTTCTGCCATTACAACTTGGGCTTAACCTGCAGTTTCTGACCTTAAAAGCAGACATTAAAGGCAGTGCCAAGTTTATATACTGATGTTACAACAGAGGCAGAGATCAAAAGTGATTTGAGACAGGGGTGAACCAGCTCCTCTGAAGCACTGTTGGGTGCATGACTGCATTTCTATAATTAAGGTCTTCTGTCTGTGATGATATATTTTAAGAAACATAGTATTTGTCAGCAAAACAGAAATCCTGAACTTGGAGAATTTCTCTAGAAAGTAGTACTTATGTAGCTATTTTTCTTAGTGGTTTGATCCTCTGAGAAACGTTAACAGAAATCTGAAGGGGAAGTTGACTTTGAAAACTTATCCCAGTATAATAGGTTTTCTGGGAGGGAGGTGGGGATGGGCTTTATGGGGCACTAATATCTCTATATAAGTTAATTTTCATGAAAGCCAAAAAAGCTGAAGTAGCAAAATGCACTGTAAAATTGTACTGGGTGGGGGGAGAGAAAAAAGGTGGGACACACAGGATTTTTTTTTCTCTGCTTTGCTGCAGTGTTTATATTGAGTTTGGCAGCAACTTTATCGCCAGTGCAGTTTTGCTAACCAAGCTAAATGTGCAGCGCCAAATCTTTCTAAAGGAGAAAATCGAACTGTTCCCACTGCTAAGTGTGAGTCTCCTCTATGGCACGCAGTTAATTTGACATTGTTGCGTTCTAAGCTCATTGGGAGATGCTTGAAATCAGTAAAACTGCAAACTTGTTCAATCAATCATCCGCTTGCCTTCCTTTTGCTGTATGGCTGTCATAACTTTTCACCCAGGCATGGTGCTGCTTTTATCTCTTTTTTTAGGTCCTGAAGTCTCAGACTTACCTGCCATCAAGAGACCCCTCGGGACACTTCCTTATGGCAGTCGACCACTGTTTCTCTATCAAGGGTCAAGGCACGGTGATGACAGGGACTATTCTTTCTGGCTCTGTTAGCCTTGGTGACAATGTGGAGATTCCTGCCCTGAAGGTGAGTCTCTCATTTTCACTCCCCCCAGTTTTCCTGATAGAAAGAGACACTCAACAAAGAAGAGAGTGTTCTCTTCCAATCTGGAATTATTCAATTAATTTCAATGTCTGTGGTTTTGTTTTTTGTTGTTGTGGTTTTTTTTGTTTGTTTTTTTTTTTTTTTTTTTTTTTTTTTGTACTCTATTATAAGCCAGCTTATAATAGGAGGAGACAGAGATTTTTAAATAAGGCAGCCAGTAAAGTTACCTGCTCAATTTTAGCTGAATGAAGAGGAGAGAAGACTGGCCTAGATTAGTGTGTTAGACTTTCAAATTCAGAAAAGCAAGGTGGGCATGTTTACAAGATAGGATGTGCCCAAGGACTGAAAAAGGTTTGAGTTACTTTCATTTGAGATGATGTGCTGCAATGAGAAGGCTTGCAAAAGAATCTGACTAGGTAGGCTTCCCGCGATGTCTGGAAGTGAAGGAAAAGACAAGAAGAGGGCATTGAAATGCTTGATGTACGTTCTCTTTGGTTTTTGGGGCTTTAATTGATGTCAGCATATTCTGTCTGGAGAGGGAGAAACTTCCCCAGTTTCTTCCCCCGCCTTCTTCCCAGGGAGAACTGCTGGGATGCAGTATGTGGCTTGCTGCCGTTGGGCTTTTTAGAGAGCCTGTAGAAAGTCAAGAGGCCTTTCAATGGCCTTTGAACTGCTTAACTGTTGCTACCATTTTATTTCCTTAAAATATATTAATCTTTTAAAAGAACACAAGGTGACTTTATGCTTGGAACAGGTGAAGCCTATTTCGCAGATGCTTATTTGGACTGCTCTGACTTTTCCTTTGTATTAATTTCCCAAAATGAGTCAAGACTTAAGGAGCGTTTTGCAGCTGCCACTTAAAGTGGACCTGGCTGGTTACATTCTGAGAGTAGGCAGCTTTTGGCTGGCTGGGACTCTTTCGCTGCTGTCAGTATTATCCTCAAGTCATGTTACTATAAGGATCTTATTCTTTCATTGAGTGAACATGCTGCTTTCTCATTTTTGCCTGTACTTTGTGGGCAAGTGAAGGACTAAGTGAGGCATTCTGATTTCACCTGAAATATTTTGCTGATAGCTGACAATTAACTTTTGGTCAGCCTCTTCTGTGATACCTGTGACCGTCTAGTTTATGTGATACCTGTGACCGTCTAGTTTATATCATACTGTCATTTGCATAAAAGTGATTTGCATGATATGTACCCCATCACGTCTGCTTTCCCAGTGGAGTTCCTCACTGCCCATATTCTCATTTGCAGCATGCAGCCCATTCTGGGAGCCATGCTTGTAATTCCTGCAGGGAATATGCTTTGCTGGGATTGTAGCTCTGGTTTCAACCTCTCTTGCTTTCCCCTTGCCAGAGTTCCTTCCCTTTTCCATTGTGTCCTGCTTGCTGTCCTGGGCCTGCCTGCACAAGGGGTCCAAGGAGGGACGAGTAGTTAGGAGTGCAAGGCTGATGAGTGCTGAGTGATGGCTCCTGCCCAACAGGGGCCTTGCATAGCTAAGTTAGCTACTTTCCTTTTGGCATAGCACTGGCCAAGCTTCCTGTCACTTTGCACTCTGGGAGATGGGGGTAAGACAGAGCAGAATAATTATTTCTTGCACAGAAAGAATGCATAACTCGATTATATCTGTAAGTGACTGCTTAGCTCTTCATGTATAGTCTGATAATGTTTTGGAGAAACATGCTTAGGAATCACAATCTGTTCTTTGAGAATCTGTATAGAATATAATATTTCAGTTGGAAGGGACGTACAACGATCATCTAGTCCAACTGCCTGACCATTTCAGGGCTGACCAAAAGTTAAAGCATGTTATTAAGGCCATTGTCCAAATGGCTCTTAAATGTTGACAGGCTTGGGGTATTGACCACCTCTTTAGGAAGCCTGTTCCAGTGTTTGACCACCCTCTCTGTAAAGAAATGCTTCCTAATGTCAAGTCTGAAAGGGGAAAATGACAAAAATATAGTAACTTGCATATTGCAAATGGGTGTTTAAGAGGACAGTAGTAAAGACTTTAAGTGGGACTTTAAAAGATACTTTCTTCCCAAGTGACGGGGGGAGCAGTGAAGTGAAAGGCAAGTTAGCAGATAAACAGGTCATTGGCAAAGAGAAGCCAGATCACTTGGCTTTTATGGCGTTAACAACTTCCCTCAAAGTTTTAGTTATTTTCAATTGCTGTTAATGAATTAATCCTTCCACTGCCTTGTGTGAAATAGAAGATGTGTCCATATGTCCGAGTGGTAATAGTAGTGGGCAGAGTTCTGCATTTGTTTTTTGCCACTAGCAGCTTGTGAATGTTCGTGTTTGTATTGTACAGGTATGGAAACCAAGGCGCAGTAAAAGGAAGCAACTTTTGTAAGTTTGAGTTGTGTGTTGTACTTACCCCTGCTAGCATCATGCAGAGTTGGGTTAGGATACCTATAAAAGGTCAAACCTTTCTCAGGCCTACAAGGTAACGGAGGAAGCACATTTCACAACACGTTGTGTTTTATGACTCTCTCTGACCTCTTTTTGCCCTGACCCTATGGTAACTGAGATTGACAGCTGGTGCCCACTGGGCATTTAGGGACATTACAAACCAGCTGCTTTTTAAATTTGAGGAACCTTCTCACCAAATGAAGTGGCATCACCTTCCAGTTCTACTAATGGACTTCGACATCTTTGACCGCTTGAACCTGCACAAAGGAGGGACACAGCAATTAAAAATAAACAGTGACATTCTCAAACGCCCATGCTTGCTCTGATTGAGGCTGAGAGCACCAGCAGTGCATGGATTCCTTTATGCTGTTGCCTATGTAAATTGCCATCTGGGGTTGATTATCCATATAGCAAAAAGAAAAATTATATATATGTGTTTGGCAAAAAGCTTTGACACAGCAAACAGTTCACTATCCAATTGAGTTAGTACTATTTGCTCACTAGCACTTGAAATCCACCTTGAAGAGCATGAACCTAGGATTTCTGCAGCAAAAATGTAGTGTTGGCAGAATTCTGAATGTCCTTTAAGATTATTTCAGTGGTCTTTCAATCTCTACAGTCTTCCAGTTTATAAACTGTAGCAACTTGTGACGTTTTTACTTCTGCTTTATAAAAGTTCCTGGAGTTTGAATAGTAAAGATTTTTTCAATATAGATTAATTTTGTTTTACTGATAGGCTTGGCGATAATCACTTCAAAATATTGATCTAAGTGTATTTTGTTTAGTGAATTTAGTTTAAGTGAGCATGACTGTCAAATTCTAGTGCTGCTGTGTCTTTTTTGTAGCATGCTTTAATTGAAAAAGGAAAGTGTTTTTTTCAGTGGGGGAGAACTATCTTTGCCTTCCTTATCCAGGTAAAAAAAAATCATAGTAGCTTAAGAGAACAACAGCAACTTAGAAGGCCGATGCAAAACAGACGAGAACCAGGACTTTTGTTCTTATCATTGGTTGTCTCAAAACAAAAAAAACAATCCATGTGTGAAAAGTAATGCAAAATTTTGTGTGGTGAGTGGTATGTGGTCTTCCTTCTGTCCAGTGTTAGTGATTCTAGCTTTGGATTGCACAGTTGCAAGCACATTAGAAATACTGGAAGATTGAGTAAAACAGATGATAATATGTTAATATTCCTTTAAAGGTGTTTTGCAGCACAGAAAATGTTCCAGGTTGGTTAATAAGAATCACACTCTCTGTCTTAAGAGTTGTGAAAGATCATGGAAGAGGTCAAGTCTGAATTGAGTGAGGAGGCAGAGATAGATGTACACAGTTAATGGATATAAATCTGGTCATCCTGAAAGTGTTGACTCAGCATTGCCTTACCTGTGATCAAGTGCTGCAGGTATATAGCAGCCACAAAGCATGTACGTGGCAGCCAAGTACGAAGACCACTGTTGTTTTTTTCAGGCCTTGTAAGAAGTAGAAACTTCTTCTTGCTTTATATTCCAATTCCTATATGTTCTGTTTCATGTAATTTATTGRCAAATGTTAGAGCAAGTTGATGCAAGCTGAATGGCTGGTGGATGTTAACAGCTTCACTGGAGCATGTGTAAAAGTACAGTATGCTGCCACTTTGTACTGAATTTTGTCAGAAGTTCATGAGTGCCTTGAAGGCTGAGTAGCTGTGTCATTGGGTCAGCTGGGTTACGCTGATGTTTGTCTGTAGGGGATCATGTGGGGATTTTTGCTGTGTGCTGAAGCTGAACAATGTATCTGGTGTAATATAGTACAAATTTTCATATTTCTTATGTAATAAATCATGTGGACATCCAATCATTGGACTGACCTTGGGAGGTGCCTCTTTAGACACTGTCAGATTTTTGATCTGCTAGGTGTGGTTGAGCTGTTATCCTTAAAGGGGAAGAGGAATGTTCATACCAGGTCCAACCTTTGCCATCCCTGAGGTTTGCAGTAGACAATTGCCATTATTAATGTTGACCATTTCAATCTCAAAAGTTGCAAGCGTGTTTATGAAATGCTTCTCTTGTAGTTGGAGAGGAGTCATCCAGTTTTTTCAGTACTCTGATATACTTTCAAGAGGTCACCTGAGACATCAAATACAAAAAATGTGAGAAACTTGCTTCTGTTTATCTAGTYGAGTCTCCTAGTAAAGGAGAGTGTCAGTTTAAACCAGTAGTGGATTCTGTCTTGGCAAGGGCCTATTTGCTGTCAAATTATATTGATTTTATGAACTTTTAAGAAGCATCATTTTGTAAGTGTGATACTGAGAAGCTTCATGGCTTCATATACTTCCAACATATGAAAAGAGATATTTTTTTTTTTTTAAGCTTCTTTGTTGGCTAGATAACCTTGGTCTGTTTTTTGGCAAACATTCTGTAGTTTTTATGGCTCATCCAACAAAAAAATTCTCCAGTGTCTGATAGAATAACCCAAATAGTATTTGCAAGGCATTTCCTTCAAACCACCGTAGCTATTCAAATCATAACAGATATATCTGCTTTTGCTTACATGAGTAATTCAGCCTATCTGATGTCCTAAGACCTCTGATTAGTAAGCTTTAGTATATAAATGTTGTAAGAACCAATTTCAGTGTATTTAAGGACTTCTTGCACAATCATAGAGTTGCACAGTTAAGTCTTGTCAGAGAACATTTAAATCTTGGAAAACTAAGTTGTATCAAACCTCGCTGAATTGGATCACGAAGACACTTGTATGTGGACTTTCATGGTGAAATCTTAAATACATTTTTACCACTTTCATTTTGCATTCTTTGGTCCTCATAATATACCCCTTCCAAACTTCAGGATATCTCAACTGGCTTTTGCACTGCAAATAGATAGAACCCTTGCTAAATTTTCTGAGAGTATGCCTGAATGCTCTTTCTACATCTGTTTTTTTCCAATGCTTCTTGGATTTTTCTTGCCCAATACCGATAGAAACAGCCTTTAAAATGCTACGGTTCATCTGCTGTGGAAGAAGGCTAGCTCACCTTGAACATCATCTTTTCATTGAAATGCTGTGAAGAAGGGCAGTTCAGAAAATCAGGGCAGGGGGGAGAATCAATTAAATGTAACTGGTAAAATTGTGAAAAGGCAGTTCATAATACATGTTAAAATATGTGGGTGATAAAATACAAGAATCTTAAATCAATAAATTAAACATACACACATAATGTTATACATGCGGTTTAATTCAGTACAAGTATTGAACTGTTTCTTTAATTGTCTGCCACTTCTAAAGCATGGGTTGTGTGTTTTGGAGATTTTCTCCTTTCCTAGAAAACATCAGTGTGAATCCTACTGGTTTTGCATCTGCTGTGGCATTTACTTAAAAGCAAAACATCCAGGATTTGGCTTACACTGGGAAGTACTCCGCTTTCAACATTTAGGATATTATCAGTTGTTTTGGAAGAATTAAACTCCTCTGCACAGTTCTTTGTGGTTAAGTAAAGGATTAAAGACCTGATCCAGTGCCTGTGGAATGAAATTTAGATCTGGCAATAAAAACTTCTCAAATCTTTTTGGCTTGATCCCTTGAGAGAATAAGAGTAGCAGATGCTGAGCTCTTTTTAAAGAACTGTTCCCTCATTTTCAATGTATGGATTTGTAACTTTTTACTGKGTGGTTTCTTGGTTTTGTTTTTCACTTCTGTTTTAGTTCACACTTTTAAAAAAACAAACAAACCAACACTACCCCCTCAAAAAAAACCCCAAACCCAAAACCCCAAGACCCCAAAGAACAGAATCCATTTTAATTTTGTATTTAAAAAAAAAAAAAAAAAAAATTCTAGTTAACTTTAGACTTTAAAAAGACTCAGGAATAAAAACTCTCAGGAAGAGATTTATATGTTGCTATTCATTCACTACCTGTTACTGAAGTACAGTAGTTTAGTTCATATCGCTTGCAATTTTTTTGTTAAGTATCATGTAGGTACATTAAAAAGGGGGAGCAAGATCAGGAATTTGTGTGTTAAGGTTTGTTTTATTCAGGACCAGGGATAAGACATAATAGAGAGGGAGCTGGATATACATCATGGGGTTTTTAATTTTTTTTTTTCTTTTTTTTTTTTTCTACTCGGTCAGAGCAGAAGGGAAGGAAGCCAGGGGGAGAGCAGCCAACCTGAGCAGTGCTAATCCAAACCATACACTGTATTTTTGGAGCTTGTATGTCTAATGTGATCTCTGTAGGCAGAAAAGTGGCCTAGTCAGTGCTGGCCAATTAACTCTTCAAACACTAAAATTTATCTGCAGCTTTTCTTGGAGGTCTAGATGTACACTGTGCTTCCTGCCAGCTAGAGACAGTTGGGATACAGATTGCCTTCTAATGGATTAGAAAAATTACCTAAAGTGTACAAGTTTTTCTACAGTGGATCTGAAAAGGAAGAGATTTGTGTATAATTTCTGCATTGCTTCTATCCACTTAAACCATCTTTAAATGACTGTTTGGGATTCAGGCTCCACACGGAAGTGCAGCATTGCTGGAAACAGTACTGTTCTCCAAGGTAGACTTTAACTTCTGCAGTATTTCTGTGATACTGATTGCTTGTTCAGGGTTATCTGCAATGCTGACTGGTTGTGGTTAATGCATGAGATAATTTGAAGCGTGTATTTTGTGCTATTGCCATGCAGATAATTTTCCTTAATAGTTAGAAAGTGCTTAGAGTTATTATTGTCTAAGAACTGGTATGCTGTTCAGTGGGGTTCAAAATGAAAAAGAAATACAGGATCATCTCAACTCTGAGTAGATGAAAATACTGTGAGATGAACGTCATATTTTTATTTGATACAATGACTGATTTTCTTAGATAAATTAAATTTTTTCTGCCCAGATTTCAGTAAATCATTTGTCTCATGAGAACTGTTAGAAAAGCTGAAGAAAGTTGTTACAGAAATACAAGGTGGGAAGGAAGCTGAGCTTAAGAAGAGGGAACCGATGGACTAACAGGAAAATTGTACAGGTATAGTTGTTCTGAGGTTGGTCTTGGCACTGAGATGTAATAGTTTCACTAGTGACWGTATGCACTCTCCCATGTATGTAGGCATTCTCCCCACTAGCGTGCCACATTAGTGTGCTCTCCTGACTAGTGTAGACTGCTGGCAGGTCTGACTTCCATGTGTAGTCTATGATGCTAGTATTCTGTATCTCTTTGGGAATTATCAATGTACCGGTTACTGGATCTGATGGAGAAGCTCAGTATCTTGAGTACAAAAGAGTGCCACAATTAAAGAAATGGAATATGTTCTTGTATGTTGTATTAGTGAGCAATTTGGCTTCAGTATGGCAACATATTTAAGGATAAACGAATATGTAGGTTTGTGACTCCAAAACAAAGTTGAAAAGAAAACCAAACATCTAATAAGCTATTAAGATGACACCTGACACTTAGATCTACCTCTATTGCTTTAACTTGCCTTATCTGCTYATTCTACCTTTTCTCCTGCCTATTTCCATCTTTCTCCATCTCTAGCTTCTTTTCCAGTCTCAAAGTTCGCTCTTCAAAGCGACTGATCTTTTCCAGTTACACCATAGATTGAAGAAGCTTTTTTCTCCCTCCTTTTTCTCAGCTGTTGTTGCAATCTTGAGTAACAATGCAGTTTTGTATACATCTTTCCCCTCAAGTACATCATGGCTTGAAACCTCTGGTGCTTGAAACCAGCATCAGTCAGGTTCAGRTGAGAAACCTTGGGATAGTATTTTTGAACTTGTTTCCGTGGCTGAAGCTAGAGTGGGTCCGATGAGAGAAAGGACAAGACCTGATAAACATTGAGTGGTGTTATCCTCTCAAGGGCGGTTTCTGAAGATGAATAAGCAGGTTCCGATACCTTCTCTACAGGATATGCCAGCTATTGATTTCCTAGGGCTAAATGTCTTGCATTTATAGTTTGAAAAGGAGTCCTGGAGCCATCTAAAATGGGTACTTTAAGCAATGGTCCTGTAAGCTGCATACAGGAGGAGAAAGGTCTTAAGACAACTTGAGCCACGACTGAGATGCAACTGAACAAAAACATGTATGTTATCCTGGGACTTATTAAGTAACATATTTCCTGTCAAACAGTTGCTGCTCCAGTGATCAAGCGTTACGTTCTTGGGTTTGTTTACTCTATGGTTCAAGATTAGTTTGAAACTAAGTTAATGGACATTGCTATAGTAATCACAGACTTTCATCCAAATACCTTTTTGTTTAAACTTTATGGTAACTTTTTAAAGCAAAGGATGGCTGGTTTGTGTTTGCATAACTTGTTTGCTTAAGTATTGCTGCTGCCAGGTCATTAACTTTATTTTTATTTCTTTTAATTTATCAGGTAGAATTGTTCTCAATCTAATTCAATTGAAAACAGCCCCACATGCACGTATACATACCATTTGAGCAGGAATCTTATTGGAATGCTTGCATAGTAATTGGAAAGGTAACCTCCTGTATGGTAAACATAGCTTTCACATTGCATTCCTGCTGTGAATGTAACTTTAGTATGAGTAGGCTTAGTTAGGGCAGTGAGTAACTATCATGTTTTAAATGTTTAAGTTCCAAGTGCTGGAGGCTTTGGCAAAATTTCAGTAACCAGAATGAAGGAAGGGAATGTCACTTTTTGTTCTTCCTTGGTCATCCATATATAGTACAATTCCTCATTTGATCAGGCTTTTAAGAAGCAGAACAATTCAGCAAGYACTGCATTAACTAAGCCATGGTCTGTATATTACAAAGTTCTGCTCAGATCTGTGCACCAGCAAAAAATGGATCTGAGTATTGAAAACGTTATTTAACCAAGACTGTTGGAGGTAAACTTCTCAATTTGACCAAAAGATGGAAGAGTGTGGACTAGTGCATAAGTGCCCAGGAATCTATAATCAGTCTGTTACCAGAGTACTTTCTTGAAGCATTACTGTAACACCGTAGGAAATCCTCTGGATTTCATGTCTTGTGCTGTGTGTTCCCGAGATGACCCCATTTATAAAACTCTAAATTTTATTCTGTTACTACTATGAAAATTACATGAGAATTGGCTTTGCTCTTTAAACATTTGTTCAGCTCATCACCTGAATCTGTTGTCATGTGCCTGTGACAATAACGTGTATTGTTGAAACTAAATGTAAGATAYGTCTCTTCGCTAGAGTATTCCCATAACTTTATAATATAATAGCTGGTGCAGTTTGAAATGAAAGAAAAAGTAATACTAGAGAAAGCCAATATTTACGGTATCAGCTGGAGTAATACAATTATGTAAGCTGCCCAGATAGCACTGTGATGAACACGATACAAATGCCTCGATACAGACTTTTCATTTGCAACTGTCTGAAACGAAAACTACAAACTCCCAGGCTCTTCATGGTTGTAACGAGTAGCTTGAAAGCATGTGCCATAAAATACAGTTGGCTTCTCTTTCTTTCTCCTCTAATGAATAAATAATCAAGAATAAACATTTCACACTTTACAAATCACAATGAAAAGGTCAAACAGCCTTTTTAAAGAGTCATTGTAGCTAATATGTCTATAAATGCTTAAATTGTAGACTTAAAAACTATCAGGCCTTTGTGAAAGTTAGATTTAGTAGCTGACCTGTCTTCTGTCTAGGCAACCTGTTTTTTAAGATATATTCTATATATAGGGTGTGTAATAAATTCTGCAAAAGAATGGCAGAGATGGCCTTACTCCTTGTTCAGTTTAGGTGGAAGAAATCAGCCATGAGAACAGATTAACTCATTGGAAGCAATGACCCTGTTATATATGCAGACATAAATTTTTTTCTTCAACAGAAGGGATAGAGGTACTGAAAATGATTCAGAAGTTTGTTTGTCACTTAAGTTTTGTGTGAGGCTTCAGAACCTCTTGAAGTTTTTCTGCTCTTTCTCGGTATTCATCTAACCACTTTGTTTTTGTTCCTTTCAGTTACTATGTTGTAGTTGCTTTTTCTTAATATTATATTCATTATATAATGAATTTCAATAGACTTTTATGCTTAACCATCCCTAGAAGAGATTGTTGACTGATGTGCAACACCTAGTACATAGGACTGCAACAAGTTAAATGGTGGCTTAGTGAAAAAATATGTGCTATTATAAATCAGTTCAGTTCTGAAATATGGGTGTTATTTATGTGGTATTTTCTTAGCCTAGTTGAAGACATTGATCCTGCTTGTGGAGATTAGTTGACAATAATTTGAAGTCTTCAGGGAGTGAGGAATATGCAGGTATACCACAAACACTCAAAAACAAAACCACAGAAAAGAGGGATTGTAAGGGGAAACTTGAAAATACGTATTTTTAGTAAAGGACTGAAATAAATGCAAATAAGACTAAAATAAATGCCCACTTTGGCCTTGAGTCAACACAAAGCAACACTGGTTAGTTTAGTCTAAATGCAAAGAAGTATACAGATCCTTGTAAAAATAAAATAAAACACAAAATCCCCCCCGGACTATTTTGCATTGAGTTTTAGGAGAGAATTGGAGTCAGGTGGTGATTGAATAAGAATAATACTTTGTACARCGTGTTTCTATTTCAAATGTTCCTTTTCTGTTGTTGACATGATGCTCTTGTTTGGGGAGAAACAGTTGTTTGTACAAAATTTATTAAGGTGGCAAGGACCCTCAATGCTTCATTCCAGTCCTGTCAAAGGCTACTTGATTGCTTGGGCTTTAGAGTTATTAACTATCTTTGCCCGAGGGTAGGTCTTTAATCTCTTATGGGCGGAGGTGGAGGAAGCTCTCCAATGGTGATACAGAGTGGGGTCCTAACTTGCTCTGAGCCCTCCTGTGAGGCTTAATGTGAGCTTGAGATGCTACATAAGATTGAAGTTCAACATAATTTATTTTGATGTGTTAATATTTGTCAGGTATGCCATTCCCTAATAGTGGGAAAATGGTGGAAATCTCCAAGTTGGTAGAAATCATGATGTGTCTGCTTTTCCTTCTTGCAGCAAGTGCTAACAGATTAGTCAAAAGTTCTAAGTTACATTTACAGTCAAATACTTTTTTGTAGTACAAAAAGTTCAAAAATTTTTCAAGTCTTTCCTTTTACTTGTGTCCTTGCTTTGTTTTTCTCTTCACTTTTACTGTCCACCCATTCTATCTGTTCAGGTTGTTGAACTTCTATTTTTAAATCTGCTTTCCGGGTGTGCAGTATGTGCAGACAACACCTAAGTGGTTGTCTTCTCTGAGATCACAGGCTCTGTCCCTGCTTTTAGAGAGGCTCTTAACGATTTTAAAATCTGTGGGGGGGGTGGAAATCTTTGCAAACTTCAGGTTTACTGTTGGGAATAGAGGTAATAAGAGTAAAAAGAATATGTTTAGGGAAGACAGTTGTGGCTTCAGTAGCCTCTGCCTCTTTAAAACATGTATATGCTGAACTGATTTGGTGGATTACCAGAAACATTGAGGATTTTTTTTTTTTTTTTTAAAGGGATGTTTTTGGCAGGAAGCTAAGCAGTATTTTTAAAAAAATGACACTAATTTTCTAGTAAAAACACACAAATCTGAAGGTAAGGGTGCTACTCCCTTTTTTTATTTTCATGGGTTTGGGGGCTKCTTTGGTTTTTTACACAAGCTTCCTGTTTTAACTTTGATTAGAAAAAGCAAAAGCATGATAAATTCTGTGTTGTGGTTTTTGGTTTTTTTGGGGGGTTTTTTGGTGTATGTGTGTTGTTTGTTTTGGTTTTCGGTTTTTGTTGGTTTTGTTTTGTTTTGTTTTTGTTTTTTTTTTTAAATAAGGGTGATTCTAATTCTTGTCTATGAGGATTGCATGAAGGTAATTAATATTGGCAAGATGTTTTAAAGATTCATATGTGGGAAGAGAGATGAGCAAAGCAATTTTTGCATCAGTCTTAAATGGGGGGGGTGGGGAAGAAAAGTTAACAGTAAGGCATAGTTTTGTGGTTATGGTGTGACTCACAAGAAAGACTTAGGCCATCTGACATGTACATTACAAACAGTTGTAAAAACATACCATTAGATATCCACAATGTGTAGTGGGCTGAGTTAATGTTATTTTGAATCCATAATGTTAAAGTTATCTGGCACAGTGAGTCTAACTCCACAAATCAAACATTGTATTATTGCTTTTTGTTTTACATTACATTGTTGTCCCTGATGGACAAGGTCCTTTCTGATCAGCTCAGCAGTGAAGTTTTAATCCTGCCTTTCGTTTGTTCAGTGTCATCTAGCTACGCTGACACCAACCAGGGCTTTTTACTTGAGTCAGGATTTAGATAGACTTCAACAAAGAGAATACAGTGATGTGATTAAAATTTTTATAATTATGCACAGTGCTTTACAATATGCATGCTTGTTTTCTTGCTATTTTCCTGTATATGGAAAATCAAATTTGCACAAGGTTAGATTTATGTTTAAATGTGATTATATTTTTAAGTTTTCCTTAATGTCTCTCTAAATCTCAAATTGTGTGGTGATAATTTTCCCTGACGTGAACCTTTGCATAAATATAGTTTTGAACCTATCAGACCTATACCTATATCTGAGCATGACCATGTAGAAATGAGTCTTATATCTTCCTAATGTTTCATATACTGTTAAAATTTCTTGGGAATTTTTGTTCAGAATTTGAATCTGTGTGTTTTGTTTTCAGTTTTTAAAAGTAATGGCTTTTGTAGTGGGTTCCTTAGCTTCAGTCTCAGCTCTGAAGGAGATATTCTAAACATTGAATAGCTTTAAAAGAAGCTTTTTGGAAACTACAGTATCTGTGGTATTGTGCTGTATGCAAGAGGGTTTTTTATATTTTCATTTCAGAAAAGTGGTGGTGTGGTGGTTTTTTTTGTTTGTTTTGGGTTTTTTTTGTTTTGTTTTTTTGTTTGTTTGTTTTCTTCCTACAAAGCTATGATGAGCTTTTTTCACACCTTTGTGATAGAGTGAGCTTTAGGGTCTGGTTCAGATTCTGTTTAATCTTAGCTTTAACGCAGTTAAGACTTCATTCTGTGTTTAAGTCCCCTTGCAAAAATAATTGATTCCATCTATTGTTTTTTTACCTGTGTTTGTAAGTCAAATACTAAGACTTAGGTAGGTTGATAGAGAAGCTAGGAATGGCATGTTAAAAAAAAAAAAAAAAAAAAAAATCTTTCCTGTATGTAGCAACTCTAACAAGTGGGATTTGGTTTGAGAGGCTGACCATGTCTCCTACGCTGATACAGAAGTCTTGAAAGCCAGGTGTGTTGTTTTTTTTTGTGGGGGAGGTTTTTTGTTAGATTTTTCTAATACAGGTACTGAAAGTTAGGGTCATAAAGGAAAACAGATGTCAGAGATGCTGATTATCCCAGTTAACACTCAAATAATTTGCAGCCATGAGAGCTCAGTGTTCCTGTATACCAGGCTGCTTTTATTTAATGATGGATTTAGTTGTTTACCTGTAAAAAATGGCCAATGAAGTACTGTAACTGTTTTTTATATTTGGGTCTAAGACTTTCCCCTGCTATATTTAAAGAGCATATTAGATGCATTTCTTGGATGCAATTTTTTGTGTGGAAATTCTATCTAGTTTGAGTTTGTAGCACTCTGATAATGATCAGAATTCTGCAATAATGAAAAATAAATCGGAGCTGCACAGGCAAATATTGGGGCTTTTGAACCTTCAGAGTAATTTTTCATCGTGTTTTTGTTCATAAATACAACAAGCTTTCGTTTCTGTGAAGCAGACATCTCGGTGAAAATGGGAGAAGCTGAAACCAGCACAGGCAGGTGTTGAGCAAATGTCTCCAACGAGCTCTCACAAGGGTTGTGTTATAGATCTTCAGTTCTTTTTATTAGTCTGCTCAGAATCTCGCTTCTCAGATTTGGACTTAATTGCTGGGTGATTCTGTGACATAAACATCCAGATGTATACCTGATGCTTAAATCTGATGCCAGCCAGTCTTCCAAGTAAGATTTGTTTACCCCTTGTGCATCCCGGGCTCACTCAGGTACCTTCTCCTCAGAGCTGGTATATTGTTGCTTCAAGATAATTTTAACTGACAAAATTACTAGACCACACACTTGGGGAATTTAGTTATATTTTTTGAACCACACTTACAAAAACGTAGAGGACTTAAGCGTTCCAAAAGCATGAATGTTTTCAGCCTCATCAATTATTTTTAATATTAAAAGTCAGCAGATGGAGCCAAAGGCTTGTAGAAAAATTACTTGTGCTGAATGTATATTAAACCGCAAAGCCCACTAAGTTTAACTAATAATGTTTCTACTGAAATTTATAACAGCAAAGCTATTTATTTGCTGCTAAACCTCATACTAGCATCGCTTTTTCATTCCCTTGTCTCTGTGCAGAATGAGAGCTCACCCCTTCGTATACAGGGGAATCTTAACAAGACTAAAAAGAGTAAAGTTTGAGTGGGAACCTGATTTTCTTTTRGATTTACATCTGCGGAAGGTTTTCTGCAGCATTGTTCATCACTTTATCAGAAAAAATAGTGTTATATTTTGTCAATATTTTTACTTCTACGAGCACAGTAATTGGAATCCACTATTGAGGGTTAGATTGGAATTCATTACAACCTCATTTTCATTATTGCACAGTTGGTAAGGTACTGGGGTTTCATGTTTTTCTTCTGAAGCAACTGAAATAAGCCTTTGCCTTAGATAACGTCAGACTTGATAGTCTAATAGGCTAACCCTATGCTTTTGTTAAATATTAACATCCTTTTGGGATTTTAAATAATATCTTTAGAAAAATAAGGGGATGGAATGTTTTCCAAACAGYGTGCAATTTATCCCACTTTAATAAAATAAAAAAAACAAAGGCAATAAATGGTACCTACCTTTTGCAAGAAAAGGGAGAAAAAGCTGTCATAGTTATATAATATGATATTCAAAGGGGATGCAAGAAATGATGATGCTGACTGAACAGAGAATATTGCAGTGGTACAGTATTGTTATGCCCTTTAGTAAAGACAGAAAAATGAAAATGTTGAGTGACTAACGGCAGCTGTTTTGTCCAAGTATTAAACTTCATTTTAAAAATTCTTTCTCCTCTAAATCTAATCTTCTGAAGGATTATGAAATGTACGTATGTTACACATAGAATATAGAGTAAGTGATATACAAATGTATGCTTAAGTATTGCATGTATATATTTTTTTTTCCCCCCTCATTTTTGTTTTACTGATTCTTGAAGCTAGGTCTCTCTAGTTTGGAGCAAGCATCTACTTAGAATGACTTTGGAAACCTGGCTTACTGGCCAAGTTAAAAGCTTTTCTTATTTTTCTGTTTATCTTTGGCCTCACCTGTGTTTAAATTATCTTTCCCCCACTCCTCCTGTTGAAAGACAGTGATAAAACTTCAACCAGTTGTACCAGCTTGCTGACTTAATTTCCTCTAATCAACATTGGCTGTAGTAGCAAGAGGTTCTAATATTGACATTTTTCTTTTGAATGATATGATCAGTTCTTAGTTTCAGATTCACTCCTGACTTACTGTAGGCTTTTCTAGTTAGACATTTTTCTTCCTAAATAAAGGTACCCAGTCACTTCCAATAAAATTACATTTTTCTTTTCAAGCCATTTGAATTGTGCCAAAAATCTCATAAAATACAGGACTGGAGGGTGCATCCTGAATTATGTTTTAGTCCAGTCTCCTAAAATTTCAAGTAACCAAATCTTGCAGTCTCACTGTGAGTATCTTCTATATTTCTATTTACTGCAGAAGAATATTAATGCATCTTTTAGAATAAAGAGAATATAAACTTGTGACATAGGAAGACACAGTGCTTTTTGCTGTGTTTTAAGAGACTTCTGGATATACAGTCCAAGTTCAGCATTGATATGCACTGAGATAAATGCCGATATCCTCTGCATAACGTTGCCCTTTAAGATGAGAGCAAATGCTGTTTTGGTTTTTGAGAGAAGAACGTTTTGATGAAGAACAGTTGGTAGATGTGGTGGCCGGTGCAGTGGGGTCTCTTTAGCAGAGACACTGTACAAAAAACAGCAGTAACTTCCTGGTGTTACAGTGGTGTGCATTTTCAATTGCAAGTTTTTGCCTTTGTCTTCTTTTAAAGTGCTCTTCTGATACTAGGTATCTCTCCTAGATTTTAGTAATGAGCAAACCTAACTGGGTGTTTTTTAATTTTGTACATTTTCTTCAGAGATGTCTACTTCCATAGTGTGTGTGCGTTGTCCTTGGGCATTTCTTAATCATTTTAAATTGAGAAGGTGCATACAATTACAACATATATAATGTATCAAGAGAGAAAGTCATGATACATTTTTGCGCTATTGAGGAAGTACATAATCCCCCAGTATTTTGGGGGAATGGGAGCTGTGACAGCTAGTGACTACAGTGAAAAATCTGCAAATGAGGAAACCTGGTGATGAAGAAGTACTTCTAAAATCTGATGGAACTTCTAAAACTACACTGGAAAAAAAAAAATCCTAAATAATATAGTGAATAAGGAAACATTTTTGCATTGGTGGATAGGCTAGATAAGCTTCCTTTGGACTGGATCCAGTCATCTCAAAGAATTTCTTGTGGCCTGCACACTTTGGATTATGTGTAATTTCAACTTTAATTTAAAAAGAAAAGGTTCTAGCTTTCAAGACTGTGAGGGAGTGACAGTTGCAGTTTTTCAGTCCTGACTGCAGACAGAGCAGAGACATGTGAAATCTTCCTCCAGTCTTGGAATGTTAATTGTGAAGCCTAATTGTCGTACTTTGAAATGTCATTGGCCATTTCAGTGAAGGTCGTCTTGGCACGTGTCACTGGGCGTGCAACAGCCGTGAGACCCAAAGGATAGGAAGTAGAAGATTCTGCAAGGAAAGAAATCTGGCAGAAGAAGAGATACAAAATAGGTAGGGAAAAAGAAGAAGAAGAAAGAAAGAAGAAGAAAGCTGGTTTTGGTGTGCCGCAATACTGCATGAANAAAGAAATCTGGCAGAAGAAGAGATACAAAATAGGGGGGGGGGGGGGGGAAGGAGAGGAAAAAAAGGCAAGAAAAGCTGGTTTTGGTGTGCCGCAATACTGCATGAAGTATTCGAAGATTGTTCTTTACTATGTGAAATACCTTTACAAGGCAGCATGAACAGTCCATTCTTCTTTCATAGGCTTCAGGTTGCCCTCCTCACTTTTACCAAGCTTCTATTGTTGGTGATCTGCTGTCAGGTATTTTTGTGTGATGGCTCTAGTGCTGTCTCATCTGTTACACATGCACGTTGCAACCTCAGTGAGCCTATTTTTAAGGTCCCTTCATGGACCACGTTTAGCTTCCTTTTAAAAGACCCATAATGGATTAAAATGATTTATAAATTGACAGCTGCTTTCCATCTCTTCCTCCTGACTGATGACCATTTCCTTATTGTTGGTATATAAACTCCCAGAGCAGGTCTTGTTTTGGTTTTGGTGTGTGGGTTTTGTTTGTTTGTTTTTGTTTTTTGGTTTGGTTGTTTTTTTTTTTAAATGTTCTGACAGAGTGAATTCTAAAACAAATCAATAAATAAAAGTACCAACAAAAGCAAAATTGCATTTTGTTCATAGTTTATCCTGAATATTTTGGTAAACATCACATTAGCCAAGGGAATCCTGTTGAGCATTCATTGTGCTTCAGTGATACTTGCACATCTCTGCAYGATGGGCTTGTTCCCTTCCTGGAGTTGCAGTAGGTTTCCCATGTCCCAGGTTTCTGTTACAGGTGTCTCTGATACTTGATACTGGAAAATGAGGCTACTTGATTTAAATAAGAAATGAATTTGCACAGATGTTCAGAAATACTGAAATATGTTGATGCTCATTGAAATTTTGTTTGGATCTTGATGAAGGTTTAAAAATCATGTCAGCAGGACTGCCACTAAAAAGAGGGGGGTGTGTGTAAAGTGTAGAAATACTTATTCACCTGATGACAGCTGAAAGGTTTAGGCAAATAGAAAGTGTGTTTAGAAGATAATAGTTTGGAGTTCTATCGTTTGAATACAGCTCCTGGCTGTCATTGTCAGAATATACTACGTATGCTTGCAGCATGTATTGGGAATTATTTCTTTTATAATCAAGCCTAGGTTTTTTTCAAATTGGACAGCTCTTCCATAGCAAGTTAACAAATCCTTGAGAGGCAAAGAAGTCGCAACTTTCTCTATTGTAAATGCTTGTTGTATCAGAGGTGAGGGACCCTTTTCATGAGTTAATCAAAAAGACCTATGCAAACAAGCAAGAGGATTTTTTTCCTCAGTCAGTCACTACAGTTACAGAGCCTGACATTGTTACGTGAACCTTCGTGATCTCATAGGCTACTGCATACTCTTGTGTGCCAGACCCCTCTTAATAAAAATGTGGGGCACTGGATACACAAATTCATAGCAGCTGTCACAGCTGGGCTGTGGTGAAGGTTGGTCAAGACCCTTTGAACTTTTTATTTCACACTAATCCCGTTTAGTGTGATCAATATATGGACCTCCAGCTCCTAGGTCTGTTAATTAGGTGTCAAGTGTTGGGTTGGCTGGTGTCAGGCTGTAAAATACAAACACAGAAGAGACAATCAGTAGGGAAGTGAAGTGTTTATTGTCTGAACGTATAAGAGCCATTGGTTCTGAAAAGTTGCCTTCCTAGTCTGAAATGTCCTTAGGGATCTTGAGAGTTTTTTGTTTCTCTCAGTAAGGTAAATGTATAGTTAAATAAGCATTTTGCCAAAAATATGGGTGTGGTTGGGGGCTGCAGGATAATGTAAAAGATCCGATTTTACTAATAATTTGATGTTGGAGTAGCTCTTTGCTTACCTTCCCTGCCCTTCCCCCCCCCTTTTTTTCCCCGTTAATAAAAATGCTTAATAATTGCTCTGGTAACTGTTTGCATTGGGTTGTTTAAGATGGGAGTCCTTTCTCGTTTTGCGTACGTACATGTAAAATGAAGCTTCTAAGACTTTACAAATATTTATTTTAACTTGTGCTTTGTAGTATTCAGGGAATAGACAGGATAACTTAGATCTTCATTTCCCCATCTCAAAGAATCTTGGGAGTTTTTTGAACTCCCCCATCTTTAGTTCTCTATCATTCAGGAAAGGGTAAATATGTAGAATGATATTTCGGCTTTCATACATTTTTGGGTTCCTTTATTTCAGTCTTCCAGTGACAGAAAGGACTGGGGAGTTGTGAGTAGTTTGTTTCATCTCCTTTGAAGAAAACCTTAAATTTATAATCCCAGATCAGACCTTTCCTATAACTCGCGCAACTCATCCTGTTAACTGTTTTAATATATGGCACCGCTATTTCATTAAACAACATCCAGGAATAATTAGTTCAGCAACGATGCCTCGGAACAAAAGCCCTTGATTTCGTTTAACTTTATAAGTTGGTCTCTTTTGATCTGCAAGAACACATCTGGGGCCTTTAAGAAAGAAGAAAGAAAAATATTAAATGTTTAGTAAGGCAGTTGGTGAAGGTTTCAAAGCACAGTAACCCTTTGGTACCAGGATGTAGCTCAGAGCTAAAAAAGTGTGAATTTCTTATTTTGTGAGATACCACATGGTATCTCTATATGGTACATGCTGGTTTTGCTAGTTGATGACCACTGCATTTTGGCTTTATTTCCAGTTTCAAAAGAGGCAGTCTCTTAATTCTTTCCTCTATTTTTCTCCTCTTCTGCCACCTTTCTTCTCCCAGCTGCATGTGAATGGATTAATCAGAATCATTACTGTAAACATGACTTTTTTTTTTTAACATGTATCTGTGTGTTAGAATTTGGTTTTACTGTATCAAACTTTTCACCATACTGCTTTGTTCCTTTAATATCTTAGTATTATTTGCCAAGATGGTAGGGATAAATCCATTTGTTCTTTACTCTAGACTCAACTGCTGAGATTTGGAAAACATACGGTGCAGAGGATATAAATTTACTTGCCTAATCTTAATCACTGTTACTGACATATATTAGAAATCGCTTACCAGTTGAACTTTCTTAAAATTTGCCACCAAAAAAGTCCTACCTCAAGGAAAAAAATCTATAAAGATTTTATATACCAATTGTGTTTTATCTCATAAAAAGGATTATTGTGAAAAATACTTGTCTGATAATAATTAATTCCTTTTTTCTTTTCTTCTCTTCTCATAGTAGAGGTAGCCTTTGTTTTGATTGCAATTAGAACAAGGAATTCACTAGGAGTAGTACTGTATCACTTGATTTGTACTGATGTGCATACTTGTGTTTGCTTGTTTGCTGCATGGCACTAGAGTGCTGTTGTGTTTATATTCCAAGTATTTCCTAGAAAATGTGCAAATCATCATGACTATCGTTAACGTTTGCCATAGCTAATGAAGCCTACCAGATCTCTCAGTAATTATTCATCACCTTTGTTTCATTTTGTGTAAATCATGGCTTCTATTAACGAGCTTATTTTAGAGAAGGGACAGGAGAATTTTGTTCACAAGAAAGAAATGAGCAAAAGAACTTTGTTCTTGTTTTTCCCCTCGACCTGTCAAAATAGAATTGAAAAGAGCTGAAAATATTATTTTTCATTACAGGTTTTATTTTTAAATGCAGCTTTATGTTCACTCTGTGTTTGTTTTCCTTAGTGAGCCTTTAACTCCAAGGTTATGACCCAATAATGACCTCCTCTTTCCACTCTCAATTGCTTTTGACCTACTCCATTAAGTAAAAAGAAATAACCTAACAGAAGGGTAACCAGATCACTACTACCACACCAAGGAAACAGGCAGGCTTTGGGATGCTCTTCTTTAATCTCTCTATCCACAGGGCCTTCATTTTAATTTGCAAAATTGAACCCAGATCGAGAGCAGTAAAGCCTGAATACGGTAAATATTCATGCCTCAGTGATCTAGAGTGGCTCCATTACATTTCAGAGATTGGGAGAATTACCTTTTGGATTATGTATATTCATGGGCTGATTTTTATTTGAGATATAATATTACTCACATTGGGCTACATGTCGCACATTCTACCAAAACCAGCCTTCTCACAAAGCTCCAAATGTTCCTTACACGTAAAAGTTTTACTTCTTTACCCTATAGTTTCTTCCCTTTTATGCTTTTCAAAGACTGGTAGTAAACAAACTTCTTTCAAAGAAGAAGAAAAAAATCCCAGTAGAAGTTCTTCTATAAAACCTTCAACCCTGTGTTTACTGTGATATATTCTTTTGCATGTGACTTTGAAGTCTTCAGATAAAAGTATTATTATTGTTCTAAACCTAAATCTCTTTGGAAAAAAGAATTCAGTTCATTCTGTTGGAAGAAGAAAATTCCAGACAGCCTTTCTTTAACCTATCATTTTGCATTGGTTTTGACTTCTTTTTGGATTTTTTTTTTTCTCTGAAAAATGTTTTATTGAAATATTTTTTGATAAGTTGCAGAAATTTTAATTGGTATGTAAATGTTAAGCTTATTCTATGTCATAGTTTTACTATGGGTCTGACGTTCTCTGCTTAGATACTTGCTGGCTAAACTCATTGGCATTATATTATGCTTTTAAAATGCGTGCTTTGTCATCTGTCGTGATAGATGGCACAAGCAGTACTACTTAATTTAAGGATACTTGACATCTTAAGATTCCTTTTTCAGTTGCAAAAAAACTATGAGAGATTTTAGTCATTTGGAGATGTATTATATAGTAGGTGTCTGGCTTCTGCTTCCTTCCACACATCCTTGGAGTGTGGGGATCTCTTCCCTACCWACAGCCCCAAGCGTTCAACGTGTATGGCTGTTACGCTCTTTTGGCCAGAGGAATAAAAGGGGATGTGGTCCTCCCCTGTGTGTATAGATTCACCCAAATCTAGAAGAGGCAATGCAGAGCGAAAATAAAGGTGCATTGGGGCTTGGTGGTCTTGGTGTTCCCCTTGTGAATCCCAGGTAGAGGAGGAGGTGTAAGGGGTGGAAGCCGAAGAGCGTATTAAGAACATGTAATTACTGGGAAATACTGCAGGGGCAAATCATGCTTGACCAGCCTGATTGCCTTCTGTGGCAAAATGTAGAGACAGCAAGAGTCATAACTTCAGTAAGGCTTGGGAAACATCTCTCAGCATTCTCATGTGGAAGCTGGGGAGGTATGGGTTGGATTTTGGGGGTTTTGGTGCGAGTTGAAAATTGGCTGAAGTGGTTGAGGCTGTTGGAAGCTTTGCTGTGAATGAGGGAAAATTGATATGAAATGATAAATATTCTGAAAAATCAGCCTTTTGCTCCAAAAACTGGATGTTGAGTTTTTCTTGAGAATTTGAATTGTGACAAATCATGCAGTTGAGTTTCCTATCTGCAGTGAGGTATAATGCCGTGTTATATCACAAGGGTGACAAGATTACTGAAGTTTACCGAAGTAAGATAGCATACATGCAATACAGTGTGATTTGATGGTTTATAGTAAATAATGAATTCAGGGCAGTTCAGTTATGAGAAGAAAATAAATAGAGGATAGTTTTCTTATTCAGTGAGCTTTGTCCAGCCTGTGCATGGGAGGGATTAGGTTCTGTTGCAAAAAATCTGAGATTATATATTTAAAGGCTACAGGAGAATGCATGGGCACAGAAGGTCACTTGACTTTATGTGCAAAATCTTAATCTTAATACTTGCTAATTTTTGATTGGAGATCGTGTGCATGAATATAGCATACATGTAATTTAAATTAAAATTACGGTATTAAAGCAGAGCAGCATGAGAGTAAGATCATTGACCTGCTGTTTTATTTACTGGATGCATAGCCATATTTTACATACTGTGAAATGAAATAAACTGAAGGGATTTTAGTGTCCCCTTTTATATTGCTTTATTCCAGGGTTGCAGTGCAGGCTCTTCAGGCTGTGGTGTTACTTTGTCGGGAGGAGGAGTATATTAAATAAAATCTGATAGCATGTGTGTGGCATTACATAAGCACCACAGTGGTCATATGGTGAATGCCCTTATAAACTTCACTTTAAAAAATTAAGTTAAAAGAATCATTCTGTGTGAAATATTTTTTCTTCCAGATGCTATATTGCTTTCCCATCTGGAGGCAAAGTGAGGCCATAGACAAATAATAGATTCTAGAAACATTCAAGATCTTTCAGAAAATTGTTACTAAGCCACATGATCTTGGTGGCACCCGCAAACTTGAAATTATTTCTGACTCTCTGAGGTTTCTGCTTTTTGTAGTTGGTCCTAGCTGCCATTGTGATGTTGACTCAGAAGAGATGGCTTTCCACAATCTGAGCAGTAGGCAAAGTTTGCATCGTGTGATTGCTGTTCAGCAATGTACTATTGACAGCTCCTGTTTTATCTCCATTTTATGTTGTTCTGAAATCCTGGTTGAAGATTTAGAACTAATGTTTTTCAATGTTCATTGAGAATATGATATGAACTGCAAAGGCATCTCAGAGAATTAAGAAAGTATTCCATATCTTAATTTTTAAAATAAAAGATTTTTTTTTTTTTTATGTGGATGGAGTAGGGCAGGGGCTTTGACTCATGATTTCTGAATGCTCGTTGTTGCTGTCTTGTGCCTTGACAGCCTAGGTGTCCTTTTGACACTTTCAAGCAGGAGTGGTTTGCYGCCTTCGCTAAACACATTGCTGCTTACTTATCTATAGGACTCAGCTTTGCGTGTGAATGGTCATCCCTCGTAAAGCAAAGAATTCAGCATGCTTCATGTTTAGAAGAGAATTTATGAAAAGCTGTGCTTACATGCAAGAGCAGTCTTATGTCAGAATTCGAGCTTTGCTTAATTTCAGTATATGTGCTTAGACAAGGGTTGGCTGAAAACTAAAAATTGTGGTAGCCTTTCAGACAAGTGGGCTGCATTTTTTTGGCGGCGTAGCTTGATATCCTCTGACCACCAAGAGACGATACTGGAAGCAGGAAGATGAGATGCCTTATTCTTTATTTGGATTTGTAGTAGAGCAATAGGGAGGAAGGCAGTCCTTGCTTTCAAAAGCAGCAGATACGGGATGCGTTTTGGTCATGCAGTTGGGCCTTGGTTTGCTGCTCCTCTTCAGCTGTAATCAGGCACTTCTACTGGATGATATTAACGTGGTGTTTCTTGTATTTGGCACTCTGCTGCAATKTATGGTCAGTTTATGCCTCTCAAGTGTTTTGTTTTGTGTTTTTTCTTGTTTGTGTGCTGATTCAGGCAGGCTTGCTCTTGATGTATTTCTAAACCTCAGGGCTGAAATGGTGCTTTCCTCATTTATCAGTTCCTCTCCCTTCTTGGATGTAAGTTTAAAGATGCAGCTCTTAGCAGCTGGGCTCTGAGATGTGATCTTTATTTTAAACTGGTTGGAGTCCTCTGCATTTAAAGTGGGGTCTTTTTTTGTAATACGTATGTAATGCTCCTTTGATAAATACTGCATTTATAATTAGTATTTTCTCTAATAGATTATTAAGACTAATTATTTTAACTTTGCAGTTTCTCATCAGTATTACAGGGAAGTATGGTTGCTGTATCTTTCATATCAGAAAGAGGCACTTACAGCATTGGGAGGCAGCAGGATGACTAGGTTCTTATCTAAAGAAGCTATGAGCAATGGCATATGGTTGATAACTTAATGGAAATTGGATAAATAAAGGAAAAGAAGCTCAGACATATCAGGGGAAAAAGTCATTAGTGGACTTTTTCTGTATCCTGTTTTCTATTAGTCTGTACTAAACTTCTTTGAAAATCTTAGTGGGTTTTTCCTTTGGTCTTCAAATAACGGGTTCTCTTCTTATATTGAACACATTTTTTTATCTCAAGGGCTGAACTGTTTTGGGTGCTTTTGGTTTCTGTTTTGCATTTTTTTAATCTCCATTTGAACACATAAACTTCTCCTTTCTCACCCTTTTTATAGACCTTTACATAATGCTTTAGGAACATCAATGTGATTATACAAATAAAATTTAAAAAGTGAAGCAAATCCCTTTGCAAATGATGTAAGATTTCAACAGGTGGCTCTTGATTTATATGATGAGATATAATCAATTCCCTTGTGCCATTATTAGAAAACAAAATGTGAGTGAATTTCTTAGCGAAGTTTGTAGCAAGTTTTATAATGGTATCCAAGTTTTTCCATGTTTACCTACRTTGTTTGCATGCAATAAAGTCTGTCTCTTTAAAGTTGCACTCAATATTGTTTACTGTCTTTCTGTGTCTGAATGCCTAATTCCCCAAAAGAAGAGGAAAATATGCCTCTAGTGGATTGCTAAAATGGGCCTTGCACTATTTTCATGGACAAGATGAGATAGAAGTTGTTTTACAGACAGCATTTTGAGGACAAAAATTGGGTGCTCGAAATAAATGCAAAGAAATGCTAAAGATATTGGTCATAGCTGGTCTTAGTTACAAATTCCTATTGCTCAGGACTTCAGAATGCTCTGAAGTATTTAACATCGTTCTGTTGGTAGGTGGGTGAGTGATCCAGCCCCAACTCCCTACTTGAAATTTCTATTGCTGTAAAGCTAAGAAAATATGTGAAAGTTTAGAACTGTGCTATAACTTGTGGGGGATCCCTTACATAGGGAAACTAGATACGTGTAAGAGAAACAAATCCAATACTGAGGGCCAGTTGCATCCTTTTCAGTGCTTCCAGGTTTGTATTATAAAGGCCAGACAAAACAAAGATGAATTTTAGTTATGTACTTAAGTCTCTTGAAAAAAAMCCCTACATTTGGAATATTTTAAACCATAGACGAATGTCTCTGTCAGTCGGGGTCAGAGTGAAATGGAATGAAATACTGTACTGATGTTCATGGTCTGCTCAGAAAACAGGAAGTTAGTGATTTAAAGCTGCTCTGGCTCTTGTTACTTGATCCAGTGGGTGCAGATCAACTCGCTGATTCACTTCTCTGCTGGTTCCATGTCTGACCTTTTGAAGGAGATGCAATTCCAACTTGGTTCTGGTGTGATCTAATCCACCTCCCTCAATCACCTAAGCGCACTCCAGCGTTGTTCTCATCAGATTCTAATTCCTACATACGTTATGGTCTTGGAACGGAGTTTATGGTCAGTTAAGATACTGTGCTGCATACTCCTTTTACAGTTGATTCTGGTACTGAGAACATGTAGGGGAAAAAAGGAATGGGCTTGAATGTGTTCTTCCCATTTGCTTTTCTTCTGTCTGTCATATGTGTGTGGTAACTTTAGATACAAGAATAGATACCGTGAATGTAAGGGGAAAAACTGCTTACATTTAAAACAAATATAGATGGGCTGATTAAATCATCTGCAAGGTACTTTATAGGTCAGCATGAAGTGCTGATTTTCAGTAGGTTGAGTAATCCAGTATTTTTCCCTTCACGTGTCCGAGGACAAGCAGACCTGTCTGAAAGCCAGAACCAGCTACAAAGAAATCAGGTGATTCTTAAAGCTCTGGGTGAGCACAGCCAGGGTGGGGAGCTTGCCTCCCATGAGAGTTGGGGGCAGCATAGATAATCTGCTTTGGTTGGGGGGAAGAAGATTTACTTTACGTGATTCTGCAAATTTTCAGTGTTTTTTTAATTAGTGTTTTCTGAAAGAGCAGCCTGAAAGAGAATTAGTCAGGATCCAAGACTTTTCTTGAACTTGCATTGGAGACTGTGAGGACCATCAGCAAATGTATGAACGGGAGCAATCCTGTTAAAGCCTCATGCAACGCTGGAAAATACTCCTGTATTGATATTCCACTGCAAAGTTTCTCCTATACATAGGAATTACAGCAAGCTTTTGTCATGGAAAGTGACACTTTACAATTGTATACTCTTTTTAATGTAGTTTAACACTGAGAAATGTGGAAGAACACAGCTAGTAKTCTGATACAAGCCAGCTCTGTATGCCATGGTTGAGAACTGCAAATCTCATTGAAAAAGTTTAATCCTGTGAAGTGAATATTTTAAAAGTACTTGTTAGTTCTCCTTTTGATTGTTATTTATGGGCTGCATGTCAGATGCATCAAGCCTAATCATTTGAGTTAATTTAAGGGGAGAGAGTAGGCATAACACTTTTGAGGAATGTTTCATAGATCCCTAATTGAAAGCTAAGATGTATTCTGAGTATATGCACACAAGAATAGGTATTTTTAAACACAATCTTTATTCTTTAGTGTTATCTGAGTTCTGTGAAAGATGTTTCAGATGAATATAAGTAGACTGTTTTAGAGACTGGCAAATATTTTCTGTAATAATTTCACTCAACTGTTTAGGTGGGTAGTTTCTAAAAAGTAACATTATAAACTGGAATATTAATAATAAAGGGAAAAAAAAATCTTTGTATTGTGGCTCCGTTTAAGGTAGAAAACTGCATAGATCTTTTGTGCATCTTCCAGTTCCAGTTTTGTGTTGGGGAGCGACACGGATGAAGATTCCTTAGTTCTTGTCAGTTTATTCACCCTGTCCATGGTTGTAGAAGAGGGAAGATTTTCTGCCAGTATTATCAGACATGAAATCACTGAAGTCTTTCAAACCCCCATGGTTTGGGCTGGTACTTTTCATATGGAAATTTCAATCTTGTAGTGTTTGTTTATTTCTTTGAAACACATATGTTTAGAAAACCTTCTATTTTTTTTAAAGTCCTTAAACATTACTTGTCTCACCAGTGTTGCAACTATCACAATGATTGAAACTGGAGAGGGAGGGGTGGGTTCTAGTGAATGAGAGAAGGAAGGGTTTGATTCAAGGCACCATACTTCCAGCCTTCAGAAGTACAACCTTGGAAGTGAATAGAGAGGTGGAGGTAAATGCTAAATTGTTTCTCTCTGATCCATCTAGATAGGTTTGTACTGTCTAGGAGGTTTGACTAAAGGGATAATGAGTATATATTTCGGTACAAAAATGCTTGAAACGGAAATCCTAGTGAGTATTTAGAATGGCCTTTTAAGTCTGTTCTAACGTTAGTTAAGATGATACTGAACTATTTTGGCCCAGGCTTTTTAGTGAGGGGTTTTTTCTCTTACGTGAACATACCTCTTGATCTCCTTTCTCATAATGTTCTGTGGATTCTCCAAGAATCCACAGGCATTGATGTGGCATTTGATTTGAAAAATGTTGTGATAATAACTTATTATAATCTGAAAAAGGATGTTTTGTTTTGGTTAGCAGCCAGAGATCCAGGGAACCCAAACAATATTTATAGTGGTGAAGCTCATGGCCATTGTTATGTGTAGAATTATGATTTCAAGAAGAAATACAGGATTTTTGTTGTTTTCCAGAAGCTGTGCAGCTGCTAGATTTTTTTTCCCTTTTTTTTTTTTTTCAATCAGCTTTCTGTATACTGCTTGTGACTTCTTTGCTGACTTATTTGGAGGGCTCTTTATATTCCAGTTACTGAAGGTTTTAGTTCAGCCAATAGACTTTTCATCTACTTCTCTATTTTGATCTAAGTTTCTGCAATTTGTTCCCCTCTGAGTCTTTCTTCCTTTTTTTTTTCTACAGTCTTCTCTTAGTATTGCTTAGTTTGGTGATGTTGGGAATAGGCATACAAAGATTTGTATGAAGCCAAGTACTACATCCTTCATATAGGGCAGCAGGCTTTGTAGAAAAGGAAAAGGTGAAAAACATAGTTTCGTTTCCACTTATGCATTGCATCCAAGATGCAGGAMAAAAGCTGATGTTTTCAGTATTATCCTGTGAGTAAATAATTCTGTGATTAATAAGGTTAACTTCTCTAGACTGTTCTGAGTCATCTAACCTAAATGATGTGCTCTACACTGTGTGACATACTGAGAATGAAGCCCAGATCTGCTGAGTCCAATCCTTTGGTTTGGGATTCTCTTCATCAGTGCTTGTGTATTTTGGTTTCTTACTTTCAAGAGTTAGAAGATAAATGGGGTGGGCCAGGATTAGAAGATGGACTACTAAGGGACATGCAATGGTTGGAGATTGTTTTGAGAACAGTTCCAGCTGAGTAAGACAGATACTAATGGCTTGAATGCTGAGAATTGCACAGTAGTATTTGTAATGAACCTTTCTGTTAGCTGTAGAATTGGTACTAAGAGAAGGGAGAGAGAAGAAGAAATTATACTGGGAGTTGAGATCTGTTCTAGCAATGTTGTTCTGTATGCATTTACAGTATAATCTATTGTATATTGATAAAGACATACTAAAGAAATGATCTCTGGAACGGAGCATTCCCATGGAGAGTTCAGTTCTTGGATCTGAATTTTGAGGTTTCAGCCCTTCAAAAATATGTTGTGTATAACTTTTCTGTACTAAGGACTCTTGTCCAAGTACTTAATATTTATTTGGGAGATAAATATTTTTTTTTATTGCCAAAAATATCATTTCAGTATTAAAAGCTTGGTATCTAATGTAGGGACTTCAAGCAGAGTGGTTATCTATCCGAGCATCCAGCATTAGTGTGAATACAACAGGTGGCAACATAAACATATTATCAGAAAAAACATTTGGTTACACGCAAACTGGAGATGGGGGTGTGTGTGTGAATCTTATTAAAGGATAGTTTGCAGAACTGAAAGAAAAGCCAAAATGAAGCCTTGTTAAACTAAACTGGTTTGATCTGATCAAGCTGAGCCTAGACTGATCGTTAAAAGCTTATTTCATTCTTCTCTTGTCCTTGAGAATGCCTTGAAATAAGTAATACAATAGGAAGCTCATTAAGGTCAAACTTTTATAGCATCTGGGAAGAGCTAAATAAATTTTAAGTGTAAGTGGTGGCCAGTGCTGCACTTTTCCTACAATAATCTTAACAGATGGAACCCCACATTTTAGTGACAGTGATGCTAGCCATATACTTATGAACATTCAAATCTTTGCAAGAAAGCTTTGAGGACTTTTTTTTTTTTTAATATACAGAATGTCATAGACTAGGAGATGGTAGATTTTTGTATTACTATTTACTTTGCAGTGATAGTTTACAAGATTTCATTGTGCTTGGTGTTGTACAAATACATTATAAGGAAAGGTTTTTTGTTCTGAACACTTTACAGTTGAATTCAACCAAGTCAAAGAAGTATATGAAATGATTTTCATAGAAGGGGTGGGAAAACAGTCACATAGGTGCATGGATGGGTATTGTAGTGCTATGCTTTTGATGGTGCAGGTGCTTAAGGGGAGTACGTTAAGTGAGCTATTCCATGGTGTGGGTATATCTGTTGATTTGCAGATAGTATGTAGGTATTGCAGCACAGATGATGCAAATATCAACATAATTGTGGCCATGATAATCTTAGTGCCATGAACAGAAGTAGAATAAGCTAAGAGGCTCAAACCTGTGGCAATTCTAAATGATGGGGTATGTTCTCAGTCTGTTCACTTTCTACTTTTTGAATTGTGGACTSTTCTAGAAGGTCAGTCATCTTATAAGAGAGCAGGGTGTGATATGTGGCTTTGTGCTTGTGATGCACTCGTGTACAATTAATTGCTTCATTTTTTTTTCTTGCTCTTTCATCAATAGGTGACAAAGAAAGTCAAGTCCATGCAGATGTTCCATAATCCTGTGACTTACGCTATGCAGGGTGACAGAGTAGGTATCTGTGTAACCCAGTTTGATCCCAAACTGCTAGAACGAGGCCTAATTTGCACCCCAGAATCACTTCACACTATCCATGCTGCAATAATTTCCCTGAAGAAAATCCAGTATTTTCGAGGAGCTCTTCAGACTAAGGCCAAGTTCCATATCACAGTTGGTCATGAAACAGTTATGGGAAGAGTGATGTTTTTCAGTCCAGCCCCTGCTGACTTCAATGAAGAAATTCAAGAAAATGTTTTTGATTTTGAAAAAGATTATCTTTATCAAGAGGAATATTTGTCCAAGGACTCAAATTCTTCAGATGAGAATAAAGAAAATGACCAGGCAGAAGTCCAGCTCCCAAGACAACAGTGGGCTTTGCTAGAGTTTGAAAAACCAGTCACTTGTCCTAAACTGTGCCTTGTGATCGGCTCCAAGCTGGATACAGATATTCACGCAAATACCTGCAGGTTGGCATTCCATGGGGTACTGCTCCAAGGCATGGAAGACAAGAACTACACAGAGACTTTCCTTCCAAAGCTGAAAGTGTACAAACTGAAGCACAAAGAAGGACAAGTGGAAAGGGTAAGCTCTCTCTCTAACGCTGGGAAATACTTGTTCTGTGTAAGTACGTATATCAGTGGGCTATAGATTTTTCACTGTTGTGTTCCAGAGTCTTTATACACATTTTTGTTATGTTTGTATACCTAGTGTTTTACATCTTGTCTGCTTGCAAACAGTCAGAAATCACTCCTTAAAAGTGACTACTTTATTCAGTTCAATGCAGTGTTGAGTAATTTGATGCTGGTTTTTCACTGATCCTTTTGATGTCTAGCCACTCTGCTCTTCCTGCAAACTTGCTTTGTTTGTGTACCTTCTGAAGTGGCTCACCTGTTCTCTTCCCAGTTGACAAAACTTCCAGCTTTCCATTGACACATTTTACACAGTTACTCTGCAGTACATTGAAAATGTAAAGACAGTGTAAAACAAATAGAAAGTAGCATTAGATTAAATAACACAAAGAACACTATTAATTCTTTTATGTATTTTCGCAGCTTATTAAATAAGAACCTCAATTATTAACATTTATTTTAGTAGGCAAAAAGAATCTCCTACAAGATGCTTTATAAAGCTATAGCATGCTGAAGTTGGGATCAAGCTCATGACATGGCGAACTTGGAGCCTTGATTAATCCATGTTGTTTCTGTGTTGCATGGGTGTTAAACTGCTGTAGTGTATGTACTTGGCCCACCTCATTGTGGCAGAAAATAGAGGTGCTTTCTGTGGAGGAGTTAGCATCTACAGTAAAAATTAATTGGGATTTTTTTACTCTCCTTTCAGTGTGGATAGATACACTGTCTGTAGTGGTTGGTATTATTACATTGCTGTCATAAGTTTGATCTTGGTGGTGGTTACCTTTCAGTAATCAGTGGAGAACCATTTGTTTATACATCCCATAGTGGATTTTTTCATGATGAATGGTTCAGGTGGAGATGTGCAATATATAAATAATTTAATTGCTTACCCCTAAATGAGCAGAGTTGATGTAAACTTTAGCAAATGTTTACTTGATGTATTAGTGCAGTAGGTATTTTATTAACTTTTGGGTAAAGAACTATTAATTTTTATTTTCCTAATCCAAAACCTGATTGTTTGAAGAAAACATTTAGTGTTCGTTCTTCTTTTCAAAATTCCATAAAGCTGTGTTGAGTACTGTATAATACYTCTCCTTACTTTACAGCCCATGCTGCTAATATCCAGAGAGGCCTGGCTTACCAACTCCTTTTGTTTCTCTGTGGCTGTAGGAATATGAATGAGAACAGAAGTTTGTGTGACCCCTGGAGACACATGCTGCTTGTGTTTTGTTAGACTGAAATGAACTGGTCTTGGATTCTTCCTTTATTTTTGCTCCCAATGCATGGCACTAGTCTATGGGAGTTGAAAACTTGCAGAGTACCAACTGTGTGAGTGTGAGTTGTCTGACTGGGTTAACAGAGTTTGCTGTTAGTCTCGGTTGTGTATTTTTAATTGTTTTTATGTAGTGTTATTTTCAAATTCTTTGCCAGTTTACTTATTCTGCTGTTGATTATACTGTGTAAATAATAGAATAACGTTAATCAAATTGCGCTTATTTTATTTTCTGGTCCACAAAATAACCAATGAATGTGGGTTATTGAACATTTGACCAACAGAATCATTTATTAGGCTGATATATTAATGAACTGTTTTGATATCTTCCCATGCCTTTTTAAATATAGAGCTGGGGGTTTTATTATTTTATCCTGTCTTCATCTGTCACGCACTGTGCCCTATATATGGGCCTTGATCACTGTCTGTATGAATACTAATTGGCCCTGTAAATGAACGGTTGCCATTGAATAGTCTGTCTGCAGGTTAGGTTTGTTCTCGGATTCTGCCTCTGTGGTACTGTGGATACTCAGAGTTGGCATTTTCCCTGGTGCGTGCTGTAAGGACAGTGGAGCAAATGTCATAAGAAAAGTTCACAATGTAAAGTCACAGGGGCATGCAGGGACTTGGGAGAGCGAGTGGGAAGAGGATTGTGCCAGTTATAAAGGATCTGCTGGGGAAGTACTTAACAGCGTTAGTTGAGGTAGCTACTATTAAGTCTGTGCTTTTGCAGAGCAGAGAGCAGCAGGAACAATTGGGTGGTACAGTGACTTATTTTAGTACACAAAGTCGCTAGCTAATAGAAAATCTGAATCAGCTAGTCCCACCCTACTGCTGATGGATGGCTGGAGATTAGGATCGCTGAATTTAGGGTGTCTATTCTTGGCACTGATACAGGAAAATTTCTTTCTCTGTTGAGCAAGGAAGCTCCCCCCTTGTCACCTTCCCTGGGGAGGCGTAAAAAATAATAATAATTAAAAAATACATGTTACCTTCATGAGAAGTGAACTTTTCCTCCAGGGAATACTGCTGGGGAAAATTAGCTTCATAGCTTCCTGAAAGAGTAGGAGAGAGAAAGGCAGGGGCATGTAATGTCCGCCTTCCCGGGTTCAGCATAGGGTGGAAACATGCTCTCGGAACCGGGCTGTAGTGGAATTCACCTGTCTGTAAAATGCTGCAGCTAATCTGATGCGGGCTCTCCCAAGCCCCCCGCTTGCTGCTGGAATTAAAATAAATTCCCTGCAGTTTAACTACCAGTTTACCCAGGAGAAACGAGGCATTTATGGTTTGGCTTTTTGTTCCTATTCTGATTAATTTCAGAGCACTGATGGAATAGTAAGAATTGTAAATTCATTTTCAGCATCACGGTACTTTTCTTTTGTGCCCCTTGTGCATGGCACCCCCCTGGATTTTAAGGTTTATTTTTTTAATAAAAGAACAACGTTTATCCTCAAAGATTTTTTGGCTCTCTAAGAGCAAAGTGTGACATTTTTACTGTTTCACATAGAAATCAAATCTATGAACTGGGTAAACACCATATTTTAAAAAGGTAAAAAATCATGCTTAAACTAGTAAACAGTCTTGAATTAGTACATTTTAGTGAAAAGTCACGCCTAAGCTTCCTGGTTTTTCTCATCTGCTCAAGTGATGGTAAATGTTCTACAAAAATTCAGAGTACCCTTGCACTTCTTTTGTACTGCTCACTGTTTCCTTTTGGTATCTTGCCTCTTTAATGCKAAGACTTGAGTAGAGCACTGGGAGGGAAAGAATCAAAGCCTTACTACTGTTGTTCACCAGGATCTTTGAATTTACTTGTCTGCAGTGTATCCTTGAGCCTCTCTTTTCACATCCCTGCTTATTTATCCACTGATGGGTTGGTTTTTTTTTTTTAGGTATGTATTACTGTTATATCTGAGAAATTTGGCTTTAAAACATTTATCATCTGCCTTTTTGGTTAAGTTAGTGTTGTCTGAGATGCTGCAGCGCAGGAAACTTGCTTCTAACCAGGATGGGGCATTTTGGGGTCTGCACCTATGCTGGGATTGCATCTTGGTTACGAAAAAGTTGCAGGATTCAAACTGGAGTTAGGATTTTATCTGATGTTTTTGAACTGTCGTAGAAGTGTGTGGATGCTCTTGTTTTGCTTTAGACCATTTGTTTTGGGGTTAGAGTAAGTCTTTAGCGGTTCATTTTAAGGAAAATCAAAATCTACCATTCCCTCAGAACTAAGAGGGCACTGGCAAAGGTTTATATTTGTTTAACTTGGTGATTTAAAAATGATGTGAAATACTAGTCCAGTTTTCTCTTGCAAAGAGGACTTGAGACAGGGGAGAAGTTCAGTGGAATGAAGTTTCTGTCGAGCATCTTTCTGGTGTGGTTATGTGGRGGCAGAGACTGTTGCCCTCCGGACACTTTATTTTTGCAAAACCTTGGCTGCCTGACAAACGTACTTTCGATAGGAAAAAGAGCTAGGCTGGCAACAAGTGGCTTGTACTGATAAAAAGGTAAAAGCAGGGCTGAGTGTGCTATTGTGAACACCAGTGTCACTTTAAGGAGCGTGATGCGGGAATCTTGGTGAAAAAAGGGCAAATGAGATGCTGTGAAGAAAGTTTATCCCTCTGAATTGGCATACGGTGGTGGCTGTGAATGTGGGCTTGCTAAAGTGAAGCAGGTCAGCAGCCCCTGGAGTCAGAGACRAGCAAATTATGAAGATAAACAGCAACTGTTGTCCTTGGTCTTGTGCTTCTGGAGACAGGCTGCTCACCAGTCAGGTCTTCTCAGTTCTGTGGGGAGAGGGACTTGTATTAATCCTAACATCATCTCTGAAATGTCTTCCCCTCTGAATTTTACCTCTACACAGCATTGCAGATTAATTCCAGTCTGACTCATGAAGCAGGCAGTCAGTTCCTGGGATAAATCCTTTATATTTGTCATGTTATTTGCTCTTTGGCTTCCATAGACACACAGGTTGAGTGCAGTGAGTTTCAACTGAAAGGTGAACTGTAGAAGTGCATCATGCTTTCCTGCATGACTCAGATATTCTGCCTGTTGTGAAAGTGTTTGCACAAGCAGGATTTATCTTAGGATGGCTGCCACAGGGTCCTATTGTTGAGGATGCTCGTAAATCAGTAGCTCTGTGGCAGAAACAAAAGGAGAAGGAAAACTCTGCCTTGCTTGCATAGCGCAAGCTGCACCTTCTGCACTTTCAAGCTTGTGTAGTGAAAAATATACGCATGTCTCAGCTGCGATTGTTTCCTATTTTAAGCATAGCAGAATGTTTTCCTATGAGAATGGGCTTGTCCTTCCTAAAGATGCTTTCTCTGTGTTCCTCTGACATGAAGAAAAATTAATTCTCTCTGTGTATTTCAAAGTTTTTAATGTATTTTTCTCATTTGCCCTGCTCTTAGGCTTTGCTTATTTGATGGTAATCACATTGCACTTGTTTCTTCAGCAGTTTCCTTTCATGCRTCAAAGCTGCGGGATGTCCTAGTTTTATTCATAGCCACTCTGTTCCCAAGTTTTGTGGGTTGCTGGATAGTGAGTTTTCTTATTGAACTCGTTCTCGTGGGGACTGAGGCCACCATGTAGCTAGCATGCTTAGTTTCTGGAGGATGGAAGAATTGCTTATTCTTAATAACAACATGTTACTAATTGTTTGAATATTGGTGCGATCTAAGTGTCCCCAAGGAGAAAAGTATTGTTGCAGGAGCAAGATGTGAAAAGCAGGGTAAATTATCAAGATTTTTATCAGAGCATCTCTTCTGAAGCTTGAATGGAAGAGAAAAAGCTTATCTTCCAGCATCTTTTGAAAGTGCTGGTTTTTTTTCTCTTCTTACAGTAGGATAACAAGAGCTGTGTCAGAGCAAGTGCATTACCTGAGTAGTTAAATGGAAGGTCTTTGTCACCATCGCTTAACAGATCTTTCTGGCCTTTCAGAAGAAGGGTGAGATATTGTGGAGAAGAGTACTAGTAAGCAACTGCAGGAATTTTGAGAAAATAGTATTTAAATTTGTTGATGAGTAGCAATGACACAGACTGTCCTTTCGGGAGCTGGACATTTTGAAAAGCAGTGGTTATGAAAATGGCATCTTCTAACAACTATCAGCCATATTTCGTCTTTTAATTCCTTATGGCTTTTTATGAGTGAAGACAACATTTAGTTTACAGAGTACGTGTCAAGTTTATAGTAGCTCAGCTACACGCTTAACCAAACTGCCAAAGGAGGGTACGAAGGAGGAAAAATGAACTCGTCCATGAGTGAATAGGAACATCCAATGTGGTTCACTTGGGGGATGAGACCAGACTTCTGGGGAGGTTGTCTTTGCTTGGGGAGGCAGTAAGTTAGTATGGGAGTGCCAGAGTATTCCCATCTGGAAAGATTCCTGAGTAGAGAGGATCATGTGTGAGCAATACTGGTACTTTTTTCACTGAATCCTTTACAGATATCTTATCAGTAATACCAGAATTCGTTTCACAGAGTTGTGCCCATGCACTGTATTTAAAATATTTGCCACAGAAATACTGTTCCTTGAATTTTCTATTGCATGGTTGCAGTGCCGCTAGGAATGAAGAGAAGTAAATTTTACCTGCTCAGATAGTTAGATTCTTCCATCTAACTTATTTCTAGATAAAGGATGTTTCATTGGCTTACTAGGGCAAATGTTTCATCTGCTGTTTTCTTATAGTGGCACTGTAGTTCCAGCAGCATAGCAAGTAAAACACTGCATCAGCCAGGCAATGACGCTTTCTGGGTTTCTGATACGGTGTGCAGACTAATATGAGCACAAAGTGAGTAACAAGACCAAACTGTACAGTGAAAACTGATTGAGTGCTGCCTGCAGGCACAGGCAGTGGCCTGGGCTGTCTGCAGAACCTTCTGTGACTCTAGCTGGGAGAAGTGGTGGATGTCACTCCATCTACTGTAAACACGCAGACGCCACAATTAATATTTTTCCTGCTTTGAAGTCTGAACATGAGTTTGTTTGGTTCTGCTTGGCTGCTGATGGTATGCTAAATACAGTAATAATACAGAGATGAAGGCAATCAGGTGAATAAAAGTGCACAGCACATTCACTAGTTAAAATGCACTGTAAAATAGGAATATAAAAGATGCATTTATTTACTGGCTCTTGTTTAGTTTTTGAGTAAAAGGGTTTGAGAAGCTTAGTGGGGGAAGGGGAAGGGAGGGCTGTATGCTCATTAAACAAATACCATTTCTGTTAAACAGTACTAAGAAAAGAGTGGTGATGTTTACTGACTGACACAACATATGGATTAACATAGTAGAATAAATTTGTTGTAAAAGTGTACCAGCTAAGTCACAGAATCTGCTTGCTTACTCGTATGAAAAGACTGGTATTTTGTTCACTCACCAAGAAAAGAATGGCTTGCTCCACATGACTGGGTAGTAGAATTTTGCAAGGTTTGAGTAACACCTATGGTTATTATTTATATTATTAAATTTAAAATGCAGACATGCTTTTGGGTCTTACAAGTGTATGGACAGCTGGTCTTGATTTTTCTGAGGTTGTGTAAGAGTCACCTGTGGGGGAATCGGTTTGTCAGCAAGGCAACCAATACACCATTTTATTTATTGGATACAAAAATAAATTAAGAATGTTACTTAGGTTGCAAAATCAAGCACTTGAAAGTTAGGAAATACCAGATTTACAGTTGCCTATGCAACATTAATTCTGTTCCCCTGTGCCTCTACCCTGTGTGCTTAATAAGGCAGGGTTCCTGTGAAATTTTTTTGGATGTGGTCATGTAAAGACTATATCATGGGGCATATCAAAGAGGGACAGGAATAAGGTTGTATGGACATCTGGCATTTCTTAACTTCTTAAGTGCCCAATTCTGCAACTTAAATAACTTAGGTTTTATATAAATGTAATTTCCTAGGCATTTTTAAAGTAAAAAGGTAAAGTAAAACTAAACCTATATATTATTGAACTGTAACCATCCCTCTACTGTACACCTTCACTAGGATTTGAGTTACAAATATTCTGCAGTGTAGCACGGACTTTGTATTGCTTAATACCGCAAACCTTGTTAACCAAATGGCAGAAGGAAACTGTTACCCAAGAGAGATGATGGACTGTTGGGCTTTGGGCAGAGGATCCACACACTGGAGTTAGAGATCATTAGGGGAGGAGRCAGACTTGGGATGTTTGTATGTCCATGTGGTGTCTTCAGAAGGGGATGCGAGTCTGTGTCAAGAGTCAGCTCTCTGCTCTCCCTCGGCATCAGTTGCTTCAGGCAGCTCTTTGCAGGCCTGTCCTTGTTGCCTGCTTAATTTCCAGTGAGGATTTTGTAAGCTTCTGTTCTTTGTTCCTCTCTGCCCTCCCTGAGCTCTTTGTGTGGGGTTTCCTTTAGAAACAAATTAACTTACTGCCACTATACTTGACCTACTGCGATGTGCCAGATCTATGTGCTGTTCCAAATGAAACTTGCCGGGCCTCACCCATGTTTCCTTTTGGATGTTTAAGATCTCAGAATGTGAGACAGCCATAGTTAAAACCCTTTAAAATAGTTGAAGAAAGTGCCTGAGTGTTCTTAAGTCATGGAGATACCACCAGGGTCCTTCTGGCTGCTCAGAACCGCAGCCTGAGAGGAGCCCTCTCCAGCTTGGCAATCCTCTCTGCGTCCTTCTTACAAGGCCAGGTCAAGACTTCTGCATCTACAGATCTTCTGCTCTACAGAACAGCCTCTTTCTTGGTTTGTGCTTGGATAGTAAGCATTACAGGGTTTTTAATCTTTATAGCATTTCAAGCCAGGGCTGGCTGGTCGGGAGAATTAAGGTCCTGAGCAGTATGGTATGTAGTAACAGTCTGTTGCCTTCTCTTTTCCCTCTCTGTTGATGTTGCTTTTCTTACATAACGGGAACGCAGCATAGGTTGGTGTAAAGATTAATAAAACCATGACATCAACCAGTTTCTTCTCACTTGGTAAAATGAATGTGTTCTTAACTAGGCTGTGTCAGGAATTTAGTGCCTGTGGGTTTTTGGGATTCAGCCCTTCTAAACTTTAAATAGAGGTGAAGGAAGCTTGCACTATAAAGGTGTATAATGAAGTTAGTGCCCTGTTTGTACCCTGTGCATGCCTGGAGAACACTGATTGGTATGTATAGAGCTTTTAAAATCTAAAGCAGTCTGGTTATGCAGTTCTTACTGTCCTGAGTCAATACTAAAGGTTCCTTTTCCACTCCTGTACTTGTTTTAACTGGGTTATAGCGATGGCAAAATGCTCAGCAAAGGGAAAGGTATTTATGGCTGCTTGTTAGAAATTCTCAAATACAATCGTGCCTTTACTGAGAAAGGAAGAGAAGGGCAGAGAAAGGAAGATGTTTCTTGGATACGAGAAACATAGGCTGGGGAGAGATGGGACAAAGATCTGAAAACCAAAGTTAGTGGATATGCGGAAATGTCTGTGTGATGGCTTCTTGCTCTATTAAAACAGCAGCAATGAGATGTGAAGTGCTGAAGGAGATGAACTTTTCATCTCTGTTCCTTCCTCCTGGATGGATGTTCAAAGGCAGAAGTTTAGTTTGTTCGCTTGGAGGATGGTGAGAAGAAGGCCTTTAGAGCCCAGCACACAACCAAAAGCTTCAACTGCTGGAGGGAATTGCAGATAGAAAAGCCTTTAGTATTTTTTTGCTGATGTAAGCTCTTGAGGAAACGACGTGGCTGACCAAATTGTTCTTTCTTTGTACCAAGTCGTTCACCTAGTTCTCAGTAACAAACTAAAACCAAACTAGACCAGTCTTTGGAGAATCAAAAAAGCTGCAAACCCAATTGTCAGTGAAATCCTCTCAATTTCTTTCTCCTTCACTCTTCTTTGTGGCCTCATGTACGGTCATTTTCTCAATGCGTGAAGCCACATTTTAAAAAAAGAACAGGAATTTGCAGCCTCCAAAATATTCCCATTTCTGACACAGAAATGGAAAGTGCTCGAAACTGTTTTCTGGAAATAAATGAGCTGTCACTGATCATGATGAAGATGTCTCAAGTGTACTTTTTCTAAAGTACAAAAAAGTAATAAAAATACTTTGCATTTTCAGTGTTAGTCATAGGTTCTTTTTTGTTCTTTTTCCCCTCCTGTTGTTTTCTGCTTTGGTTTCAATGGGCTGTTTTTCAGTTTGCTGAGAGTGTAATCCTCAGACCTCTTTTATCCTTTTTTAAAAAATTGTTTTATTTCTATTTAAAACCATATAATTTTAGATTAAATCAGAAAAGGTTATTCTTTCTCTCTCTGTGTCTCTTTCTAGTATTTAATATTCAGTGCTTTTACTTTCTCTGTCTCAAACCTTTTCTTATTTCCCATCTCATTCTGGTACCGCTTTGTTTCCTCCTGTGTTTCTGTTCTGATCCCCTTATTTTTTTTCCTACAGATATGTTAAGACATGGAGTTATTTGCTCTCAAAATGTGTGTGATGGATTGTTTGAGAGGGTGTTCAGATGACAGTAATTCCTAAGTTATCTTAAAAGTGAGAGTGGTTTAACAGGCTGGACAGTATAGCTCGCTATCCCTGCTCAAAGGGAAATCGCAGTTATTTTTCCTTGGAATTATACTATGGTTTGCACTGAATGCCAACACATGTAACATTAACTGTGGTTTTGCAAACAATATAYGGTAGCGTAAGTACTGCTTAGATGGGGAGTGTGAGGTGGTTAATTTTTTCTGTGAACTTCTTGATATTAGCAAAAGTGTTATGTGCCAGAGATGCACATACTTCACTTACGGTTATAAAGTGCTGTTTACTTTTCTCCTGCAAACACAAAAGCCAAGTGGGAAGGGATATTTCATAAACTCGGTGCTATTGTGTCCTCTGGTCTAAGCCATAAAACAAGAGTAACAGAGACGTTCCCTTTGAACTTGAAATCCCTTTCTAAGCTGCTGATCTAACCTAAGTGAGAGGGGGAGACTATACCAGCCAGAAAACTTTTCTCTTCTGGGTATTTCTTCATCGCCCCCCCCACCCCTTTTCTTTTTTTAAAGTCCTTAAGTGAGTTTGATGCTGCACCTCTGCCCATAAATTTAAAAAAATATTATCGTAATGTAGGTCAGTGAACTGAAACGCCACTGTACACCATGGGGGATTAAAGTCAGAGAGGCAGCCCTCTCCCACTCCCACTAGGTCATATGACAATATAAACAAGAAATGCAAGGAGCCTTCAGCTTTTTCTTGCCCTAATCCTTTGTTTATGCAGCACTTAAACTGACTTTTGGGGTCGTCTCTGTCTGGCATTAAAGCCCTAAAGCTTTTTGAAGTTTCCCTGAAGTTAATAAAATTAGTCTGCCCTCATTGCTAGGCCCCTTGCTGCTGCTTCAGAGCAGACTGCGTATCCCTTACTGTCTTTGCGGCATTTGGCTTTTTAAGTTAATAATATTTTATAACAAAAAAAAGAGTGTTTGAGAGAAAAGCAGAAAGATCTCCCAAAAGGCTGTTCAGCTAATAGGCAAAGTGATTGCCATTGTAGATGTTCTGAGAACTCAAAGGGGATTAACTTAAAATCCAGCGATTGGAGGTAAATTGCTAGTAAAGTAATTGGAAGTGTTGAGTTTCAGTTGGAGAGAACAACATGCATTTCTGTGGCTTTTTACAGAGCAAGACTAAAACAAAAATTTAATTTTTCTGTTATTTTTATAAAACGGTCTTACAGTTGAGAAAATGGGGTTTCCTTTGTAGCAATTATCTCTCCTTCACCTATTTATTTTACTGCAAAGACTGATCACTTATCCTGGTTTTTGTTACATCAGGCATTCTCTCATTATTTAGTCTTCAGGGATAAATTGGCGATAGGCTAACTGGGGGGGACGGATGACACAGGATGGGATGTATAGTATTTACTGTACGAGACTGAGACTTCGGCTCGTAAAGGTTTTATTCCAAACAGCTACTCAGGCAAGTCACTGATCACGTATTATCTCAGCACCGCTAAAGCAGTTGTTTTTCTAATGGCCTATAGAGATGCCCAACGAATAATGGTGATATGGACAGGACATATCAATCAGCTAAAGGAGGAGGGATTTATTTAACAGGTTGACCATTGGAGTGAAAGGAACAGTGCAGCTGGAGCCCTCGGGTACTTTCCTAAACTGTGTGTAGAAGAGCAAGACCCTAAAAAGCACATTTACTTATAAAAGATGAGGGGTTTTAAAATCAAAAGGTATTAAGTGAGTATGGCATACCTAAAGGGTTGATAGATTTTGTTGCTGTTATAATCCTCAGTTGTAGGTTATCATTACCAGTTTACTCAAAGGTACATGATGCCTGTAACACTTGTTCACAGAAATCATTCTGAGTTTTTTGTCTGACAGCCTTGCTGGGGAGGCTCTAAACTGAACCACGCTAGCCTAGTAGGATTGCTCACCCTGTAATTCCGTTTTTAATTAAGTTAAAGATAACTTTGAAGTGCTCTTGGAAAAATAAAAGATGTTTATGTTGTCTTTAAAGTTGGCTTCCTGTGCAATTTTGGGGGGATAACTACATAAATAATAGATATATGGAAGATCCTCACTGGAGTGTAAGAGACTGCCTGTATTTCAAACATACGGATAAGAAGCACGTAGCCAGTGGTAGAGGAGAGGGATGTTCAGTTTTGAAATTCTTGTTTTAGGAATAAAAGATTTATAGGAAGAAGTAATATTTTTATTTCACTAGCTAATGCAAGTGGAAAAATGAAGAAGGTTTTGAGAATGTAAGTGCTTCTTCAGGTTGGAATTAACAGCTTCTTTTTCTGTTAGTCTTCTATTTCAAACCTGAAGAAAGGCAAGCGTGTCTGAAAGCTTATCTTCCCCCTCTACCACCACCTATTATCAGCGGCTCTAGTAGAAGACATTATTCAGTTTTAAATTTAAGCCAGAGGTTGCCAAGCAGCGTTACTACCGTTAATGGTTCACGGGCTATTTTGAAGCAGTGTTTGTTGGAGAGGGTGGGAGAGGACAGGCGTGCCAAAAAAAACCAGAAACATGACCTTTTGGGAAAAGATGAGGAGTGGATGTTCAGGCAGCAAATGTTGTTGAGACATCTGAATGCTGCTCCTACAGCCTTGACCCTGCACTCAGCTGGGAGCGGAGCTGCCTGTACTGTTGTCGTCTCCATGTGAAAGAAGGGAGAAGGGCTGTAGACGTTTCTCATCCTGCATGTGCATGTGGTCTGGGACAGGGTGAGGTCCTGCCAAGGCTCTCCAGTATCACACAGCCCTTTCAAGGCTGTTTATAGCTGAGCAAGTAAACCCCATTTAAAACAAAACAAAAATTAAATTTCTGATGCTAGATTTACTGCCATACTGAGTTTGGCATTAAAATAGAGGCATACATATGTAACAAAATAATAAACAAGAATGCTAGGGATTTGAGTCTGTATATGCACTACTGTTCATGGAAGAGGCTTCAGGGAAGGAGAGTAGCTTAATAAACCTGCAATACTTTGAGTCATTTAAACTGAATAAAGGGGAGTGTTCAAAATCGGTTATAATTCTTTACTATTCTAAGTCACTTTGGTCTTTGAAACCCTTAGGTTTATCTAAAAATAGCTCCTAAGATATGAAGAAGAGCTGCAACTTTTGCCACCAAAAAAAGAAAAAAAAATGTTGAAAAGATTTAAGTAATATCCCCTTATTTCTTCTGATAAGTAAATAAATGTTCTTGCTGTGGCTACGAGGTAGAGTAACTCCAGGCGTTAGGTATACAAGGATATTCACACCTACAGGATTAGGTTCACTTGACTGCACCTTATACTTTGTAATGCCTAAGGGAGGGTGGTTTATCTTGCCTTACCCACCAACCTTGCTGCCTCTTGTACCTGATAGCTTAATTAAGAATTCAACTTGGAACGGTTCTTCCCGCTGGGTTACAAACCTTGAAATTAAAATTGGATGCAATGGTCATAAGGCTTTTAGTTTAACAAATCAATGTGTATGTAAAGGTGAATATTTAAAAGGCCTCTATTTAGAAACTGAGTAATTCTGTCATTTCTTTGGAAATGTAGCTGTTGGAGTGCAGTTCTGGAGCTAAGAGACAGAGAATGTTTATGTAGGTGACAATGTACTTAGCTGTAGGATAAGTAATGGAATAAACTTTTTGTGAGCATAGGTGCTTAAGTGACTTTCATAGGAAGGTTTCAAAGCAGAAAAGAGATTTTAATTAACTGATCTTTAAAGCATGTTCTGATGCAGGTTTTGTTCTTCCTATATTAGTAGAAAGGAGGTGAAAGCAGAAATACATTAATTCATATAGTCTTCTACAGCTTTAGACACAAATTGCCTTAAACTCAGCAGTTTAGATGACTTGTCTAGAGTTTTGTTTATTTGGGGGTAAATGGTTTTCCAAGGGCAGGGTGGTAGAAGTCACCAAACTTAATGTATAGGTATAATTTTTCTTGTCACTTTAGATTGTAGGCTCATGAAGCCCTGTTTCTTTTGCAGGTGATGGATGATTATAGTGTGATTGGTCGTTCATTGTTCAAAAAGGAAACAAACATCCAGATTTTCGTGGGTCTAAAGGTCAAACTATCTACAGGAGAAGATGGAATAATAGATGGTGGTTTTGGACAAAGTGGCAAATTTAAAATCCGAATTCCAGGTAGGTGCTTATCAGCTAACAAATACTAACCATGGAATCATAGAATAGTTTGGGTTGGAAGGGACCTTTAAAGGTCATCTAGTCCAACCCCCCTGCAGTAAGCTGGGACATCTTCAACTAGATCAGGTTGCTCAGAGCCCTGTCCAACCTRACCTTGAATTCATCCAGGGACGGGGCATTTACCACCTCTCTGGGCAACCTGTTCCAGTATTTCACCACCCTCAGCGTAAAAAATTTCTTCCTTATATCTAGTCTGAATCTACCCTCTTTTAGTTATCTATGTCAAGTGTAGAGGATCTTTCCATATTGCAAGTCTGAATGTTACTGGTAGTCTCCTGAAGTTTTGAAATCAGCTCATACTCAGTTGGACCACTGATGATTTGGTGGATTGTACCTCTTCTAATTAAATGATGGCAGCTGTGACTTATATTGTGAGACTGAATGGCCTGAAGCCACATCTCCTGTGTCAAACTCAGGTCTCAAAATGACTTCTTGTTAAGTGTCAGTAACATCGAAATCGTGCTCTGCCCAGAAAGGTTTGTGGAAATCTCTCCTCTCTTAATGTACGTATGATTTGCACCAGAGCCCTTCTGAACAAATAAAGGAAAATAAACCTGCAATCATTTTTACCTGTAGCTACTTCTTAAATATAGTATAGTGGATGCAGGTTCCTTAAATTGGCTCTGTTGTGCATGTTATTACCTAACTTGCCTTCAAGCAAAAACTGCTTGATGAATGAGTTTTTGGAGATCTTGAGAGATTTTTTTATTGCTTATGTCTCCTAGTTTTACGATATTATATATTACTGTATTTTTCATCCTTAGTGAAATTACAGCAAGGATTTATGCCTCCTCAGGTTAGAGCATGGGGAATGATGGGTGCTAGAGTTTATAAGTGTCATTACTGGGTTTTTTTTCTCCTCCTTTTAAGGTAGGAAAGTTGTTCTGAGCYTTTTCAAAAGGCAGTAATAGGTGCTGCGTTTAACTCAGATTATGGGATAAGATTTTAACCTAGGAGTACTTTGTATTTCTGTAGTGTCTTCAGCCCATTTGTCACTAGTTAATCCTCTGCCCTCTTTAGGGAGATGAGCGAGATTACTTCTATTGTACAAGTGGAGAAAAGAAATCATGATGTTCTATGACAGCAAACAATCACGTAGGGATTGATCTACAGAGAAAACTTGAAGTTTCCTGATTCCTTGCTGAAGATGGACATTTTCCATTTAACTTAAGGCTTGATGCGAGTGCACTAATTTTGACCCTCAGCAAATTTCCTTTCTTCTTCCTATCACAAGATAAGAATTTCTGACTAGACAAAAAAACTCCTGTGTTCTATCCTAGCTGTAATTCCAGTTTTGTCACCAAATGCTAAACTTCGCAAACAGGTCTGAGAGCCTAATTAGCAAGCACAGTGTATATTTAAAGAAAGAAGTTGCACCAGATATATGTATGTTTTGCATTTTCTATTATAGAAAAGCTTTTAAGCATTCACTGAGATAGGTAGTTTTAGGTAGGTGGTGAAATGATGTGTAAATGACCTTAACACTGAAAAGGGTTCAAGCTGAAAATCAAGATGATACCTTTCTTAAAAACCTAGTGTTCTTAGTAGCTTTTATCTCCCAGAGGCAAAAACATGATGAAAGAGAAGAACAGCAGGAGGATGGCATTTACGTTGCCATTTCCACATTTTGGGTGGAGGAAATGGTTCTTCATGGGAGGGGGAGAAGCCTAATAAGGAATCTTTGTCACCGTTGTGGATGTAAGCAGGAGCTATAATTGTGAACCAGCAGTCACATTAAGAAAATCGTACACAGATTTAGAAAATTGCTTTTTGCTCTGTATATTGAGTTAGTGAGAAGAAATGATACCTTTCACCAAGGTGTTCATTATCTAATCTTGGTTATACTCTTCAGATGTTTAACAGAAGGCCATGGAACAGAGGACCCTTTATAATTTGTTCTTTCAATGAGAAGAATATGTAGTAGAATACTATAATTCAATATCTCTCTAAGGTAGGCAGAATAATACAACTTAGTTTTCTTTAGTCTGGGTCAAATTTGGGTACTCTTGCTATGTGGAAAGAAGAGGCAATAAGCTAAATCAGCTCAAGCTAAGAGTATCAAACAAAGTGTGGCTAGTGAGGCAAAAGCCCACAGAATTTGGAAGGGCCTAAAAACCTGTGTCTTTAAGAGTTGCAGAGATTTGTGCGTAGGGGGAGGGCTATTGCTGTGATGCTGTTTAAGTCAACTGCAGTTCACATTCCTTTGTTAGGTCAGTGTTGCTTTTTTAATGTGTCTGCATCCTGTTTGTGGGACTTCAGACTTTTTTTTTTTTTTTTTTGTTACATTTAACTGATCAGACTCTTCTCTCCCTTCCCCTCCAGTCTTCAGCCTTGCCTCCCCTTGTATAGTCTCTCTTACAGATTTCTTTTGTGAAGAGCTCTCTTTTAATTTTTCTGAAGTTATTTCCCCATGATTCCTTCACAAATGTGTCAGGGAGTGGGAGGGAAGGGAAGGAAACATGCAAGTTGAAAACTGCCTTGGACTGCCTTGGCCTGGCAGTCAGTCAGTCCTCTCGTATGTAAAACCAGTCTTAACCTCTGGAATTGATAGCTTGTTTGGGTAGTTAACCTGATGATAGCTGAGGGCTGGTTTTAGAAACAAACCTCTACATGGCAATAAAAATTACGGAGATGTATCAGAGACTTGTGTCCTGACTACTTAAGGTAATAGTAGACCATGGCATGTTGTAGGGTGTTACATGGTCCTGCTGGTGCCAACAGCCTCCAGCACCATGCCTGCTCACGCGAGCAAGTGTTGCGCTCCCCAAGTGTTGTTCCGTAGTTTGCCTATAGATCATCACAGCTTGGGAATGTTGTCTTACGTCATCCGTGGGCTGAAACTTGGCAGACCCCATGACTGGGAATGGCAGAACATGGATCTGTTTCTTATTCTGGCACTGCTTGTGCGCAGCAATAATTCAGATACTTCTTTCTGCTCTTCTGCTCTGTGAAATGGGGATAATTACTATTCATTCTGGAAAAAAAAAAAAAAAGAAATCTCAGATTTAGATTTATTCCAGACTTGGGGCATTAATATTTCTTGAAAAGGCTTAATTATCTTTTAGAGTACAAAAAACATATCTAGAGTACATCATGCAATTGGAAGTTCCTCAGTCACTGAAAGATGTCAGCAATTTGGAAGAAATTCAGGGAAGAGCAGTAAGAATACTGGAGAGGCTGAAGGGATTGATTTATGAGGGAAAGAAGATGAAAAGAAATGCATGAAACTTGGCTAAATGGTGTCTAAGTGGGAGATATGATTATCTGCAAGTATTTGAAGAACATAATGGAGAAGAATCCCTTAGGGTGGTCCAAGGAGGTAGAAGTAAAGCTAGTAACATGAAATAAAGCAAAGTGTAACTTGACTATTGAGAGATATTATTTATTATTAGCAGGGATTTCTTGCACTGCCAGATCATCTTTGCAGAGGAAGATGATGTAGTTCTGTTTTGAGAATACTCGTGTAGTTTGCCTGGATGTTTCCTAGTGCTTGTGTCAGGTTAAAATGGACAAGGCAGCAGGATGGTGGAAAGTAGGACAATGTATTTTTCATCTCGTTTCTGTTTTTGTGTTCAGGCACACTTTTATTGCTTGAATGACAAGATATAACCTACTTTCTAGACCATTTGCAGCAGCATCTAGTTTCAAAAAAAAAAAAAAAGTATTTGCTGGCAGATCTGCTATTCTGTAGGGCTAGGTTGTGGAGTTGTTTGTGTTTTAACTGAGGAAAAAGTTTCAAGGCTTGTTAATCGACAGGATGACTCTTACTTTCCAGACTGGTTGTATGATCAAGTACATAAAAAGGGGGACATAATCTCTAAACTCACAAGAGAGTTTTGCTTAGTTTTACAAGCTGCTTAAAAAACAAACGGGATTTGAAAGGTAATTTAAACTACAGTGCTTTGTAAGTTATGCTAGCCTGTGTGTGTATGAGCAAGCGAGCTACTGATGAAGTGCTTCTTGCTGAGGTGGGTGATATGTGGCAGCTGTTTTAGTTGTAAATGGGAACATTGCATTATATAGTCAAGGTAAATGAGTGAAAAGGATTGTTCACCTTTGAAATCAAGAACAAGTTTGGAGAGGCAGGAACTGTATGTTTAAATGTCTTATTCGAAAGAAGACAAAAGCTAACAATAACAGTCTTTGGAAAATGCTTATTTCAACATACATTGCACCTAGGAATGTCATGCCAGTTGATAAGAAATTCAGAGGAAAGTTCAGTGAATCGTTTGAATAACTTAGTGCTAATTGTGGATTTTGTTTAACTGTCTCTCACCCAAGAATTGACCCTGTACAACTCTGCTTGGTTTGCAAAATCATGATCTGTTGATGTGTCTCATGACATCTTTTAAGATTGGCTCTAGATATGTCCATTTCATTGGTTTTGGCATGTTGCATTTGTCTTGTGCTTAATTACTGTAAAATGTAGCGACTTTTTAAATCTAATTGGAGCATATGTGATATCTCAGGCATAGTTCACTTTCCTTTCTGTCTGTCTTTACCGTGTAGTTGCTAGTAAAGTGTTCGTCCTTTCTGAGGCACTGCAGTGTGTTTGACTGCAATTCTTTTCTTCTCTTTTTGACTTGATAGAGTAAAAATTGCTATATGTGAGATGAGTTAAAAGCTACCTTATTTCTTAATGCGAAAGAAGCAGTGCATATCTAACAGTCATAACAGCTGAACACATTTCTGAATTGAGCAAATCTAAATGTAATAAAAGAAGAGATAAATGTAATAAGAAGAGGTACAAATGAGAATACTAGAATACGAGCTTTTTCACTTTGCTGTTCTTTTTACCTGTACAGGATAATAGTAGTTTTAAGTTTCTTACAACAGGTGAAGAAAAACTTGTTTGTGACCTTGTCTTTTGTTGCCAGTAACTTTTTGCCTTGCAGTTGTAAGTGTTACTGTATATGAGATAGCAAGTCTGTTTTCACTGTTTCCACTGTTTGTCGCAGTAGAGGGGTTGAATGTGCCGTAAGTCTGTTCTGAAGTAATAGCACGGATGTGCTGCCTGGTTCAGGGGACGCAATGCCTCTGGGATCCTTGCAGTGTTGGTGTAAGATGACACAAAGTGGTAAGAATTAACCAATGTCCCTTATTCTTGAGAATCTCTTGTATTCTTACGTGTGAAATTAAGAGTAGAAATGCTGAATATGTGTTGCCCCCTTAGTGTATTGTGGAGATGGTGTGTCTTTGTGGTTTGGTGTTTTCACATTTTGCCGCATACTTTTTTCATTGGAAGGGATCCCACGCTGGCTTGCAAAGTGGTTAATGACATAGTGGGAAAGCTTTGATGTAAGAGCTGTGGGTGAACAGCACTAGTCTGTGTAATTTCAATTCCAGTTAAAAATTCTAGGTTTAAAAGTGGGATTCAAATCAGTTATTTTTTAGCACTCCACTTAAGCAAGGAAGTTGAATAGAGGTTAAATAGTACGAGAGAAATTAGAGTTATGCAAAGATGGAAAAATGCAACGGAAAAATAATTTGTGTATCACATTGTTTTCTATAACTTCCCTCTTCAGAAATATCTTAATTGTGTTCTTTTTGGTACTTTTTTTCTTTTTTTGTTTTTGTTATTATTCAAGGGATATCTCACTTTCTTCAGGTAGCTCTCAACACACCAACATAGCTGGCATTTGTGGAATATTAGTTACAGGGTTTTTTTAAACAACTGTAGGAGACAAGCTTTAAATAGTTGACTGTAGATAAATGTCGTATTCCCAACTTTGTAATTTGGAGGGCAGTCCTTACTCAACATCAGCAGGAATGGGGCAGTCTAAACCTTTTCATTGCACTGAGAATAATTAAACATCCTGTCACTAAGCAGCATACTTTTTTGTGGGAGATCTTGACATTTGGAATTCTTTGCTTGTGTTGCATTAAAATAGGATAATCTTCTTCTCTTAGGCCAAATGAAATTTAGGCACATTTAATGTCCATGTTTGCCCAGCCTGGCTCCTCTTTTAATAAAAGAAAATAAAAAATTGTTGGCTGCAAGGGTCTGGTGGGTTGCCATCCCTGTCAGTATCAGGTGAGGCTGAGCAGGATTTCAGTCAAGAGGAAAAACAAAAGCCCAAGGGCAAAGAAATCTGTGTAGCTGTGTTTTATTTAAAAGCTGGAGATTAGCTCTGCTTGTTCTTTCACAGTCTCTCTTCCCCTACCCTCTAAAACAAACAAAACCTAAAATCCTTAAGGGGTACTTCAAGCATAAATCTCCTTCTCTCCTTTCTGTGAAAGTTGGCTAGTGTAATATGGACAGAGGCTGGGAGAGGGTTGTTGCCAGGGAAGCATCACTTCCCTGTATGATCCCCTCTTGAGCGGATTAAACTGTGGTGATGTGAAAGTCCTGGTGACCACATAGGAGCTAGGAGTTTGTACTGCATTTATTCAAAAAGATTGGCCTGAAGGAATCAAGCCTACCTTTTAAGTGGTGACATCCTGTAGGCCCATATTGACCTTTGGAGCTGAATATCCAGATTTATTGACCTTAGAGTGTTCTTTTTGTGGGATCAAAGTCAAGATTTGTGCACATTCCTTCTGAATGAAAACAAAAGTCAAGGAAGTGTTAATTTATTAACTGGCTGGCTGCCTCATTCATGTTAGTGTCAGTAGATCCTGGTCTTGACTGTAATGACAGAATTGCAGGACTAAGTCTCTAAACTTAGAGCTTTGAAGGGCATTGTGTTGATTGTAAGATTCTTTTCAGAGGCAGCTGGTCATTGCACACTAGAGTAGATGGTGTGCCCATGGGACGTTAAGACTCTTCTTTGGATATCAAGTTGCCATTGGAGTGTCTGTTCAGTAGCTTGCTCTTCTGGGATCGGGCAGAAACAGATGATAAGTTATCAGGCACCAGGTGACATAGCAGTGTTTGAGTGCTTCTGGGGAAGAAAAAGGTCCAGCTCCTGTGTAAGCCCTTCTGTTGGGTACAGTATAGGCTACACAGTGGTCTTCTGAGTAATTGAAAAGAATGATTCCCCCCCACCCCACTCTTTTTATGTCTGTGCAAGAGGAGCTGCAGGAAAGCGTCATTAACGCAATGGAAGGACCATTGGTGGTCCTACACCATGTGATGTAATCTGTGTTTCCCTACTCATCACATACACCAATGACCATTGCACTCCCCTTGAAGCTAGGGTTATGGGTGGTCTTCAGGAAAAAGTCGTATTGCTTGCTGACCAATTGTTAAATAGTGGTAAAGAGCAATGTGTACTGAACCCTTCTTCCTACCCTGAATAGCAAAGCACCTTATACTTGCAATAGTGTGAGCCTAGCCTTAAAGCAAACCCAGCTTTAACTCTGGGCTTTGCTGGCTTTTGTGTTTGTGCTTAGGTGATTATTTCTATTACTTCTACTCTGTAAAGTATGTTTTTGTGAGCTTTTTGTTTGTATTTTGAAAGCAGTAAGGATGTAGGCGCTGCCTCAATCTAAAGAAAATTACTTTGAAAAGACAAGCGTATTAAGGTGATGAAGTTAAGCTTTTAAAACTTTGGAATATAAAAAAGAATATCTTAATTAGCTCTCTATTGTGCAGATGCATTCTGATACCAGCTCCAATTACGTGATTGCATTGCCCACGCTGACACACACGAGGAAAACATTGCTGGTTTTGGGTGATGCTTTGTAATTGACCTGTTGTCCTGTACTATTTTGTTCTCCTCAGTAATCAACTCCTTTTATTTTTTGCACTTCATTGGAGTACTGCTGTAAATATGAAATTAATTATTTGTGCTATTTAAGGGGAAAAAAAAAAATCCTATTAAGAAAAGAAAAATAATTCCACCAGATGGGATTTGTTTGACCATAGCATGGCATTTACTTCTACAGAACCTCCACCACTTGGGAGGGGAGGGAGGGGGGAAAAAAAAAAATCCCCCAAACCCCCACCCAAAGATTGCTTACATTTTCTTCTCTTAATAATAGCTTCCAATCTCCATCGAGCCCCGCTTCACTTTCACTAGTTTCTGCTAATGCTCTTACCTCTTTCCCATCTGCTTCTGTTCTTTATTCTAGTCTGCTACTGCTGCTGTCCCCCCTGCCCATCTTTCTTGGTCTCTGAAGTCTTATGCCAGTAACAGCTTATTTTGCCCTCCAATATTCTGCCAGGAGTTTCAGGCTGCTGTAGGGGTGTGCAGGGTAAAGGGGATTTGTTTCTGACCTCTGGATGCTCTAGTGTTGTTACATTGTGAGCTCTTGAAAAGAAGGGCTGAAGGGTAAATCCAGTCTAGTTCCATGCTCAAGATTGCCCTCTGCAGATGGAGGCTGTAGAGAATTTAGCTGCCAAAATAGTTTTTTCCAAGTGCATACTAATTAACAGCTTCCTTCTTTTCCTCCAAGAACAGCAATTGCTCTACTAGTATGCTAAAGTTAAGTTTCAGATCCCTGTTGCAAAACAGAAAGATGCTATAGTTAGAATTTGTTTATCTTAATTTGAGGATAAAATGTGGATCTGATAGTGTGAGGAGAGCTTGGGAGACGATTGTGGGTTTTTACAAGTATTTTGAAACTGAACAGTTGTTATTTCAGTTGGCAGTGACATTGATAGTCAGCTGTCCAAAGTACTCACAATGGTAAGCCCCCAAAGAATGATTTTTCTTTTAAAAAAAAAAAAAAAAAAAAAAAAATTAATTCTGTAAAGATTGTTTCTTTTCTTAGATAAACTCAGGTCATATATGTAAGATTTTCTTAAGCCATAAGAGCTAGATACATAAATTAAATAAACTGAGATTTGCACTCAGTTGCATGTTTTTAGGATCTGGGATTTCAAAAGAAGTGCACTTATCTTGAGATTTGTGGTAAAACTGAGGGCTGGTAGTGCTGCTGCATATTATAACCTTACTTCTGTGTAGGGTCTCTTGTGGTCGTAAGTCYTTCCAGTTAATCCAGGCTTTGTTATTTTGGGGAAATGTAGTTATTGTGGAAAGTTGCATTCCCTGGAAGAAAAGAAGTATCTTACGTATTTAGGGCTGCTGCTTTGCTGAATTTTGAATAATTACAACAGCGACTGTAAGCTACTTGGACCCTATTGCACAGTCTTGATCACTGGCAGGATGTAATTGATGTAGCTGAGCAGGCTGCTGTGTTCTGAGCTCATATTTGCCATCACATCACCACTAACTTATCCAGTGACCTTTTCCAAATTATCTAATATCTTTTGGCTTCATATTGCTGTTGTGTAAACCACCCCTATCGGGCTGTCGCGAGCCTTGCCTAACGTGCTTAGGAAATCCTTTGTTAAATGGGGTTCTTTTACTGTGGGATACCTTTTTGAAGGAAAAAGAAGGGGGGAGGGGAAGAACCATGTTGGTGAGTGGCAAAATTAAATATTCAAAATGAGGAAATTAACAAGCTTATTTCCCCTATAAAAGTGATCCTACCCTATTTTGCATATGWGATAGTTGCAAAGTTCCATAAACATACAACTGCAGAAGAGAACTATATTCAAGTTTTAAAATTTTTTGCTGCATTGTCACTTAGGATATTTTTCACTTTAAGTGGAGACGCCTTGCTACAGTCACTACAGACCAAATATCCTATTCCTTACAGACCAAATTCTGCATTTAATTTTGACTTCACTGGATTTATGCTGCTGAAATTGCAAACAGTTTGGATTAGAACATGGCATGGAACAACACAATCACTCTTACTTTCATGAAGTACTACAGAAGTTTAGTGTACTACACATCCTGCATACAAGAGCAGGATGCATGTGCTACCTTCTGTTCGGTTTTTTTGTTGTCCTTTTTAGGTGTTTCATTTTGCAAATTCAATACACTCTTGCTGTAATTTCAAGTGTGAAAACATTTCTTTTTTTTTTCTTTCTTGAGAAAGAATATAGCTAACTGTTTTTTATTATGTGTCTATACAGTTTGGCTGAGCAACCTTAGAGCACCAAAAAAAAAAAAAAAAAAAATCCTGTAATACCTTATCTCCTAGAGCAAATGGGAATATCCATTTTTTTTACTTAATTCTCATCTAGTTCAACATAAGAACCCTTATACTTTGCTCTACAGGTTTGGGTTGCTTCAGTGTGTGCCTTGAAAAAAATACTGAAGGGACCAAGTACAGTTTCTTCTGAAGAGTAACAAAAGATATATGTCTGATAAAAATTTCTGTCAGTTCACTGCTGCTCAGTTAGGTGCAGTTCTTCTGGGAAGGAAAGGCCCTTTTTCTTGCTAAGGACTTAGTTGATGTCAGTACAGCTAAATGTGAGGGATTCAGATGATCCGTGTGGATTTAGTTACGGGACTGAACTGCCAAAATATGGTACTCTTAAAAGTGATCATTAAATGCTCCAAAAAATGTGCTGGGGACTTGCACGTTTTATAATTGCCGCCTCTACTTCTTTATATGTTTAAGGTGGAGTTTTATTCTGAAGGGCTACTCGTTTTGGTGAGAGATGACTGTAGAGTACTCTCTGCACAGATGGGGCATGGGATTTCAGGGCGAGCTGTTCATGAGGAACTCGCTCTGTCCTACTTCTAGTGGGCAGCTTTCTCCAAGAGCCCTCTTGCTTTTTTACATAGAGCAAGGAGGTAGAAGCCATGAGATCTAGATTGTGTTCCCAGGTCTGTAGTTTATTTATACAATACCAAAGGAGGAGTCATTTCCCTCATCTTTATTTCTGCTTTCTTGTGTGCTAAATGGGATGCCGCCATCTTAGAATGTTGCAGTCCTCTCTCATGGCTTTGCGGTATTTGGGTGGAAAATACTTATGTTCCAAACCTTTACGTAATTTAACTTTGATCTTATTAAATGTCTCCACAAGGGTAGCTCATGCATTCAGAGTGCCCTCTTGCAATGAAATTTCTCTCCCTTTCTGTAAACTGTTTGTGCTTATTTACTTGATTTTGATCATTCATCCCTTGGGTCTTTCACCTTCCCTTTCCACCAGTGTTTGTTCTGATATCTTTTTGAAGTCTGAGTGAAAACATGCACCATGGGGGCTTCCTGGAGGCATAGACCTTTGTGGTTTGCAAATTGTAGGCTATTTGAAGTATTGACTTACAACAGTGGCCAGTGCTTAGTGGATGCGAGAACTGTCGTGTGACAAGGACATTAACCTTGAAAGGCTGATCTGTGTTTTGAGTTTGGGGACAAAAAAATAGTTGTTCTTAATAGTGTGCATTGATTTCAAGGAAGTCTGCGTAAAGCAGTCTTTGGTTTGTGTTTTCACAAAGGGATTTCAGTGTTTAATAAAGAATAGGAAATAACTGGAGCTTCAATAGACCTGTTTTGATAGGGAGGGGGACTGCTGTAACATGATTTTGTATAATATTATACATAAGCAACAAAAGCATTTCCTGCCTGTAACTACAGTATTATTGTGTTAAAAAAAGCTGCAGAAAATACTTTAAAAGTACTTAATACCTGGAATAAAAGTTATAGGTAAAGTAGAGAAAACCATCATCCTGCTTAGAAAAGTCTTTCATCTTAATATCTGAGGTTGTAACTTCAATCAGAAGAATTCCATATTACGTACTTTTGTGCTGTGGGTTTTATCATAGTAGTTTTTTAAATCTCTGAGCCCTCAATTCCCCCCACCCCTTTCCCCCTCATCCCCCCCCAACTATTCTATGTTAGGAAATCAAGACAATTTGGTAACTCGGAGAACCTGTTCTTCCCTGTTACAACTGATGAGCTACCCAGTTTCATTTTTCCGATGTCTTACCCTAGTCTCTCTCTCCTTCCCACTCAATTCTGTCTCTGGCCATTTACCTTTTCTTACTCCTACAGCCCCTTCCTCTGCCAACCATCCTTGTCCACACAACCCTGAGCAGCCTCGGCTGCTTTTTTGTTTTTTTTTTATAAAGTAAATATATTAACAACTACAGAACCCTGAACCAAGAAAATGGACCTGTGCCATCCCTTCAACTATTTTGTTGTTTCATCCTTAACTGTCTCTTTGTATATAAATGAAAAACATTGTTTGTATGGTACAGTCTTTTGCTGTGCACCTGAGGATTTTTAATTCAGTACATGGTTTTGCTGCCAGGTATGTAGTTACTTCTGCATGCATTTGTTTACCTTCTCACTTTTCCATCTGTGAAAGAAGAGTAACATTCCCTCTTTCTAATTTGACCAGTTAATGTATGGATGTGTTAGGCAAGGGACTGTTTGCTTGCGTGTTCCTAAAGTATGAGCTCATCAGGACTGGTATTATAATATGAATACAACACGAAGAATATGCATTTGTTTTCTTTGTGATTGCAATGAATTATCTTTTCAAGCTAGCACAATGGTAACATGGGCTGTGCCAAGCAGCGTGTGCCAGGTAACACTACAGGCAGAGAGAAAGAAGACATTTTCAAGGACTGAAAATGTGCTAAAGAATGCAAGTTCCTGCTGACAGGAGCAGGCTGTATATCATGAACTGAGGATTTTCTTTTCATGGCTCATTACAATTGACCGTTCTCACAAGTACCTCCTCAGAAGATGTAGGAAGATTATAGTCCCTCTGGAGTTCATGTGGAAACTGATGCCTGGTTCCCCAATCCCTGACTTTTTTCCCCTAGTTTTTCTTCATATTTTCCTTGTTATGCTCTTAAGTAAGTAGTTTGAGGACATAATGTAATTGGTTTTAGTTGTGTTTTTTATTTTCCTGTCTTGAAATTGTGCACATTCAGAGCAAGATCGACTTATTCAGTAAATTATCAGCATTTTTATTTTTTTACTTCAAGTGAAACTTAAGCTTGGGTTTAATGACCCAGGCTCTGTCTTGAGGCGCTCTTCCTTTTAAAAGAAGTTGAGTATTTTAAGAACCCGTTTCCATTGACTAAGCCGTATTAAGGCCAAATAGAAATGAATTTTTTTTGAGAAAATCTGAAAATATGTATATCTTTTAATATTTGCCAATTTATCCCTATGAAAAATCAAATTAATTTCTCACACCTGTGAAAATAGAATAACTTGACTATTTCTGTCCAGTTGATCATCACGCATTTCACTAGTGTTTACTCTTAAATATATGATTAGGTTTCAGAGTAAATGTATGCTGGAGCAAAAGCAGCAGTGACTCTCATTGAGAACTTTTTTCTTATAAGCACAGGGAAAAAAAAAAATCAATTTTATTTGGCATTTGGAAAAAATTATAGGTAGATTAGCAACAGATTTTAAATGTCTTTAATAAAAGCTCAAAATCTTACAGAAAAAATACTGATACTTGCAAGGAGACTGTGCTGTAGAGTTTTGCAAATGAGTTTGGTTGAATAACCTTACTTTCTCTAATTTTCATAAAGAAAGGATGGATTTGTAATATACACAAATGGTTGCTTTTAGGATAATTAAGGAGAGAGAAATCCTGTAAACATGGGGGAAGGGTCTGTGTTATTCAGAACCTGAAGTTTCCTGGTTTTGCTTGCTGATGGTTGGGAATCTCCTGTTAAAGACCTGTTGATTCTCTCTGTACTTAAAGCTTTTACTCTTATACTAGATGTGGTTTTGATTTCAGGACACACATACATATGGATTACACATAGAATAAGTGGAAGCATGTTATGGATTCCCTGCTACTTTCATTGAACCAGGTAGTTAGAATTGGTTTGGGATGGAAAAGGAGGAAAAGACCAGCTGTAAGCAAATTGATGGAGGGTATTTCAGTCCACCCCTGCTGATTATTTCTAATTGAAGCTGTCTGAGCCAGTCTTAATACAATTTAGTTATCGCCAGCCAGAAGGATTTTATTTATGGAACGGGGCCTGTTGGAACTTCCTCCGACCCCGGAGAAGCTGTGAACGGGAGAGAGCTGATCAAGCAGGCATGCCTGGCTAGCGTATGCATTTCTTTAATAAGGCAGGGATTGATGTCTTTTGCAGTTCAGGGGTTAGGTAAACAGCAGTCCCTTGGTTCAAGGCTCTCCGTGTTCAGTTGTTTGTTTATACGGATCTCAGAAGGTTAGGTTAGCCTTCTTGACGTCCCAGGGGAGCTTTCCTGACCATGGTATAACCTCATCTGCTCCAGAGTTGCTCAGGAGGTGTCGCATCCCTTTTTAGGAAAGGTACTGGCTGAGTGGAGTGTCTGCAGCTTGTACCTAGTCTCTAGGAAAGGTGGATGTAATCAGAGTGGTTGGAACACTGGGTCCGTCTTCAGTAACTCATAAATAATTTGCACATGTAGTATATGTAACTAATTACTGTGCTTCCATTCTCAGACTTGATATTTGCACACAAAGATGACTAGTACATGTAACTTAAGCTCTTACTGAATTGCAGTTTTGAAAAATCAGTGACATACATAACAAATTTCACCAACTTTAAGGTTAAGTCTTACTAATTTGTGCTTCTATTGAATGGCAGTGGTAGTCCATTAAATCGAATAGGATAAACCCTGAATAAATAAGTAGCCATGTGAATAATTTTTTTTTTTTTTTTTTTTTAAATTAGTGATGGCTACATGTTGAACAGTACTGTGAGTTAGAACGTGTCTTATGAGGTTCATTTCCGTGGCTATCATATCCCAGCCTTCCTCCTCCACAGAGGCTGGTGATGGTGGCATGTGAAGTGAGAAAGGAATGGTGCAAATTCATCTGGGTCTTGTTGTGATGTAGTTCTGATGAGTGGGGTTGTTCTGGAATTTGAGGACTACTTTGCTCAGGGTTAGAAGTGTGCTTTATCACGTGTGTGACTGGCTGCTTTTAAAATGTGACATGTTATGAAGTTGGCTTAAATCCCAGAATTTGTTGAATTAGTTTTCGCTGATTTGATGTCTGGTGATTCGTACTTCATTTTTCTGCAGCACCTCCAGTCTGTAGCCATGCAGACCCAAACAGACATTAATAAAGTAGCTGCACACCTACATCACAGCTTGTGAGATATCCTTACGTACACATGGGGGAAACTGAGGCACAAATGTGGGCTGTGAATTGCCACCGCACATTTCTGAGAGCACTAAGATCTGTACTGACCCTTCCTGTCTTGTAACCCCCAGCGTCACGCTGCTTAACCTGCAATGTCATAGTTTTCTTGGGATAGGTTTGTATCAGTCCTTAGAGCTGTTCAGGAAACCTGAACTTTGTCCGGTGGTCTCAAATAGGACAGCGCTATTGAAGTATCCTGGCCTGTAAAAATCCATATGGGTGGCATCCCAGCTGAAAGGTGAGGTGTTCGGAGTGGGAGGGGGAGGCCACTTCCATGCTGGCTGAGATTTCACAGTGCCAAAATATGAACATCTTGTCGCTTTTAAATAATGTGTGGGGTCTGACTTAAATGTTGGGTTTCATATTTAATCAGTATTAATATGATAACAGGAATGTGACAACTGAAGCGAATACAAAGAGATTATCTTCTTAGCCAAATGCATCCATTAGCTAGGAAATATAGGTTTCTATTAAATGAAGCAGACAGATGGGCTATTGGAGGTGACTGAGAACAGGAGGGGGAGGGGGCTAAGAGGTGAAAGTTGAGGTTTAGAAAATCTCTGTAAAAATAAAAACAAACCATCCGTCTTGATGGTTGGCGTTTTACCCTCCCGTTGCACTTTAGGGATGGTGCTCCGATTCCTATCGAGAACATTATGCTGAAACTTAATCTAACAGAGCACTTACTCCTGCCAAGCTCTGGCTCAGCAACTGCTCCGCTCCCCCAGAAAGAAGTGGCCAACAAGGCTTCAAATACAGGACAGTGTTGTGCCATCTTCAGGAAATTGTTGCTTTGAGATCCCGGGGGAAGGCAGATTGGATCTTGTTCATCTAGACGTTTTCTCCTTTTTGGTAGAGAAGTGTGTTGGGGAAACAAAATCATGTTACAGCATTTCAGACCAGTAGTGAAGTAAATTATTCATCTATGCGTCTGTATGTGAGTCCCCATCTAATAACTGTTGCAACAATGTTTATAACCAGTGTTTGAAACCAAGGTTATAATAGTATAAATAATTTTAGATAATGCAGATAAGAAGAAGAAAATAACATAATAAAGAATTTTACAAGATGGACAAATCACTAAGATAGCTGGAGTAACACAATACATTTAAAAAAAAAAAAAATTTGTAACAATGCAGACATGACACTGGTGACAGGAAACATCTGTCTTGCCAACCGTCCCCTGGACCGGCCACAGCCTCACATCTCCACCGCTGGCCCGGGGGGAGTCGTGTGTGCTCCATTGCACGAGTGAGTGTCAGACCCTCAGCCTTAAGAGTGGGTGGCTCTGTTCTGCCATGAGGTTGGGGTATTTTTGTTTGGGGGTTTTGTGCTGGTTTTAAGTCTATATACATTTTTCTTGGGGAAAAAAAACTTAAAGGAGCCACGTAGGATGGCATTGCCTAGGAAGAGTGGAATGACTGTGAACAAACTGAAGTTCATTTTTCTGAAAGTTGTTCCTAATAGTTGGACCTGGCCATTGTGGAAGCAGTTCTGCACGTGAGTGGTGAGAGTCTGGTTGGCTGCAAACAGTTTTTTGTTTGTCACTGGCTCTTATCTTCCATCCCATTTTGATTTTGCTGCCTGTGATTATTCCCCCCCGGGATTTTGAGGAAGGTGCCAAGCTTCCTTTGGCCAAGCTTTGTGTGGAGTTTTAGATTTGGTGATGGAGGGGAGATAGGAAAGGAAAAAACGTGTGGCAGGAGGGAGAAGCAGCATCCTTCTCTGTCTGGAATTTCCAGGCTTCACACAGAGTTCCATAAATGAATTTTATGTTCTTTTACTTAAATTCACTGCCTTTGCATGCCTTCAGCTTGATTTTCCTCTTAAGCCTTGAAGTGTTAACAAAAATGGGACGCATGGAAGTCCAAAGTGGACTTTTCTTGTCCCTTTACACTTGGCCCGCTGTCCATCTCTGTAAGCCACTGCCAAATGAACAGTGACCGGTTCATTTGAGGAGCACGAACAGTATGTTCTTACAACCTCTGGATCCAAGATGCTTTTAGAAATACGAACTTTAAAACCAGATTGGTTTTGTATTTCCCCATGGTGTCCCTTATTTATATATACTGATTCTCCACCCCACCCCTCCCTTCCGCAGCAGGTGATAGCTAGTGGGGAGGAGAAAAAGATCTCAAGAGAAAACGGGTAGAGGCAGGTGATGGCTTAGAGTTGCCCGTCTTCTGCGGTAGTGGAGGGAAGGCTGTGGCAGGGCCCCATTCCCCGGCGGCGGTGGGAGAGAGGGGGAGGCCTGCGTGCTCTGCTGGCTTCGTGAGGGGGTGCAGGAGGTGCGGAGCCATTTTTCAGGCTGCCCTGTCATTCCCGCTTGGGAACCTGACACACGGGCCCACTTTCTTGCATGTGTTGTTTTTTAGGAGGGAGGGAGGTGACTGAGCAGCTAGCCCCTTGACAGGGCAGTTTTAAAACATTCATAAAACTTTTATTGGGCTGCCACCCTTCCAGATAAATATTTTCTGAGTTTATGGGCTTATTTTAAGGAATGAAGCTTAATAGCAGCTTTGTAGTCCTGTCCGTCCCCAAAATAGCCTTTTGGCAAACCCCATCTCTGGAGGCTGCCATGCTTTTCTAGGTCTTTGGAGTTTCTGCATTGCTAAATTATTACCCTTTTGCCTTCTTCCAGCTTTGTATGACTAAATGGGACCAACTGTTAAATGAGTCTTTCCCCTTCCCCCAGTCTTGCTGAGGGCTGAAAGCTGATCCAGTGTACCGTATTTGGTCATCATGAAAGGAGAAAGATTGCAGTTATAAATTTATTTCCTTTATTAAATTGGGTTTGTTAGACCTGTTTTATTTGTGTCTTAATTATCAATCTTTTCTTAATGCTGCATGTATTCTTAAGATGGTACAGGCTGGTGGCATTTCAGACATGTACTGGCACTTTTCAGGCACTTTCTCAATGTGCTTCCACAAATATAAAAGCTTTACAGCGTGTCTCAGCATTCAGTGGTGAAACCAGTGGGCTTGCAGCCAAGGCTATACAAAGGAATTCTGTATGTAGTGCTCGGAGGAAGATGGAGCTGCAGTTTGAACATCCATGCCTTTTGATTTCACTGTGTTGTGTCCAAAGAGGTTTCATGAATTTCAGTGCAGGCTTTTGATCAACACTGACCCAAGACAACGTGTGCATTTTGGCTGCTCTTGGGAGTGCCGTGTATGATTATGTGTTCCAGGTCCTGAAAAGTGAATGTTTTTTAGCACCTGGAACRCTGCTCCATGTTACTGGTTCTTTGTAGCCCAGTGCAGTTGCTGATCTCCGCTCTTTTCTTCCCAGACACAGTTGTAATATCTAGAAGGAAAGTGTACTATTTCTTTTTTCATTTGCTCAGTTGTATATTATGACACTACTTTCAATCATTGATTTCCTGAAGAGCAAACTTCTGACATATGGGATTGTATATGGCATCCTTTGTCTCATCCCAAGTTTTTCAGGGGCGGTGAGGCTGTTTCTGTGCAGTGCACAGAGTGCAGGAACCCCTTTTCCAGCATGTGTGAGTGCTGGTCCCTCAGACATACTCAGAAAAGTGCATGGGGTAGGAAACGGCTTAAAGGTTGGATTCAGAGGTTCTTGTGAAAGACTGGACTGTAGAAGTGACTAAGATAAAATAGGAGCTTCAGGACAACAGAAGAGACTAGAATAAACTTTAACTCCCTTAACAGGGTCACTTGGTTCTAACAGATTTTAAAAACAAGCAACCCCACTTGCTTTATTTTGGGTGAGGTTGACAAATCTTATATAGTCAGGGAACTCCCTTTTCCAGACCAGTCGCAGTTCAGCAATACATTTGCTGGTTGGTGGTTTGTTTGTTTGTTTGTTTTTTTTTTTCCTAAAAATAGAAATAATCTATTTTGGTACAAAACAATACCACAAGACTTTTGTTTCTGTATTTCCATGACTTCTGTTTTTCATGTCAGCACATCTTGGGACTTGTCCTAAAAATGGAGCTGATATAATAATCATGGCTTTCTGAACATATAAATCCTCACTCCTCATAACCATCTAATTTGTTGCTTAGATGAGGAAACTATTTACTTTTGCAGGACTGTTTTTCTGCAAATGTTACACTGATAACTAAAGAAAAAAAACATAGGAATGAGAAAAGTAATATATTCGATGTAAGAATGAACTCAAACAGTTTAGATGCTTAAATAACTCACCACAATCTGTGCCTATCTCAGTACAGGGTAAAGAGGTTAAGGCATGGCTTTTTGCAGAAGACTGTTGAGCTCTGGCAATGTATGCATTATATGCAGAGTTCTTGCCTGGCATAATTCTGGATAAAGCTGGATAGTTTGAATTTTTGTGCATGCGTATGTGAATTTTATTGCTATATTCATTATGTGAGTATGAATATAATGGATAGTAACTGTTTCAAGTCCTTTTCCCTGACATTTTGTAGTGGTAGTCCTCCTGCTAGTGACTGAATGTTTCACAGGCAGATGGAGTTTATCCTTTTCTACCCCAGTGAAGGAAGGTATCACCTATGTTCCAAAGACACGGAGCAGAGATCTAGAGAAATTAAGTTGCCAGCACGTTTATGGCAGTGCAGTGAAGAGGACTCTAGAGTTTGTGTTTACCACTGGTATAAGACCTTCTCCTGGAGCTTTTGCAGTGTGTTTGATTTTAGGTTAGTTATCAGGTCAGCTAGTAGCCTGTTGTTATCGACAGTTGATAATTTTTTTTAAAAATTGCTTGTCATAGCGGTGTGTTTTGATCCATTGCGTTCATTCTCGGATGGGGATTAATCTTCAGAGGAAAGCTGGTGGTTACCTAATTTCTAAGACTTGTAAAACCGTCTGGAAAGGTAACTGAAAATGTACTTTCAGGAAATATATTAGACTGAGATGTTCCTGGATGATCTAATAATTCTCCTTAATTTCTAGCATTTTATAGTTGTGAGGACACAAAAAGATCAAGTTTTTAGCAATTACATCTTTTCTTTTTTCACTCTCTCCTTCTGGTACCTTCTGAACATCATGTTGTGACAAGACTTTCCTCATTTCAAAGCACTTGATACACATCAGTGTTCCTGCCACAGCACGATGATGTAACTGGCAAAGTTCCACCGGTCGTTCTCCGTTGCCCTTAGTGACACTTGATCTTTGGCTGTATAAGGTGAGGGTACCTTATAGAACTGTAATAAGGAAGATGTTCTGTAGACTATGTCTGTCCTTTCTAAGTTTTAATGCAATGGAAGTAGCAGCTGTTGGCTTGTGTCACATGCCATTTTATATTAATCCTTTTTTCAGTTAAGGTTTAAAGAAAAAAGAAAAGCTAGTGGCAGGATTTTATCCTCCTTGTGAACAATTTTGGGGAAAAATATTGGAATAGTGAATGTATGTATCCCAGAGGTTCTTATAGACTCTTTCCCAAAATAAGACAAAAGGTAGAAAATTTCTCTCTCAATCTGAATTATAGAATAAATGGTGCAGATAGCTGTTAATTACTTTATCAAGATACTGTGGGCCAAAACCAGCCATAACAAGGGTGCAGGTACAGAAATTGATAGTAGACATTATTCTTAATTTTCTAGAAAATGTAAAGAATTTAGAGAGCTTTTTTCTTTTTTTTTTTGTAAGCAACCTTGGAAGACACACAGCCTAGGCAAGCTGAGAGATACTTCAGATTCTTACTTGACTTTTGAACTCTGTATCTACGTTTTCTTTTGTTGTGGTTTAAATTTCAAATCGATCAAAAGTTAATGCTTCTTAAGGATGTAATTTACCTTCACGGTTCTTCTTGATGGTGTATGGATGGATCAAGCACTGTGGTTCTGATGGGAAAATATGAACTGCAGACATGAATTCATGCCCTGGAAGCAGAAATAGTGAAACAATGAACAAATACAGCTTTAGGGGAGAAAATACACTTCTCAAGTTTTGTTGTAAAATAATTAGCCTTCTGTGGTAGACATGGAGACCATAGAAAAAGGACAGGAGCTGCTCAGTTGCCTATGATTTGACTTAAAGTTTATGACCTTGAGTATTGTGCCTGCTCAACAGCACTTAACAAAAGCATATTTGATGAAATGTTAAACTTATGAATTACATCTCCAAGAAAAGCCTTTTTTTAAATTTGTAAAATCAGAAATAAATCAAGATCTTCAGACCTCAGTGGAGTTGTTTAAACATGAAATTAACAGGAACAGGCTCTTTCATCAACAATGACATTTTGTAAACTTAATAAATAATATGTAGCTTTTCTTCAGATTAAAAAAGGGCTGTGTATTTCAAGGTATTGTATAAAGAATTGTAGCACTATTAACCGCATTTTATAAGTGGGGAAGCTGAGACAGAGATGAAATAATACTGTGAACTCATAGAAGCCAAACAAGCAAAACTCCCTAGATCAAGTTTTCTTAATTTCCAATCCAAATGTCTATCCATTAGGGCTATAATACCTTGAGAGCAAGTTGTATTACAGTTTTGGGGCTTCTGTAAGGCAGTACTTGTTCCTCCGTTTTCCTTGCTGTGGGCAACAGTTACTGGTTCAATTGTATTCTCATTTCAGCCATTGAATGTCTAGAGTTACTCCCAATTTGTACATACAAAACAGGTAGAATCCAATTTACTTATGAGAGAATAAATGTGCTGTCCCTGCTATACGCAGCAGCAAGTGCTGGTATCCCTTGCATAGAGCTGTCAGCTCGGGGGCTGGCATGGCGCCGGAGAGCCTATTCTTCTCTCTTTTATTGCTCAGTGAGTTTTGTTTTATTTGTCTGCTTTAGTAATACATTGGAATTATTATGACTGTTGCACTAGATGTTACGATTACTGTGTAACAATGAAAGCACAATTTTTGTTTTCTCAGAGGGCTTTTACCTTTATTTTTCACCTTTTAGGGGATCAGATCTGATGCTAATGCAATGTATAAAACATTTCTGTTGAAAACTAGAAATTTCCCTGGAAAGCTGGATAGGTTTTTAGGTCACAGGAAAGTTTGAAATGCACAATGGCTCTGAACATTAACTCTTCACTTTATGTCCCTGGAACTTTCGAAGAGAGACTTGCATTTTTTGGCATCGGTCAAGTAGTCTGGTCTTCATAGACTTGCCATCTGTAGTGTCTTTGTGCTAAGCATTTCCCCTGGGGCACCATCTTATGTTTTAATTCACAGTTTCAGTTGCTGATATATAGGCTCTTCTGTTAAATAACTTTTATTTTCTATTCCATTATGCCTACATACTTTACTTGATTTGTGTTGCATACAAAGTGTTTTTCCCCTGTTGTGTTTGGAACTGGTTTGTAATAGAGTTACTGTTGTGTAATTCTTACTGAAAGTTACAACTTTATCAACAAACACAAAGTGCTTGTTTTTGAAAATTTGTGTTTTCCACTCATCATGAATTATTTATCCATTATGTGTGCTGGTTTTTATCGTTTAAATAAAACAAACCACTATTTCATGCATGCTGCATGTTAGGAATTATTTAAAGATTCACTGGTATGTAGAGCACTTACTGCTGTGAACACAAGTGAAGAGCTTCTGTAAACAATTGATTCAAGATTTCAAAATAACACAAGTGCTGAGAAAACTATTGCACTCAACTACACTGTCACATTTCCGTGGATTAATGAGTCGCTGTTTGTTATCTCAGTGATAGTGACTGTCTGAACGCTCAAACCCCATCACAAATGTGCTATAAATTCATAACCTCAGATCTCTCTTTAAATCCCAGTGAAGATGTTCTGTCGTGCATATGATGTGCCGAGGAGTATATTTGCAGTTATTGAAGCTCAGCTGATAGGCACTAACTTGCTTCTGCGTCTGAGCTGTAAAATGACAAATGGTTGAAAAATATATCCTTTGTGCCAAGATCAGGGATTTTTGCCTGCAATTGTAGAGTGCTTTAGAGCAATTCAAGAAAATATTCAGATGCTGGCTGGAGAATACATTAATTCTTCCGAGTTCTGACTATTCCACCAGTCTGTGACTATACTTTTGTCACTGGTACTCATAAACTTACTGTGCTCCCAGGCTCCTTGTGCTTTCTAGTCTTCCTGCCTCTCTTACTTCACCCCTGCTTCACTTACATTTTTAGCTCACTGCGTCTGTGATGAAAAACACTATAAATGTGAAGATAATTTTCTGGCCGTTGTATCCTTTACTTAGGTGTACCTGTGGTAGGCATGTTAGTGACATTAATGCAGCCAAGCTTGCAGATTTGGTTCTTGTACTTTCTATGAAGCATGTTGAACCTATTCTATCTAAGTAGGTAGTATTGCAATTAACAAATTCTTTCATTAATGTGTCCTTTTGAAATTATGCCAAAAAAATTCCAGAAGCTTACTGAATTTTGAAATGCAGACTGGCCGTGTTTGGCTTGGGAAGGCTGAATGCTCGTGCAGTGCGCATCACTCCGATGTATACTGGATAATGTTATGGTATTTAAAAATATGCAGTATGTTCTGCATGCAAAACCATACACATAAACACTCGCACACTGTGTATATTGTGGCTGCACATCTTCAGCTTGTGTGGTATGATGTACACACTCATGTGCACGCCCACACACTAAACCTTTGCAGGTCAAGAAGTGAGGATAAACTTTTGAACCCAGCTGTTTCCAAATTAAGTACATGTGCAGGGACCACCAGTGCTGGGGTTACTGTATTCCAGAAAAGTGCCGGACACTGACACCCACATATTGTACTGCAGGAGACTTCTTGTTCTTCCTTTAGAGCCTGAAGGATGATGCCTTGAAAACATGCTGTCCTCTTTGCCCTTTCCTTGTCACCAGAAAGGACAGGCAGCGGTTTGGTGACTTCTCCCTTCGTTATGGAAATGGGACTGATACAGTAATCAGGATGCTACATATGGAGCTTTTTAAATTACTGCTCTTCAGTCTTTTGTTAGCCTTCATTATTCCTGAAGATTTTTTTTCAAGTCATAAAAATGACATTTTTAATATGCAGAATTAAAAAAAAAAAAAGGCAATATGAAGAATACGTTTTTGTCAATAAGCTTTTACCTTTTTAAACCAGTTATCTTAGTTTCTGCTCCTATGTATTTTAATTGAAGATTAACTACTGTTAAAGAGTATACAAATTTAGGTAGTATACATTTGGAGTAGTAAAATAGGACTGAATAAAAGGTGGGAATAGAGTGGCCTGTCCATTATAAATTTAGATTGCAGAGCACAAACTAACCTTCATTAGAAGTCAGCACAGCCGACTGAGAGGTTCTTCTGATGTTAAGGCACCTTTTTTTTTTTCTCTTTTTTGTTCTAATGAAATTCACTAAAAGTATACTTTGGAGTTGCAAGTTGAGCAGGTCTCATCTGGGTGTTTGTTTTATTTCTGCTATCTTTTTTTAATAAAACATTGTTAGGTTGAAGATGATGCATGTAAATATGAAAAAGAATCCTAAAAGTGGTTGCTGTATACTTCTCACTTCTGACTTACTGCAGAAATGATCTTGATGTGCTCGTTGCTCAGTATCTTTTTGCCCAATACAGGAAATAAGACTGGTTCATTCCTGTTTGCAAATTGGTCATTTTTCTTGCACCTAGAGCAGAACTCGGGGGTACCACATGGGTTGTCTTAAGTATGTGCATTTAAGACACGGAGGCTGACTTTTTTGTTTCAGAGGGAGTTGAAGATGCTGCTTCATTCTGACCACCTGCATGTCTCTTGGGCAAACTACCTGGTTTCCTTCCAAAGAGTTAGGCTCTTATCTTCCCCATAGTATCCCATATTTCTTCCAAAGGATAAAAGGATAGCTGTCCTGAGGAAAATCTTGTTAAGACTTATTGTTTAAACATTTTGTAAAGACTCAGATTTTTTTTTTTTCTCCTCAGAGTTTTTACTAGAGCTTGAATTTTAGCAGCATGAGTATTAATGTAAACTTACTGTAGATCCATAGCCTTGATGAACTGCATGTAAAACAAACACTTTTATGAACACTTTTATATGAGTTCCCTCATCAATATGCAGGATGATGGAATGCTGCTGCTTCCATTTTGATCTGTGAAGGCTGAAATAGCTTAACGAAGCGGGGGAGTGGGGTTGGCACATTAACCTGCACTGAGATGTGCTTCCTCGCTGGACTGCTTCCTTATGCGTTACCTGAGATAGCTCTGCACYGTGCTGCTGTCTGCAGGGCACGGAGAGCTTTAAAAGGAGAATGTGACCTAATATTGTGGTGCGCTGCAGACTTCCTTCTCCTTCGGTGTCTGCTAGCAAGGAAGGAACCTGGATAAGATAGGACCTCAGGCTTGACTTAACATGGTATAATAGTCGCTATGTTGCTAGCTTTGCGCAGGCAAAATTGTTATCAGCTAGGGTTGTGTCCTTTATCCATGACACTTTACCAGTCCTTCCCTTTTCTTGGGTTTTTTTGATTGTTCTTGTTGTTTTCTCCCTCCTTGTAAGGAAGGGAGGGTTTGAACCACAGATTTGCCATGATTCTGCTGCAAAATCAGTAACAGCTGTTGGAATTCTAAATGGCTTCTTGGTTGCCGTCACAGAACCTGCAGTTGATCAGCTCTGCCCTGAGCAATAAGTGGAGACATCAGGACCACTGAGGCTAACTAGAGAGTAAGGGTGGAGGGAATTAAACCCTGAGGCAGGGGTCTAAATAGAGAACACAGGCACAGATGGGTTTTGGAAGGGACACTCTGTTTCCTTTTATTGGATGTCTTTTTAGATGCTGTGAAGTGCAAAGTTGACTGGAGCAGTATCATAATGTGAGCAATGGGAGCTAGGAGGAAGATGTAGAAGAGGTTTCAGAGAAAATGTAATTTGACTGTGAATTTGTCTTATCTTTTATTCTCCCCCCCCCCTTCAAAAATCCAGTATTCTAGCAAAACTCAGTGGGCAAAAGATATTCCATGTCTTGGTAGGGTCACTCACAAGTCATTTAGGTTGATAGGCTAAACTATATTCCTGTGTTGTCTTTGAGTAAGTTAGGATATCATAAACACTGATATGTTAGTACAAGGCAGATGTTTAACAATTATTTGTCAAGAAAAATAAATCTTCAGATGTGAGAATTCCTCCTGAAATGGACTGTACTAGAACCCAAGCTTAATGAAATCAACAGTCATCACACAAGATGCTGCCTTTGTGGTTTTGGTAATGGGGCTAATTTATTTTTAACTTGTCTGTGTGTTTTGGCTGGTCATATTACATCTTCTGTAATCTAATTTTCTTCCTCTTCAATGCTGCCTTTTACTGCACTCCCTAGAAACACCAAATTTATTTGTGGGGGTTGGATTTTTTGCAATGCAAGTCAAAGTGAGTTGGTGTGTTGGAAACGTGCAGTGACTCTGCAATCCAGGTCATCAGTTCACAGAGCTGAGTTGGCTGTCGTAACACCCTGAGATACTAGTTGTGAACCTTTTCCCTGTCACTGCCAGATTTGGACCCAGACACTCAAACAGATTGGCATTGGTAGTGGCAATCTTGTAAGTTAAGTTGCTGTAATTCATTCTCTTCCACCCAGTCTCCAGGCATCAGGACACTTGTTGTTAATTTCTGCTTCTGAGCCTTGTGAATTGCCTGCATCTTACTTCTAACCAATATCAGCATCTGGAAATTTCAGAAAGATGAAGAGAGTCTTTTTGGGGGATCGCTCAGGAAAGCTGATCTCCTTCAGCCTTAAATACGATCTGCTTCCCGTAGACTTGGACAGAGGCTGTACCTGCATTTTCTGATATTTTACTTCACTAGGTTTTAGAACAGTCTGTGCCCCAGGAAGAGTGTAATGAGGAAGGAAACCCAGCCCTTGGGTGCTTGCCTAGAAAAATGGAAGTATCGCTGTGGCACGGATAGAGGTGTTTAGTTCTTAATATGTGCTAGGTCTGTGTCACTGTATCTCTGCAACTTCTGCTATCTCATTTRAAGTCTGACTTAATGTGCCGGCCCCTTTACGAACATCTCACTGTTTGACTGTGTTCGACTTCATCCGAGTTGCTGTTTATTTGGAGCCCAAGTACTGTAAAGTAATTATTAGAAAACATTAACTTTGGATTCAAAGGTTTATTTCTGGTCTTTGTGATTGCTGAGAAAAAGCATGAAAAGATTGAACTGAAAGCCTTGATATTGAGGAGGGGATTATAAATAAGTTATGCCTTCAAAAACAATGCTTATATTAATTTTAAATGTTTTTATTTGGAGGGTGGGCTGATGACTTTGCATTTTTGACATTAATGATATTGAAGCAGCTTACAGGAAGAGTCCCATTCTGCAAATCTTCCCCCCTTTCCCAATTTCCAAAATCACTGGCTAATATATTTCTATAAGAACATTTTAAAATAGTAGTAGTTAAATAATACAAAGAGAAGAATCAGTTAAGGCTCAACAGTGTTCAACCAGCATGTGCTGAATGGGGAAAAGCATAGTGTCTTAATTAAAAGGAATGCAAGAAACTTAGTTATTGCAAAGTATTTTTTCACTGCTAGAGGATTTGTGGGTGATTAAGAAATGTATAGACTTGAGTTTTTTATTTTTTAAATAAAAAACAGATACGTGTCTTCATCCTTTGCTGGCTTGTTGACTCAATTTACTTGGATGGAATTTTTCAACATTTAAAACAAATTAAAATTCATGAATCATTTCTGCTTAAAGGCATAAGCTTTCATAGATACAACAGTTAAGACTTCTAACTGGTTACATACATAAATACTGTTTTGGATATGTAAATTTTGTACTTGCTCCCTTAAAAAAAATGCAGATGAAAGTTTTAATAGGTGGGATACAGTAGGCGTTACCTTTTATGAGATAATTATTGTGCTTGAATAACTGTCTGTTTTACCATTGCTTTGTGTCTCTGTACTGTTTCCTGCAAAAGCAGCGATTAGTTCGTAGGACAGATGTGAAGAAAACATGATACCATGGCAGAGGGCGACGGCATGGTTTGTAAAGCTGTTTTGTGCCGCCTTTGACACAGTCTGCAATTTCTTGGTACTCGAGAGAGGTTTTTCAGTTTTGCTGTAGTGATCCATACATGCTCTTAAACTCTTAGGTTTTGATGCTTCTGCGCTTGTATGGTGTGACCCTGTTCAGGAGGGGGAGGCGTCATTTCACCCAGGGTGCATGTGTATTAGATTAAGATCAGCATTGTGTTACTCTATGGTGAATGCAGCATGTGAATTTTTTAATTGTTTTAATTATTGTGGCCAGTTGATTGCTGGTGCAGCTAAGCAAGCTTTTTCACAAGCATTTTGTAAATGTGGCAGGCTTTGTCAGGAGGTTTTAATTTGAGCTTTCCTGGAATTTGCTTAAAAATGTGACTCGGGGAAGGTAGGTGAGCAGTCAGCGGACAGCAACAGAAAATAACAATCATTCCAGATGAAAACGTATGTTCTTTTTCAAATATGTTATTTCAAGGATATTTCAAATGTTTTGATGTAGTTCAGGATTCGTTTAAAGGAAGCTCGTTTCTCCACTGCTGTAATACCCATGCACCCAGTCACTGTAGCACAGCTCTAGGCACTGTGTTGGTGTTCACAGAAGAAGTGCCAGCCCTGGCTTGCTTGTTTCTTTTCCGGACTTTCTTTGTAGAGGAAAAGGGGGGAGCAAGGTGAGGTGTTTGTAGCTATACGTGTGCACATGCATATGTATTGCTGAGAGGTAAAGAAGTTGCATTGGGACATAAAACTGTTAAGTAAAAAAAAAAAAAAAAAGTAAAATAGTAGACAAATTGGGAAGCAAAGCAAGAACATGCTCTTTTGGATGTTCCTTGCTAAGGCTGATTTGTACCATAACGGACTTTCACTGAAAGCTGTGTTCGGTTTTTGCATATGTATTGCTGAGAGGTAAAGAAGTTGCAATTGGAAATAAAAACTTTAAGTAAAAAAAAAAAAAAAAAAGTAAAATAGTAGACAAATTGGGAAGCAAAGCAAGAACATGCTCTTTTGGATGTTCCTTGCTAAGGCTGATTTGTACCATAACGGACTTTCACTGAAAGCTGTGTTCGGTTTTTGCAGAAGGGATTTTTAAGAACACTGGAATTGTTGAGAGTGAGTTTTGTTACGTGGGCCAGATAATTAGTGTTTGAAGCTTGACCAGACTGAGCATCCTGTAACTATAACTGGAAAACATACAGTGCCTGCAAAAACAAACCCATCCAGTCTTGTCCCTCGGGTGGCTTCTTCTGTACTTTTTATTACATGACCCTTGCTTTTCTCATGCAGCCTGCCTCCTATTTGACTGAGATCCACCTGTGAATGGCGTTTCAATCTGGGAACCTCACCCAGAACATATGCCCCATGAAGCTGCTGCATCTGTGGGCGTTTGCGTGCTCCATTACAACCTTCACCAATTTCAGTGTGTGCTGTTGGTCTTGGCAGACTGTGAAAGACATTGGGAGGGAAATACACTGTGGAACCGTGAACCTGAAGAGCCATTTTAGGGAAGAAGTATATGAATAATAAAGGAGGAAGAACTGGCAAACATTTGAATTTGTCTTGGTAAAACAAAATTATACAAATTTCCAGAGTCCTTTTTTGTGGAAAGCCATAGAGAAGGAATTTATAGGTTATTAAAAGACTGAAAACTTCATAGTAACCCAACATTCTCATACTGTTTCTTCTCTTCCACCTCCCACAACATTTTATTTCCCTTGTAATAATTAGTTTGAACTTTCATCTATTTCCGTGGATCAAGTAATTTTCATACAACTTCAGGATTTTTTTATATGCTTTAAATCTTTCTTCTAAACAATGTTTTTTTGTAACAAAAAAAAACCATGAATACATTATAATTTCAATTTTCATAGTGTGTGAAAGATTTCTGCACTAGGTCTTTATTGTTTTTGAAGAATTCATCACCCTAGTTAAGAAGCTTAATATAAATTAAAGAAGGTATTAAGGAACATTAAGACATCAAAATGTGGAGCGTTCTTTTCCTTTCGATTGCTCCAAATGCAAACAAGTTGAATAAAATGCAATCAAAGGGCCTGTTTGGAGAACATTGAGTGGCTTTACAGCTGTGCTGTAGAGAACTTCTGGTAAGAGCATAATTCAAATAAAAAGGCCTTTCTTTCCTTCTCCTAATTCTCTTTGTTGTGGTGACAACAGAGTACAAGCCCGATAAAAATTTAATCACCTTATCTTTTTAAAGCAAATTGCATATTTGTTTACACACAATATACATAACATAAAAAAGAAAAAGCTGCTATCCAATCCCCCTCCCCCTTCTAATCGCATTAAAGTCCCTTGCCTAGAAGTTTAAAAAAAAAATTAAATGTTTTATTCTTTATTCTGAAGTCCCATTGTTCAGGATTGCTTTATAAAGGCAGCCCAGGGGAAGATGAATATCGCCAAACTTAAACTCTGGACCAGCGCTGAGCAGCAGATGCTTGGGATGCATCAGCGGAGTTGGTCCAGCTTAACTGGCTTCTGTGGTGCCTACTCCACATCAAGAGTTGCAGGCAAGATGGGAGGATTACAAGACAGGCCTGTGGATCTAGCACTTTGATTTGAAGCTGCTTTGTAATGAATTGCCTTTGATTCTGTGTCAGATCTGCGAACCTGAACTTTTCCGCATTGTATGCATCTGAAAGGCTGCTGTAGGAGAGATTGTGTATTGGTACTGGTTTTGTTGTTGTTTTTTCACTAGGCTGATGAAATTTTAGTCCCTTGTGTTGAATTTAGAACATGTTTTCAGTTGTTTCTGCTTGCCTTAGTGCACAGAGCATGAGCACTGTTAGTTTTGTTTATTTACTATTTTATAGGTACTGGGATACTGACAAAAACCCCATCAAAAATATCTTCTTGCCCACTGCTGAGTGGCTCTGGCCTGAGAACTCCCTCACTGGATATAAATTTCATCCCAACGTGATATTCTACAGGTTTTAAAATTTTGAAAGCTCATATGCTTAGTGATTCCTTGATCTATTTCTACATACCTGGCTGTACTTTTTGGGACGTTTTTGTGATTTTGTCCCTCTTGATTTGAGGATTTAATCAGCAAGGACCACCACCACAGTAGAACATGTGAAAGTCTGTCCTGTACGACATTTATCACAGACTCTCCCAAATTTTATTCATTGTATTGATATCTGCATGTTTCTTTCTTAGAGGTCCAGTGACGATAATTGTGATTTTAAGACACTGTTCTGTCTTTGTTTTGAATGGTCTTGGATATTTCACACTGACCTACCTGTAACTTCTCTGTTGTTGAATTGTAACAAGAGCCTTTCTGCATTCCCAGGCTTCTAACTACATTGCATATATTTGTATTAATAATTTAACATCCTTATTAGTTCCATTGTTTTTTCACAGTTGCTCCTGTTGTGCACTAGGCATTTTCCATGCACTCAGTTTTTGCTTCAGGGAGTTTGAAGAACGTGCAGACTAAAAGCACAGCATCAGTAGGAGAGTTGCCTCTCCATGTAGGTATGCTGGGAGAATGAGTATAGTGCTTAGGCATGATCTCAATGACTGCCTGGACCTTGAGTGGCCATCAAGTGAAAACAGAGTTTACAAATAATTGCTGGTATGATATATCAGCTGGTATAATTGTAGCCTTGTTAATGTACTGAAAGCATATATATATTTATAGCCCATGCAGAAATTAATTTGAAAATCCCTTCCTTTAGGCTGATGGGACAGCGTTGGATTTGAGGACAAAAAGATTACCTTAGTGGTTGTCTTGTAGCTCTGCAAGTTGATCCATTGTATTGTGTATACACTTAATTTGTGTAGCCTAGACCTAGTAATCATGGTGTACTGGAGTCTCCCATGTAACCTGTATTAAAGCTAGTCTCTGGCATACAGAAACAAAAAATTGTGTAAAGTCATAGTTATGTTCCAGGAGTGCAAAGTATAAAGTCATCGTCTTTAGGAGAGTTGCCCTAGGAGGGCTTAGCCAACAAGTGGTTGTGGCACACAACATAACAGCAGCTGAAATATATGTTGGCCTATAAGACAAGGTCAGGTTTGGTACTCTCAACCTTTTCATACTGCAGTATGGCCAACTAGCCAAGAAATTAATATCTCAAGTATGTCACTTCATTTCAGAGCTGTTATTTGGGGCTGAAGGGTATGTTGGGTTAGGGTGCGTTTTGGAAAACCCACTGTGGGAACTGCAAATATCCTTCTAAAGTGTGTGTGGGCTTGTGTAGAGTTACATAATGTGTAGACTTACTTAAATAATGAGATGGTTGCAGAGCAATGGTATGATACACGGTAGGGATTTGTCAAGTGCAGAAATCTATTGTGCTACATGGCTTCAGATGACAGTGGTGCATTTGCATCTGGTGTTCGATTATTACATTTTATTTTTGCCAAAAAAAGGTTAAAACGTGGTTATGTTATATAAATTTGGGAAATTGGATGATATATCCTGATCATCTTGCTGGAAATTGAGAAGTATAAAACTGTGAATGAATGGCACGCTCTCAATGCAATGTGGTATGCTGGATGTCCTCAGTGTAGATGACAAGTTTAGGACTAAGAGAGGAGAGGAAGGGGTAGGCAAGGCATGTATAGGGAAGTATGGCATCGATAACCATTCAGCAGCCGATAGATATGGTGTGGTCCTGGAGTCTGTGCTCCATTTAGCAATATGAAAAATATCAGACTGAAAATCAAGACGCTGACTTCATGCAGAGGGTATGGCAGACTAATTAAAGAAAAAAAAGTGTACCAATTGAGCCTATAAAACTCTTCCTGACCTTGAGAAAACTCCCAGAGAGCTGTGGGAAACTCCAATCTGTCCCCTCTGAACTTTTTTGTGTTGTTGTTTAAATATAGTAACTGCTTTTTTAATTAAAAAGAAAAATTAGATGGCATTTCAAATTGTGTCCATGGTGCCTTGGGGACCTATTACAGTACAAATTACCCTATACTATTTAGTGAGGTCTTGTTTACTATTGTGTGAAGCGAGGGTTACCAGTGTAAGGATGTAGGACAAGAAGGGCCCTTCTTTGAAAGTCTGGCTCTGCACATGAAAGTGACGCCAGCAATTGGAAGCAATTTGTGGAATTGTTTGATTATATTAATTATGGCACCAGCAAACAGTGCTTGGGAAACAGTTTTGTTTTCTTGCATTCTTTCTTGATTGCTTGCAGCAAAAGCCAAGATACAAAATGTGCCTTTAAGGACTGCCGGAGAGTGCAGTTCAAGCCATTGTGTAGAATTGGCACTGAGCTTGAAAGGGTTGTGTCCGGCTTGATGTGAGAGTTTTCCAAATACAGCTTTGGCCTGAACTTCACCTAGGTCAGCCTCTTGAATTAAAACAGCTTCTGTCTTCCTCATCAAGGAAGAGTAGCTCTTTCCCTGCTAAGTAGGAGCCCATAATGAAATCCATGTTATTTCCAGTAGTACCACCTCTTACAATAATGTCTTTCAGTCCAAAAGCCTGTATAAACTTAACAAATTGATGCACAAGACTCAATTCAGTTCACCACTGAACTGCAGCCTTCTCTGATGTGGTATGGGGCAGCGGTTCCCCAATTTATGGGAAAATGTTTTAGTAGTTAAGGATTTCCAAACAGAGTCTAACAAGCTGAGGCTGCGGGAATTACTCTGCTGATGCAGGCTGGCTGTCACAACAGCATTTGGTCAGGACATGGGGCAATCTACTTCTGCCCAAAGTGGCTGTAAGACTTTTTTTCTGGTCTCTGTCATCAAACAATGAGTTATGGCTATTTTGTGTAGATCGCAAGTACCACGCCGAGGTGTTAGTGTAATTCTCATTTGGAAGGAAGGAGTCTACTTTCCGGTCTCCTTGGAGGTGTATTGCTTTCCCTGGCCAACTTCATGCTGTAGTCCTATTACTATTCACAAGCCAGGCAAGGTGATAATAGCAGATCTTGTACCAGCCRGAAGAGAAAAATGAATCTACTCTGGAGTTTGAAACTCTAGCAGAATATTTGAGAGCTGACAAAAGATGTGGGAAAAGGTGGTGTGAATTCAAAATAGAATTATTGGAGAATTGTGAAGGGATTTGCATAAGTAAAATTCATTGCCTGATCTGTGAAAGTAATTGAAGCTCAAATCCTGAGCTCCTGAGTGTAGCAAGGAAAGGAGTATCCCTTGTTTCTTGAGTGAATCTCTGGTCAACTATTACACTGAAATTGTCTAGGTAATCATATTATGCTTGTTATCATGGTGATGAACACCTAGGAGCAGAGTAGATCGGCTCCTGTAGGAGCACTGTACTTAAACCTTTTGGCTAGAAAGGTTGGTAGGTGTTGACATATTGACCCTGATGACAGGTAGAGAATTCCTACCTGATCCCGGGCTCTAGTTAGCTCAGGACACAGTTTTCATCCCTGCTCTTTCTGAAGCAGCATATATTAATGACAGGCAATGGGATGCCAAGTTAGATAGGGCCAGCAGTCTCTAGATGACCAGTCATCTAGTCTACCAGATGTGGTGTGACACATTTGATGTTCCTATTACAGTGTTTATGGGCAGAGTAACATGGTACTTCTGTTCTTGGAAGGCTTACAAAGATGTTCTTTTTCCTGATCAGCTTAGGGTTTTTTTTGCTGGGATATTGAAGGAGAAAAATGACCACCTTAGCTTGAATAAAATCAAAGGTTAGGATTTTGGATCTCTTTAGCAGAGGAGAAGAGAAGCAGAGTTGCTACCTAGTAGCTTAATGTAAAGAGTTCAAGCAACAGGATGTTACGCTTTCTGTTATTCTTGTCCTTTCTGTCTGACTGTAGAGATAACTGTAACAGGAGGGGCTGGGCAAATGGATCCTCTGATTTTGGGATGCTTCTGCTTTTTGTTTGAATCAAAACTCCACAACGTTACTTTAGGGATAATTGCATGAGCTTTTCATGGTTTTTAGGGCACAGATTAATGATAATTTTTTTGTAGAACTGCTGACATGTTTTGGGACTAGGTGGAGAACAMGTGTGTGCTTGCTAGTGTATTGTGGGACTCTGAGACCCAACACTTGCACCACTGGCATTTCTCTTAATTTTGCCAGAAAACAGTAATAGATTTATTCTTCTTGATTTAAAGTTGATCAGAATCTGAAACAGATAAATGCTGTATTTGAAGCTTGTACGCCTCTTTGAACATAGGTAAATATGTTTTTTTTAAGTCTTGGATAAATATACATAGCTGTTGCAAGGGAAGAAAAAAAAAAACAAAACACCGAATTAATTTATAATTGTGTTGCGCTGAAGTACTGGATTCTCGAGTCCTGCAGTACTAGTAAAAAGTTTCTATTTCCTTTCAGTGGTCTGTCATTGCAGTTAGCAGGGCGAGAGACTGGTCTTTGTCCACTCTCAAGCGCAGCCCCTCTGCATCAGACTGTGGCAGGGATGTCTCCATCCAGGGCTCTAATTATTTCTGATTTTCAGGTCAACTGGCTTTTGTACTCTCTTTTAGCAGGAGAGTTGATGCAGGCACACACTCCTTAACTGTGTAATGAGAGTTCAGGCTCTGAGGGTTCAATTTAAGGAAATCCTGAAATTGTGAAAACCAGCTGTTACGAATAATCCATTGTGAGTGAGGATTATCCCCAACCCTTTGCCTCTTTCAAGTTTTGCTCTTTTCTTCCTTCTCTCAGGAAGAAAGAAAAATGTCTGCCTGTCACATTAAAAGGTTACGTTTGCCTTGGATAAAAATTATTTCCAACATCAAATGTGCTATGTTAACTTGTTCTCTGATGTTCAGTCAATTTTTCACATTTGAATGTTGACAGGAAACAAGAAATTGCAGTTGAGTCTTCTACCTGAAGTGTTCAATGGAAGTGAATAGGATATTTTGTTTACAGAAGGGAAGAACAAAGTTCAGTTTCCCACTGAATCTCTGCTCACAAATTCCTGAATGGATAGGGAGGTTTGGAGATAATATCAGCAGGTCAAGAATAGTCTAGGAATTTCTTAATATTGAGTGCAAAAAGGAATATTTTCTATTCCAGCAAGAGCTACTGGTGTAGCCTCAATGTGTTTTTTCCTAACATGGTGGTAAGAATCCTGAGCCAGCACTTGCCAGCAAACCATGGCAAGTACCATTGCAGGTAGCTGGTGTAATATGTTTGCTGATTTTTTCTGTTGGTAGGATGAACTTTTAATTTTGACCTGGAAGCAAAGTTCTCATGAATCAGGAGACTTGAAATCTTTTAACATGAATGTTTTTTTCCCATTACAATTTTTAATGCTGTAAGAAAACTGTGTAATCATCCATGCAGATACTTCATGTTCATCGGTGCTAGCTAGGATAGTTAGCAGTAGGCTTTTTTTACAAGTGTGGATACAAGAAGGGAGTTGTTGAAGTTCAGCAAAATAAATTATTCTCCTTGGCTGTGCTGGAGAGCATGCCCTGCACCTATATTATTACACCTGTTTTCAATGATGTGTTTATCAGTTGCTTAAAAATTACTCCTGTCTCTGGCTGGGCTACAAGGAGATACTGTATTATCTTGCTTTTCATCTACAATGTGTCTGGCATTCAGTCTTTAAAATCTTCTATTCAAACACAACATTTCATTAGCTTTAAGGAGACAGGACTATTCTTAAACATTGAAGAGATCTGTGGAAGTAGGAAATAGAAATATGGAGATGGGAAATCTGAAAAATAAAGTTGGAAAAGGAAGGAGAGATATAAAACTCCTGAAGGGCAGACTAGCAAGTGGAATTGGGAGTCAAGGAAGGAGGAGCTGGACTTTAGGAGAAAGAGTGGAGACCACCCTTGGAGACCTTTTCAGGGAGCAGAAGAGCAGGGGAGCAGAAGACTAATAAGCTGGGGGGGGGGGGGGGGTGCGGGGAGACAACAAAGATGACAGAGGACGTTGATAAGGAATGACAATATTAAGTGAAGGAGGATGTGAAGTGGGGAAGTTACATAAAAGGTAAAGTAGGGTCCAAGCTTACCGGTAACAGTTGAAATAAAAATGTATATGGGCAAAAAGCACAGCAGTGCTCCTTCATCCTGCCATTGGATTAGCAAAAGGAATTAGAAGAGCAGATACTGTATCAGCTTTCGTCCTCCTTCCAGCTCAAGTAGTAGTGGTAAAAACAAARCGAAAGTAAACCATGCTGGTTATGGACATTTATATGCTTTATGTGTTTGTTGTGATTTGTCTACTGGCCAGCCCTCCCCAGCAGTCTGGTACTGTCCACGGGCCTGACACAGCGACCGCCGGGGTCAGCGGTGGGGGGGATGTCTATCACGAGGCTTTGCTGAGTCCCTGTTACAGGGGGGCCTGATTAACATAAGGAGAAAATGAAGCATTAGAGAAGCATTAAAACTTGTGTAGATATGAGCATCTTCGGGGGGAGAGAGCAAAATTTATTTCCTGTATTTATACACAAGAAGGGATCCAGAATTCTACAATGTGAAATTTCCATACAAAGTTATTGAAATCTGCATGTTTCTATGCGAACTTCTTGCATGCGTAGTTGTAAAACCTCCAGGCTGCAATGCATTTAACTACATAAGATACTACACATCACTAAGAAGCTAGCTTTTATTTGTGAAAATTGTGTAAAATACTGCATTTATCCTTTATTTTGTGCATATGAAACTGTTCTTAGACTTGGAAAATATTTTTCCTGATGAGGTATCGCTTTTCATTTGAATTTGAAAACTCACTTTTTTAGCAATTTTAAATGGCTCAGTTTGCATTAAATCCTTGAGACCATGCTGAGACAAAGGATATTATGTTAAGAGTCTGTATTCTTATTTGTTAATTATTAACAGTAGTTGAAACTAAAAGAATGAAGTGGATTAAAGTATTCTACATCTAGATTTTCATATCTAACCTGAGTTAGTTGATGCTACAAGTACATTTTACGTAAGACCTGTCTGGGCACTTCTTGTAACAGACATGGTTATGATGGGTGGGAATGAATTTGCTAAGCTTTCAGATATCTTATGTGCCTCTGAGGACTGCCCATTAATAATATTAATACATAGGTATTTCCCACTGCTGTATGCAAGGCATTTCTTAGAACTTTGAAGCTAAAGTCTTTTTTTAACACACGGACCTTTTCAATTTAATCCATTAGCAACTTGGCAAAATAAAGTAATTGTCCAACAGAGGAAGAAAAAAAAAATCTATTAACATTTGCTACAAATCCGAGTAGTACAGGCAGCACTTAATTAATGGAACAGATTTCTCACTATGTATTCAAGCTAACATAGCTATTGTTCAGGAGAGATTAGACCCTTAATGTAAGTAAGTTAAACTAGACCTCCATCTAAAAATATCCGTCATTTCAGCTATTAAAGGTCTGATGTCTTCTTTGGTGACAGATATATTTCCCTTCATTTCCTTGGTTTTGTAAAATGTAAAGCATGCATTGTGTGTAACGCGAGAAATCCGCGGAGGTAGATGAAACCCCGATTGTGCCTCCCCGCCTGTCTCTCCCTGCCTGCTCCTTTGTGCTGCTCCCTATCACAGAGCCTCTTCGGCCCTTAGACCTCCTGGCACCAGAGCAGAAAAACAGAAAATGCCATTTGTTAGGGTACGATGCCAGCCACCTAATGTTTGCAGAATGAGGGCCATGGGATCTGATTAGGTAATTTAGATACCTTGTGAATTTAATAATACCTGAGCTGCCTTTGGCTGTCAGCCTGTCATTTCACTGGTAGGAACTACCACGTCCTGTTTCTTCTGTAAACTTTTTACCCATAATACCGTATTTGAATCCAAATAGGTGTTAAGGGCTGCAGGTGAGCTGTATCTTTACTTCTCCATACGTGGGAGTTAGTGATAGGGTGGTGAAGGTGAGATTGCTCAGTTTTAAATACATTTTCCCCAGTACAGTTCCATGTGCAGCATAACCTTTTTTCTTGAAAATGAAATTTTTCAGACATGAGATTCTTTGTTTAAACACTGAAGATGATGTACCGCGTTTCAGATGTGTTGAGAAGTCCAGGTGCTCATTGATGTCACTGGCAGTTTTTGAAGCTCGGGTTATCCAAAGCGGTTGTTTCATTCTCGCGGCTGGGAGTTCCCCCGCTTGCTGCTGCAGCTGAGCGCGTGCTCCGGGCCGAGAGGCTGACCTGCCCGGGGGGCATCACCGCCCTGCGGCTGCAGACAAGGGTTTGCAGTAGCAGCCTAGGTGCCTCGCTTCAGATACTCGCAAGGGAAAATTTTGGCTGCAATTTTAATGCCACATCTCCTCCCTTCCTCTCTCCCTTCCGCCAATTAGCATTTTTTGGAAATTAGAGTCTCGCGAAGCCTACTGACATAAATAGAAGTGTTTTAGGATTTGTTTGCTTTAATTAAAGTGTGTCTTTCTGAAAGGATTTAGTTAAACATCTTTCTTAAACAGTATTGTGCCAGTAACAGCAACATTAGTAACAGTGATAAGACCCAGAAAGGGAAACCAACTAGAAAGCAAAACGAAATATTTCTTTGTCCAAGAAATAAATGGTCTTCCCAGGAAAGTGGAGGAAACGCTGTTCAGGGACACCTACAATTAGGTTGATCAAAACAGTAGAAAACATACAATGTGAAATAAATCCTGCAAAGGTAGAGAGCAGGACTGTGTGAGGTCACTCTTTTTGCTGTTTTTATTTTGTTTCCCTCTTTTTTTGACTATTGCTATTTTTTTTTCTAGCAGCACCCAAGATGTTCTCAAAGCTTTCCAAATAGGAAATAAGTTGCTTTTCATGTAATGATAAATTATTTTTCATAAYGAAGATGGAGTGATTGTAAGGCTAATGATATTAAATGGGATTTATATGAAAGCATCCAATTAAAAAACCGAAACAGCTGCATCAAACATGACTATATGGTGTAATAAAACCATATAATAAATATGTGGTCAGGCCACACCATATTATCTAGTTGGATTAATTGAACCTTACACATGCAAAGATAGTCATTATCAGACTTCTCAACCATCAAGGAAAAACAGTCTCAATTATTTTCACAATGAAATAATCATTGCTTTTTTTTTTTGTATTCTGCCATCTGAAAAGAGAAAATGGCTGCTTGCCTCAACTGAAATACATGATCTTGCAGAACTATGCAAAGTTGATTCTGCTTGATGCTGGACTTCTGCAGCCTTAGTGTAAATTGTAGTTTATTTAGTAATATACATAATGTGTTGCTTTCCTCTTCTCTTGTGCTCTTGCATTTTTTAAAAAAAGCAAGACCCCTCTATCCCCAAAAGTCTCCCCGTGGCTGCGCTGCGGGGCGTTAGGGCTGTTTCATAACCCCTGGTTATGAAATGGCAAATTGGCAGTTTCCTGCTTTTGCTTCAAMACTTCCTTGTTTCCTCCCTTCCCTTTGCCGTGCAGTGGGGATGCTGCCTGCAACAATTTGCTACCTGACACAGCAAGATGAGAAGGTGGGCTCTGGTGCTGCGTCCCCCTGCAATCAGCTGTAAGTGCCTCTAGATGTGTCTGTGCTGGAGCAAATCGCCTGTGCTTGTAGACCTCCTGTCTCCAGTAAATCATAAGCATCTCAATCTTTTTGTCAGGCTGTGATACGAGAATCYGCATCTGAATTTCAGTATGAGGGGAGAGAAGCTGATTAAGTGTTTGAGATAAGGTTATGTGACACCACAGGTTAAAAATACCTGAACTGAATTTGGCCAAATGCCTGAGAACCACATTGCAGTGTGTTCGGTTGGTGCTGAATAAGCTTCCAAGGAGTTTGCTGTCTTCTGCTTTAAGAAAGCAATTCTTCAGGAGTGGTCTTTTAGGAGCTGCATCTCTCTTGTTTTACAGCGTTTCTTTGGACTTTGCTATCTTGCATTTCTTATCTAAAATGTCACCAATGTGTCAAGTTAAAAGAAAATATAAAAGTGTAATAAACCCTAGCCATTTAGGAAGAAAAGGACAAATGKTTTTCTTTGGTACAAATGTCTGGAGAAAGACTTAAGTTGGATCCCCAGAATCCTATACAGGTTAATTCTAGTTCCCCCAAGAAGTGACAGTTGAAACCCTTAACAAATTCTGTGTTTTAGCAAAAAAAAAAMCCCTAATGAACAAAAAACCCCAAACAACCCCCAAACTGTATAATTTGTTAAAACCTAAGCAGTGTGCTTCTGGCAGGTCTGGGAAATAGACTAAAGACATTCAAGAACCTTATGACTTTTAGGACTCCTTACCCAGTTGTTGTTTTTCATTCATGACTTAGATTTTTATAAATATTCTTAGTGATGAGAAGAAACTTTGGGAGATGAGTGTAAATAATAGGAAGGGTCTGCTGAGTAAAAGGCTTAGACCAGGCAAGTTGGTCTGGCTTGTTTAAATTTTTGCCTGTATTTAATACTTTAAAAGCTGTAGAAGGATGCAGCCAGGATACTGCACTGGATTTCGGGTATCGCTTTTGTGAACTATGTTTGAAGGCTTCTCTTATTTTTTCATGTGAGTTACCATATTCCAGAAGTGCAATGCAGAAATGTGACTTTCCTAATGCACCTGATGTACTTTCTTATTTTCTTTAGTTGATTTCAGAAGTATACTTGCCTGTTCACTTTTTCCAGTTATACTGAAACGTGATGTTGAGCGCGTTTGTCATGCTTGTTCTCATTTTTTACAGATGGGCTGAAGCCAGATACCAAGATGCTTCTTACTGTTGCCTCCAAGAAGAAATCTAAGGCAGGGAAGGGGGATACAACCAAAGAGGATGAAAGCAGCAAGAATGATTCAGCCCAACCTGTGACCATCTCTCTTCTCTTTAAAAGATATGTCTTTGACATGCAGAAGAAAATGATTCAATCCTGAGAAAGCAGAGAGCCCTCTGATTGCACCTGAAAGACCAGACTCTGAAATGAATTCAGGTGGAATGTGTTTCTTGTCTGAACACATTAGACCTGTTCCTTCCTCACAGAGAGAGCCTGGAAGCTCCTGCTGACTATGTGCCCCCTTCCAAAATCCCTGCAATCTGGTTTTGTTCTGTTAGAATCTGCTTATTTTGTCATCTTTGTGATGTGAATCTTTACGGCCTCTCGGAGAATGTCACCTGCTGGATGCGCACATTCGGGTGTGCGTTCTAGTAGCGGTTTTTCTGGAGAATTGTTTTGAAGTTTCTCTTGATTTAAAAGTTTGCCACCAATATTAATCTAAATCTAGTCAAGATGTGAATTTCATGCGACCTACAAAGTGAAGCTGATTAGTCTAGGTTTACTTCCCCAAGCAAAGCGGGGGACAGAAAGCACACGATGTAATAGGTGAAACCTAAAATGGATGTTTCACATTCCTTCAGCTGCAAGTATGTAAGATGCTATCTGAGAGATGGTATGGATCTTTTTATAAATATGATTTATATCTAGAAATGTTTTTCATATTAAACATAATGATGCGTGTAACTGAGAGTCTTAATTGTTCTGTTTGCTGTTCCAAAGGTTCAGAACCTATGTTCAGTGACGTTTTATATAGCTTTTCTGAATTTCCTGCCTGTTCTGAGGTGAATGCTACTCCAGAATTGTTTTCTTTTTTTGTAACCAAAATGTCTTTTGTGTGTGAAAGAAAAAGTTGCCTCTGGAAATAGTCAAGGGCTTTATTTCATTAAAATAATGATAGAAGATTGCAGCATAAGCCTTGTAAAATGAATATCTCCAAGATGCTTTAGAAACCATTAGTTGTTTAATAGGGATTTCATGGCTGCTTTAGCTCTTCCTCTCAATTTCATGTCCTAGGCTCATAAAAAGGAGACCACTGGTAATATCCCTTCTTTGTTCTTTACAAAGCATTGGACACCTTAATACGAAAACTAACAATAATTCCACAGGTGCGAAAGCTGCAGTCTGGAACAGAAGTTGGACTCAGGCTTGGCAGCGTGGAAAATGTTAGTTCCTGCCTTTTGAACAAAAAGAGTACTTCTGCTTGTTGATGTTAAATAGCAGCCTGTGACCCATTCACTGAAGCCAGCCATAGAAGATGACCACGTGTATAATGTAAGTGCATTAGTTGCACGTGGAAGTAAATAACTGTAATAGATTGCTACACTCATAATATTATTCCTATTAATCATATTGTTATAATTATATTAATAACACTCAAAGTGTTATTAATCAAATATCCATTGATGGGTGTGAGTGCATCATGCTAACATGATCCTGGGTTTTTCAGTCTTTTTCTTTTCCTTTTAATTTCCAGGTAACCAAAGTGGATACAAATGGCAAAAATATCAGCTATTGAGAGGATATTTACAGCTGGACAGTGGTGAGACAGGGCAAGTCTGGTGTCTAAACTAGGTTGATGGTGCCCCTTTTAAATCAGAACAGAATTAGGTTTTTGTGGAATAATCCCACACAGTTTCTGCTGAGTGAGTCCCAGCAAAGCTTTAGCACATCCCTTAAGATTATAGGGTATGCTTTCAGTGTGATCCCAGAGGAATTAGGCAGGCAACTTCRGCTATGGCTTAATGTGACTTGTGCTGCCAGCCTTGCTGGAAAATGTATCCTTCTATAATGAAAAAAGTGCATTTCACACCCCTGTCGCCTCTCCTTCCCCATTTCTCTCCTCTTCCCAGACACCCCCAAAGGCAGTCTTTGGAAAGAATATTTATTATGTTATCTTTCTTTTAAGCCTTTATCAAATCTTGTTTTGTACCCTACACTGTTACCTCCGCTTAAGATGCTGCAGTGATGAAAGCTAGAGAAACAGTTGACAAAAGGAATGCCATTATTACCATCCCAGGTTAGTCTAAGAATTATTGGTATAAAAAAAATCTCTCATTAAAAAAAAAAAAAAAAATCACAAGTGAATTATTAAGGAACTTACGTTTTTATCTGTATAGTTCTAATGTCCTTGCCAAATTTTAAATGGGTCACTAAATTCTGCCAAGTCTACTTGGAGTTCTGGAAAGAAAAGGGCAGTCATCATGAAAGGTGTCCTGCTGTAGAATATTGTTGGCTGCTCCAGAGTTGTTAACCTTGCACTTACAGGTTTTTGTCTTTCTCATTTGTAAGGCATTTTTGAATAGTTCTGGAGAGGAGGCTGTCAGTGTAAATGGTGGTATGTATTTTTACAAAGCACTATCTGATTAATGTTTTCCCCTCTACACAGTGCATTGCCCATAGCAGGATCAGTGAGTCAGTTGTTATGGAACTTGATCCATTTGAAAACCTCATTAGTCCTGAATACTTAGTTTTGCAGCCCTCTCTTGGCTGAAAGGTCTTCTGGTGCTGAGTGTCCCATGGTTTATTTGCTTGGGGTACTCCAAGGGAGGGAGCAGCAACAGCTTCCAGAGTTGGACCTCCATCCCTCTCTTGTCCAGTCTCCTGTAATACACTTTTAAAAATCTTTCCCACCATCTTCTGTCTCATTTCCAGATTCGCGTACTAACTCAGCATCTTTCTTCCATCCTCTCGGTCCAGGACCTAACCTCCTCCTCAGTGCTCTTATTTGCCATCTTTGCTCATGGCTTCTCCTTGTTCTGGCTCTGCTCTGGGCTCTGGAGAAGGAGGTGTAAATCTGGGTGCTGGCAGGGCTCTCACGGCAGGTGTTGGGAGCCCAGCATGGTGGGGAAGGTTCTTGCCCTGCAGCTTACACCAGCTCCTGTGTGCGGTGGGAAACTGCCCGTGTTCAGGCACTTAAGCTGTGACTTGGGCAGAGTCTTGTGGACAGCTGCTACTGACCCAGCAGGAGCAGGCTGTGTGGAGGCATGCATGCCATGCCTCATGCGAGTCCCTTCACCTGTCACCGTATCCTGTCCTAGTGCTTAGTAATCCTTTATGGAAAGCCCCTGTCGCAAAGCCCTGTCCTCTCATTTTGCTCCCTAGCAGAGGTTTGTGTAGGATGGACAGCTGGGGAGATATCTGTTGAAGACTGGGATTTGGTTTTGTGTTTTTCCCCATTTTTAATTCCAAAAGGAGAACTTAAGTGTGCCCGAGAACTTTGATTATAATGCGCTATTACTGCAGATCTCTGGCTGCTGTCCTGAGGCTGTTGGATACACATTCGAAAAAGGGTGAAATGGTGGAACAAAATGATTATGGGAAAATCAAAGCTTTTAAAGACATTTGTAGGATGAACAGATGTTCAAACATTCTTTTATTTGGTTTCCAGACAGACGTAGAGACTTTCCTTTCATCCTTGTAATCAGTGCATTATACTGTAATTTGTAAAAATGGCATTAAAAAAATATTAACAGGGTCATATTGTGATCTACTGACTCTGTGTTATTAAGCCATGAAGTTAAGAACGGCAACTGGGAACAGGGGTTAAATGTTGCAGAATGTACTGTACTAGCGTATATTGTCAGACTGTATTATAATGAATCCAAAATGGAATAAAGATGTAAGGAGGTTTTTTTTCATACTGCTAAGGTTGTCAGTGTTGCAAAACTAGAAATTATTATGGCTTTGCAGATGTTCAGTGAGTAATACATCTTTGGGTTGTGGGGAGAGGAGCAGTGAGAAAAGCTTTGTTTTTCCAAGCCTGTTTTCTGCTTTTCCTTGGAATTTATTTTGGGACTGCAGTCTGGCTTGTGATCCTGCCAGAGGTCTTGAGCCGTGAGGGTCAAAGCATGCAGTCTTGGTAGAAAGGATTCAGTAGGTGGCATCCTTTACTTGGAATCAAAACTAAATCTCCCCACCTAAAAAATGGGGTATGCGCTGGCTTTGATAACAAAGATTTTGAATCAAGCTTGCAACTCATCTCTCAAAGAACAGTTTCTATTTAAAACTATGGTGCATTTAATTAATGGCTCTGCTCCAGTCACTCTGGTCTGTTTACCAAACCCAGAAGTAGCAGTGTCCTCTCTGGGTGTGTTTCCTGGGGAGGCTCAGTTGAAAATAGCTCTTTTCCGCACTTCCTACAACTTGTGTTAATTAGTTGCAAGTACCTGACTATGGAGAAATGAGCCATCCGCACTGGCGGAGTTCTTGGCGCATACGCCATCTCTTTCTGGGCAGTAGGCACTTCACTTGCTGGAGTTGTGCAGTTGAACAGCCACAGGGTGGCAGAGCAAAAGTGAGAGCCCAGCATGATGAGGAGTTGTAATGATGCAGCCATGTTCCACCCCCGGACTGTGCATCTCACTGCTGGGAAAGCGGCTCCGTATTTACATCTGTAAAGTGCTCTGGGATCTTGTGAAATGAAGGATGAAAGGCGGCAGAGGAATGCTATTATCAGCAGTTTCAAAAACTCTTCGTGTTTTCCTTTTAGTTTAATATCCACAGTGAGCTGAAAAGCTCTTTATTTACAAACACATGAGTTTTAAATGAACTTATCAAGGATATAAATAGAATAACTTTAAGATAAAACCTAGTACAGGGAGCTAACCTGCTGAGTCTGGGAGAAGGGGAAGAACTGTATGACTGCAGTTTGCGGTGAGGCCAGTCTTGCTAGATGATGGGCATCCAGAAGGAATTCAAGGGTTTGGGGAGGTTGTGTTTAAGCAAGATATTGGAGAAAGGGAATAGTCTTCTGGGATTCCCCACAAATTCTCCTACTGTTCTGTGCAAAAATAGGTTAAAAGCATCATTTCATATGGTTGTAGCTCTACCATAGACAATATGTAAGAGGAGAAAGAGTACGGCAGGTCTGTTTATTTCCCGTTGCCAATGCCAAAATATGGAGTCTCTCCTGCATCCGCTGCTGTGCATGCAGCGCTGTTTTTAGTTCCAGTTGTTAGTGGACTTAGAGTTTAGGATAGAATAGGTTTTCCATTTCTCAGTAAGTATTGCAGTTCTTTATTTTCATTTGTGTGTGTCGTGGTTTAACCCCAGCCAGCAACTAAGCCCCACACAGCCGCTCGCTCACTCCTCCCCGGTGCAATGAAGAGTGAAAGTGAGAAAACTCGTGGGTTGAGATAAAGACAGTTTAATAGGTAAAGCAAAAGCCACGCGCACAAGCAAAGCAAAACAAGGAATTCATTCACTACTTCCCATGGGCAGGCAGGTGTTCAGCCATCTCCAGGAAAGCAGGGCTCCATCATGCGTAACGGTTACTTGGGAAGACAAACGCCATCACTCTGAACGTCCCCCCTTCTTTCTTCCCCCAGCTTTACATGCTGAGCATGACGTCATATGGAATGGAATATCCCTTTGGCCAGTTGGGGTCAGCTGTCCCGGCTGTGTCCCCTCCCAGCTTCTTGTGCACCCCCAGCCTCCTCGCTGGTGGGGTGGGGTGAGAAGCAGAAAAGGCCTTGACTGTGTGTAAGCACTGCTGAGCGATAACTAAAACATCCCTGTGTTATCAACACTGTTTCCAGCACAAATCCAAAACATAGCCCCATGCTAGCCACTATGAAAAAAATTAACTCTATCCCAGTGTGTCTGGTATGAGTGCTTTTCCAGGACGGTATAATCAGTGTGCAAGACTCATATCTTCTCCCCGCCTCAAGGTGACTGTAGCTTGTCAAAGATGAATGCTCTAAGGGACCTCTTTGACTCGGAGCTGCACGTTTCTGATATGTGTTTGTTATTTCTTTCCTAATAAATGGCAGGAGAGGGAGTCCCATGTAATTCTTTTCTTTTTGGAGCTTATGCTGAGGATCAGCTGTGAAAGGAACTCATCAAACAGAATTGGAAAAACCCTGCAAGATCTTTGGTAAATCTGAGCCCTACCCTGCACTCCAAGGCTCATTCTTAAAAACATGACTGTCTTTTTGACTATCGACTCCTTGTCAGTCCTGCCTGTCCTAGTTCATGTTTCTTAACCAAAAGGTAATTTGAGGTCTGGATCAAGAGCTGCTAAACTAAGCACCCCTGGTAGTGACTGAGGTGCCTGCTAACACCATTGTGCTGGCATTTTGGCTAAACTGATCTGATTGCTTATGATCCTTTAAGAGATCTAGACTGTTCATTAGCTCTAGAAGGTTCTGTTTAGATCAGTTTCTTCTCCTTTTCTTTGATTGGAAGTCATGCAGTCTTTTTGTGTTTTGGTTGCTCATTCTTAGATTTCTCAAGGGCCTCATTCATGTCAATCAGACTCCATCCTCCTTGGACCGCAAAATTGCTTTTATTAGGCTGTATATGGCCCCCATTCAGACGTGTAGGAACCAGTTCTTTTGTACTACTTGTCTGTGAAAACTGATATTTTAGTACCTATAACTTCAGTCTGACAATCAGGAGTAATCCATGCCCTCATGGTGAATTCATTCCCAAAACAGCATTCTATAAGGACAAGCTGAAACTTAGACCCCACACAGTGGTTTTGCCTAAATTTCTTCCTTTTAGCTAAAGCAAGCAATCCATTGTCTAGTTTTCTTTCTTAAACTTCACATTAACCAAAGCTGAGTTGAACTCTGCACCCTCTATGAGAATACTGTTTTATTACCTTGGAAAGATCAGGTCTTCTAGAAGCTCTTCTAGACACTGTCAAGTTACTCAAAGATTACCTACATTGGTGCCCACCTGCATTAATGTGTATGTGATTTCTTTTCTGCAGAACGTGGATCATACTGTCTATGAGGACATTAGAAACGGAAACAGGGTATCTGGAGATAATCACTGGAAGAAAGAAAAGTTGCTTACTGTGCAGGAATCAGAAATAACCAAAATACCTCCCCCAAAAAATAAGGCATCTGAGATGTTTTCATTGCCTACGTGTGTTCCGTAACTCCCCATCCTTTCTTGTTACTGCAGAACATATAAAGTACCCATTTTTATATTGTAGCATGGGAATGATTTCTGTCTTGCCAACAATATCCTTTCTGGTGATTGACTTCTTGGTTGTCACTGCACACTGAGCCAATGATTTGTAGAGAATCGAGTGAATACTCCAGAATCTCTTTCCGGAGTTGTAACTGTCAATTCTAAGCTTAGCATCGTGTAATTTTTGCCTAGATGCGTTAATTTGTATTTATCTATTTTGAAGCTTGTTTAGCTCTGTTACCCGCTTACTTGGTTTTGTCTGATTCTTCTGGAATTCCTCACCCCATGTAAAGTGTCTTCTGCCTTCTTTGTAGCGAAAGAATCTAAGAGTTGGGCCTGTCTGTGCATTTCAACCCTTGGGCTAAGGTATTGAGAAAGGAGGGAGAGGGTGCTTGAGTGACCTGTAATGTATGCATGGCTCAGAAGGACACTTAGCTTCAAAAGTGATTTTTGCATAGGGAGTGCACGTGCACCAAAAGCAGGATGCAGCTCGTGCAGGAGAGTAAGCAAGCATGCTTTTATTTTCTGTCGCTGATTTTTTTCATACCTTGAGATTTAGATACAGAGTTCATGTTCTGTGTATGATGTAGTTTTAATTTAAGAGTGAGACTATAATTGAGTTCCATTGAGTGTTGCTCAGTGCATCAAAACCTGTGTTTCTTAGGTCTCATCCTCAGGTGCTTCCTGACAAAGATTATTGTAATTATACCTATGGAAAAACTTAAAATGTTGGACTAATCAAGAAGTCTCACTGGGAAGCTTTTTTCTCTTCATTTTGCATCTTAAGAAACAAGAAGGGTGAGAGGTGTGAGACTGTCAGCTGATTTCCTTGGCAAATGTACCCTATTGCAGCTTTCTCAGGAAAAAAGGTAAAAGGATCAACTCACCAGACTGATAATTGTGTTGATGCTCAAGAACTACGTTTCTTATGGTGCAGCCATAAATATAATTCCTTAACTCAAGTTGGAGTTAGTGTGCTGGCAGCTCATAGCAAATGAAGACCTGCTGCAGTCTTACAGAAGGCAGTGGGGGAGTGAAGAATACTTGGCATTCTGCAGAAACAGGGCTCATATGAGCTGAAGGGAAAGGTGAGATGGCATAAACAGAAGGGTTTGGCATGAGGGAGGAAAATTGCGTAGCTTGAGCACGAGATGTGTTTTCTCATATACATCTTTCTTGTTTCTTTTTAAAATGAACTAAGATAGGTTTCAGTTGTTGGTGAGCATAGAAGGGAAAAGGAAGGGATGATATGTCATCTTTCCTTTTTAAACATGTAGTTGGGGAACTCTGGCAAGAGAAGCATTTTGTTTGGAGAGAAATCCAAATCACTTTATCTCAGTGTTGGTTTTTTTGTTTTGTTTTTAACTCCAAAGATTTGATTTGAGCTTACAGCCCTACTAAGTGGGCACTTTGGTTTCTGTCCAGTTCTAAGTTGCGTTGTAAATCTTATTTGCTGTCTGGCAAAGCATGGCATGACTGGGCAGTTTTGGGGAGACATCCAGGTTTAGAACAGTGGAAGAGCAAAGAGGTTTGCCGGTTTGGGATGAAAACGGACCTGTCATGAACACACAGCTGCAAGAGAGGTATGGGTTTAGGCCGAAATGTATTTGTAGAGGCCTAGGAACTGCTGGAATAACAGTATCTGAGTGCACATTTATCTAGTAATTTAATTCTGTTGTTATAATAAAGGTATATAGATGTTTAAGCATCACAGGTTTTTTACATAACAATTTCCTTTAAAGTTGAAGTTGCAAAATCAGTATTGAGAAAAGCTCTCTGCAAAGTATTTTGATATATCAGTTCCAAGTGCTGACAGTATTTGACAGTTTTTGCCATTGTTATATGATGTATTTCAAAAATGTTATGTATAATTCACTTTCACTGATGTGTTTGTTGCAGTAAATCCATACCCAATTGATGGGGACAGAATTGGAAGAATGAGTTTAGTGAGTTGTCCACTGTCACATGTGTGATGTTGCAGCGGTGGAGCTGAATCTTTAGACTGTAGCTTCTGCTGCTTCTCTTCCCACATTTCACTTGCCTACCATGTGAAGGCCACTTCTGAGTCTGCTGAGACTTGAGGGTAGTTAGCCCAGAGTCCTCAGAACATTTCCTTTCTTTCCTGGACAAAAGTAAGAGAAAGTCTGAGATAACTTCATCTTTCACTGAGGCAATGCAGACAGAATTTGTCTATTTGTTCTTGGTCCTTTTTGATTTGGTCTGTCTTCTAAAGGCAGATGATAAGATGGATTGTCTGTTGTGTGCCATGCACCCTAACAAAGGAGGCTCGTCTAGCAAATGTTACTTGTGCCCATTTTAGTAGTGGGAGACAAGTGAGCTCATGGTAACTTTGTCCGGAATTATTTGCTTAAAATACTAGCATTAATATGATCTATGAAAGAGCAACAAAGACCACCTTCAATTTGAATATAAGGCTTGCTAATTTGCAACATTAGTTTTGCTGGTTAGTGTTTTTTTTCCCCGCCCTTAATTAGAAATTTTAATTAGAGCATGCTGCGTATTAAGATGTTAAAGCTTTGACTGGCAGTTCGGAATTGCAGAAGGATCAGCTGTCTCTGTAGGGCTGTAGCACAACAGGGATTAGCTCGCACCCTTCTGCCTGCAGGTATATTTTGCTTCTTGAGTCGGATCATCGGAAAATGTTCTTCAAGGTAGCGTTCATCTTCCTGATCAGACCTTGTCTGTTCCAAGGGACCTGAGCTTAGAGGAGATCTGCAGATTCACTGATTACACATAGGGTGAAAAGACAAAGTCTCAAAACTGAATGACAAATAGGTGAATTGTTGGACTATTTCACCATGGCCTTGCCCCTTTGCTTGCTCTGGTTGTGATGCTGCCAGTGCAGGGAGGATTCCCTGTCCCTGTCTTTAGAGATCAGTTACTATGTTGGCACTTCCTGCAGCTCCTGTTTTCAGTCCTGCCTAGTAATGTGGAAGAGAGCTGCCTGAAGAGTTTTCACCATCTTTGATCTACTGCTGTCAGCTGTCTGTAACACACCATGCATAGCATGTTGCTGGGTGTGAGGGAGCCTTGAAGGCTGATGTGTTTTGAGTTGCTCAAGCTCCCTTACCTCATTTATTCTTCTCTCCTGCTTTAAAGCAGATTCATGGGAAGGTAGGGATAGATTCTAAAACATTAGCATTTAATGTTTCCAGCATCACACTCTTGGAAACTACAAAAACTTCTGCCATGGATAATTATGGAATAACTTACTTGTAAGGGAACTGTTTCCTCACACTTGTTGGATATCTTGTGTCCTTTGAGCCTGAAGATTAGTATTTCTGTTCTGTCTAGTGTAAGTGTGGTTTTTTCTGTTATCCAGAAAAATACCCAATCATTTAAAAAATTGCTGAAATGCATTTTCCAAGGTGTCCTGTGGCACTCTAACCCACAAGCTAATTATGAAACTGCAACTTTAATTTGCTATTTTCAGTTGATTTCGTGTTCTGCTGGAACAGAAGTCGTGATTTCCCTTCCTTCTTGCTGTTAGTTTATTTACCTTTCTCAGATGTCATCTGTCTTCGGAAGTGCAAATCTTTGCAACCTGTTGGTATAGAAAACTATCCATGCTTCTAGTGGTTTTATTAAATCAATATGCTCTTCAAAATGAAGATTGATCAGTGGCATTTTAATAATTTCAGTAATAACTGTCCTTTTTCTTAAGCATCTATCCCCCAGAGTCCTGCTGTGCAGGGTCCATGTTCTACTGAGCTGTTCACAGGGATGCCCAAATCTTTTATCTTGGATGCTTCTGTTAATGTATCAGTGTAGTTCAATGTATACGTTCTTTGTGGTTACCTTTCACTTGCCAATACTCAATTGCAGCCCAGCTTTGGCGGTACTTAAGTTCTTCCTCCTCTTCCTGCCAGCTAAATTAACTTTGGGCTATTTGCAAATCTTGCTCAGTTATAGTTCTTCCCTTTCTGGAAGATCATTAAAGTTAAGCAACACTGAGGTTAGCGTGGAGTTTTTTAGCACTCTCTTAAAAAAATTTTTCATTCGGTTAAAGCCAGACTCTTATTTTACTTCTGTCCTTTTCTTTCTTTGCTTTTTTTGCAGATGGTCTTTGGTAAGCCAATGGTTTATGAATGTGTGTGGATAATTCCAGTAGAGTGGAGATGCCCAATTTTCCTTTGCTTTTCTGTGCTTAATGAATCACGTTTATCAGGATGATTAGCCAGCCTGGTTTTGATTGTTGCCTCATGGTTTTACCTCGCATTGAGGAAAGCTCATACTGGTCTGTAATTCCCAGGAGAATTTTTAACTTCTGTTTTAAAGAAAGTGATAACATTGGTAATTGACTGCAGTTAAGACATGTATTTCTGTTAGTGTGTGAATCATTTAATAATGCTGTCAATAATGCAGCAAAGCATTTTAACAGTTGTTTTCTGCTGATTGTCCACTTACTTAGTGGACTTGGCCGTTTTTATGCCTATCAACAGAAGTGAGTAAGGGTACCCTGGCTACTTAAAAAAAACAAACAAACAAACAAAAAACCAACAACAAACAAAAAAAACCAAACCTAAAGAAGAGAAAGAGTCTTAATGTAGTGCAGAAGCACATTCCTCTGTGGGGGGTTTTTTTCCATACAGTGGTAGAATAACCTGAATCAACAGTTGATAATTACTGAATGTTATTGAGCTTCTCCCCTTTTTGCTGAGCAGTTCTAGTCCAAAGTTGGTCACAAAATTGGCTCGGGCATCAACAGAAGTTCTTGTGTTCTTCACCTGATTGTGAAAGCAGCTTCTGTTTTAAATTAGTAAAACTGAAGTTTTCATTATTCATCTAAACTTTAAGCTAGCACTGTCAGAAAGCACTGTGGAATGAGTTTTTTCTGGAAGGACTTTTGCAGGTATCATGATCTTGAGCCAGGCAACCCTTGAGGAGTGGCTGAACAAACCAAGCGTTACCATTCTGCACTAGGCTACTCCTGGCTTCTGCCCGTTGCAGTAACATCTGAGTTCAGCATTTCAGTGCCTTAAAAAAGGAACATCAGGAGAGGCTTTGCAACAAGTTGAAAATGAGCAGTGATGTAGAAAATATGCCATGATTGAAAAAAGGCTGATTTAATTAAACATTTAGGCTGTGGGACGCTCTGGTGTAAACAGCCTGTGGCTTCTGGCTTGCAAATTAGGTGTCTTTCTCTTTGTGGCTAATCTAGCTGTTTGTGCTTGCAGTACCAGAGTTTCTATCACTCTGAGCTCAAAATATCGAATCCAGGTAAGTGACTGTGCACTATATGAGGTAGGAGAATCTCTTCGCTTAACCATAGGTGTGCAGCCTTTCTTGGAGGGATGGCCAGCAACAGCACAAGTTGCAGTGCTGCATCCATTCCACCTTGTGGCATTTGTATATTAAGAGGAGGAGCTCTGTTACATGCATGATTTGGAGGACAATACGGTAGTGTCTCATTCTAAGATTGCACCAAATCARATGGAAAGTAGTGTCTTTTGAGCTTCCAATATGTTTCTGACATGTCCATTTTTTCCCTGGAATCCTGTGGCTTGCTTTGTCATGTGAACTTAGCAGCGATGTTCAAAAGAGAAGCAGTTGTTGTTTTAAAACTTCTCAGTGAGTCTTGGAGCAACTGTGTCCAATTTAGGATCAATATAAAGACGTTGAGAAAGCAAGCCCTCTTTTGTCCTATCCGTCAGCGATCTCTTCTGAATCTGTCATTGATAAGCATCTCTGTGCCTTTTCAGTAAGAAGTCGTCATCTGTTAGATGTATATAGAATGACAGGGGCTATTGCTTCTTGAAGGGAATCCTAAGGTCATCTTGTCCCTCTCCCTACTCAAAAGAAATATCAGCTGTATGTATGTTATTCTTTTCAGGTGTCCAGCTAACTTGTTTTTAGAGATTTTGTCACTAGCTGTCACAGGACTTTACTATCATTAGGGTTGTAAACTTCGGAGGGAGAGGGAACAGGTTCTTTCTTCTGGTATCTTACTTGAATTTTTCATGTTGCAGTGTAAGCCTATTTATATTTTTTTTTTATCCCTATCCACTGTAGTACAGAGAACAGACAATTCCTTTTCTCTTTGCAATGCTCTTTTATGTCCTTGAAGACTGATCACATCCATGCTCAATCTTCTTTCCTCTGGACTAAATGTTCTTAATCTGTGCAGTCTCTCCCCTTGGGGGCTGTGTTTCCTAGATCCAGAGTAGTTTCTGTCTTCCTGAGTTTCTCCAAATGGTCAATGTTTTTCCTTAAGTGCGTTCTCTCAACTAGGCAGTTCTCTAGCTAAGGCCTCCGGAGTACTGACTGAATAAAGCAGGATTTTAACTTTGGGTGTGTCTCAGGCTATCTTCCTATTTATGCTTCCCCATCTGCAGGTTTTGCAGAATCAGGAGTTTATTGCCTTAAGTTTAATGTGTGAGCCCAGTATCATGATGCCTCTCTATAGGTCTGTTACGTGGGCTTTCATTTTCCATTCTGTACTTACACATTTCTACGTCCCCTCTTAAATAGCTTCCTCTTTTTTCAGACTACTTCCCCAATTTGCCAGGATCACTTAAATTCCAGTCCTTTCCTCCAGCATACTCATTCCCACCTGATCTATCCAGTCATCAAGATTATTAATGAAAATATTGAATAGAATTAGCTTGAGGACAGACCTCTGTGAACCATGCTTCATATATCTTTCCAAACAGTGTACCACTGATAACTATTCTCTTAATGTTCTCCAAACAGTGTCATGCTCAGCCTATAATGAGTTTCTCTAGGTGATTTTTCGCTAGCTTGCTTATGTGAATGTCTTGCGGAAAACCATCAAAAATTTTTTCTAAATCAAGCTATGTATGGCTATTCTAAGTGACTTTTTCAGAGTTTTTGACGCTGCTTTCATTTGGCTTCAGCTGCAAAACTGGACCTGTGTGGAGCCTGCTGTCCACAAGGCATGTGTGTGTTTGGGGTTTTTACTAGAATCTATTTTTCAGAGAAAAGTCAGATTTTTCTTTTTTTAGTATGTGGTGGATGCTCAGGAATGTGGACTACTTTGGTGCAAAATGTGCTGTAAGCAGGCGATATGCAAGTTTTCCTGGTTCTGTAGGTGCATTTTAATCTTGACCTGCAAGACTCAGTCTTCACAGCCTTGACTTTCTCATTAAAGTATGCTGTAGTCACAGCCCTAAATCAGAGCTGTCGTTGAACGCTCTGGTGCCAAGCACCTGAACCCAGACTGGATCCAGTTTCAGCGCTGCAGCCTTTCTCTCTYATGGCTCATGTCTAAATCACAGCATGTATGTCTTTTGGGGCTAAGAAGCAGCAAATTTTGCAGCTGAATTGAGCAACAGTTTGGAGACAAGGATGAATCCTAAAAAGAGTCTGAGGAGACGTTCAGGCTCATTTTCATGTATGAAATAAGTGGGGATTTGAATTGCAGGTGAGTATACTGGTCCACTTCAGTAACACAATGCTTTCAGGTGTGATTAAAATGTTTTTGTTAATATTTAAAAATCAAGTAAGACATTTGCTGATAATTCCTTCTCCTTTCTTGGCCTTGTAATAAGCATATAATAAATTCAACAGCTGATGTCGTGAGGAGCTATTGGATTTAAGCCTATCTGAACATGTAGATATTAGGACGCCTTCTGCACCTTTGTGTGTAACAAATAGGTCTTAGTTATTATGAAGTGCTGCACAACTTCACCTCTGTGCAGGGTGTTAGGCAAACAATCCCCAGCAGAAAACATTTGCTATTGCCTAAACCATGGGAAATGCTCTCTTACTCCATTAGCCTTGCTGCACTTGCTCATTTTTTTCCCCTAGTAACTCAAAAGAGGAGGGAAACATATCTTTGCAACCATGCAAGCAGGAATTAGCCCAACTGTATTTTACAGGTAAACTAACAAATAAGAGGAGAATTTGAGTAGCCCCCAGGGACCTGAATTAGTTTGCTGCTGGGCCGTTCTATCTGCAGCTGGCATCGGCGGAAACCTGAGTGGTCCATTAAAAGTCGACAACCTCTGTTCACTGGGGCACGGGGCAAACAGAGCCAGCCTGTTCTGCAGACAGACTGACGGCCTTTATCTCCCCCCACCCAGCTCGTGATGGGAAATGATGAGACTCCGAAACAAGAAGCTTGAAACTAGGACTCGGTTACTCTTACCCTGCAGCTGTTGTACCAAGGAGTAGCAGCGACACGAGGTTGCCTTTCAGGGGCAATGTGGGGAATGCACTGAGTGCAACACATTAAGTGAGGATTGGGGCTCAGCTGGGGGTGTTACTAGGAATGGGGAATAATACATAGTGCTGGTGTGGGCCCCAAATAGTGACCAGGGGTGTGCACATCTGAAAATCTTCATTCCAAAACCTTGGGGATTGCCTGGGTAAGTTACTACTCTCAAAGACAACGGGGACAATAATCTATTATAGTATCCACCCTTTCAACTATGCCCACGGATTAATGCCTTACGCAACAGCTTACTACCCTCTCACCCACCCCAAGGAGGCTCAAACCTGTGCTGTCCTATGGCATTACCTTGCTGTAAATGTGACTGCTAAAATGATGGCTTGATGCTCTGGCTGCGCACAAAGCAGAAAGTAGGGGTATGTGTGTCTTTGTCCCCATGGTACAATAGGATTAAATTGCACCTCAAACACGTGGGGTTAGGGATGATTCGTGTGAAAATACATAGAATTAGATGTTTTTGTCTTTTTAAAAGACGACACTTCAGCCAAGGGACAGTGTGCCACACAGGAAGTACACTGGGCTTTGATGGTATCAGAGTCTGAAGTGAAATGCATGATACTACTCCGAATGCAAGGGAAGTGGTCTTTCCACTCTGAGTTTGCAGATATTTGAATGCTAGATTCATCGGTTCTCCCGTGCAGAAGAATATACCTTTACCCCATCCTCACTGCTCCACTGTCCCTTTGTTCCACCTACAGTTTTCATCAATAGAGCTCTCTGGTACGGCCAGCGAGTTGCTGTTTCTCATAGGGTTAAAGGCTATGTTTTGTTACTAAATGCTGCTGTTTTGTTACTTGCTGTTTTCTTCTGGAGTCTGGGTATGTGAGCCATTCAATAGTAACACTGGAGTTTGGGGGTTGTTGGGGCTTTGTGCATAATCCTGCTATCCTTTTGCTTGTTATTTCAATCAGACAGCGTTATAAAGTGTGTAAAGGGAGAGTTCCCCTAACCAGCTGTCTTTTGTTCATCTTAATCTCTAGTCAGTGTGAGTGACCTTTCGATAACAATCAAGATAGTAGTTTGTGCTCTAAAAGCTTGAACGTAGAAATGAACACTGCAAATATCCTTTTGCTCTTAGCTTTCCACCCTGTGTTGGGTACATAGGTTGAACCATYATTCTAATTACCTTTTGAAGGTACATGTGGTATCCCATAAATGGGATTTTCAGAAGCAGTAGCCCTAAACCTACTCTTATAAAAGTCAAAGTGAGTTTTATGGCTAACTTCAGTGGGATGGGCATGCCCACAGCATGCAGCTGAAGGCCCAAACCAAGTCACTACACTGTATGGCTGCATGAGCGACCTTGGTGATCTCCAGCAGAATTAGGGCATTTTCCCCCGAATTACAGGGATTTAACCTCTCATTTGTAGGGACATACTCCGATGCCTGTACAATAGTCTCTAAACCTCTCCTCACATACACAGTAAACTCTGGCATCCCTGCAGAGAAGGGAAAACATCTGGGGAAGGTAGCACATGAGCAGAGACCGCCAAATGCATTTGGATATTGTCTTTTGGTTATAACAGTAGGTGAAATGTAAGGATAACCCACTGCAAAAATGGGGCAAGGATGGGTCCACAAAAAAAATACTTCTGGCTTAGAGCTTGTGATCCTGTTTTGTGTCAATTTGACCATGGTGTTGCGCTGTATCAAAGAATAATCAGAAGCAGCTGCATGTTGAATGAAGCAGTACAAGATCTTGCTAGAAGGGATTTGTGGATGTGCTTTACTGGTATGTATCACTTAATGCAGAAGTCTTGAAGATCTCGGAGTCCTCCCTAGGCTCTCTGGCTAGTCTGAGATAGCAGTGGATGCTTAAGGTCTTACCTTTTTCATAGGTGTTTCTTGAATCTGTGTGAAGAATCTAAGTGAAGGTTTGTGGTGAAGAGGGTGGTAGGAATGGGGGGCAGCAAAACTATACAGGCACTTTTGGTTGATTTGTGATTAACTTTAGCTTTTAAGCCCCTCTCCCTGCACTATATGTAGGTCCAAGCCTACTGCTTGGCTTTGTGGCTTCTGAGACTTCAGAGGTGTTAAGAGCAGGGAAGAAGCCCAATGATCTGAATGTCAGCAAGGATTTGGCAGGCCTGCAGTCTACTTAGCAAGTCTGTCTGGCATGCATGTTGAATATTGTCTGCCAGGTAAGTGGATCATGTGTCTTTTTGGTCTTAGTTTCAGCTACTTTGTGTCCGTCATTTTTAGACTCCAGAAAAATTGCCCTGGGTGTCTCATGGTCTCGAGGGTGCCCATCTCTGAGCATTTTGGGAGATGCCTTTGGTTTGCACTGTTCTGTGCCTCCTGGTTTGTGACCAATTCTTTTTCTCCCTTCCCTGTTTTTTCTGACATTCTTCTGGTCAAAAGGTTTTGTTTCTTATAGCACCAAGAGCAGAGTTAGAGGCGGAAGCAATGCAAAACTCAGATATGTCCCCATCTCTCTTCAATCTGTTTATCTTCCGCAGAGGCCTGATAGTGAATGACATTCATATAAACAATGGGTAAAAGACCTGATGTGCACAGTTCAAACATCCTGTCATGATCTGGGCACATGTACTTGATTGAAAAATAAACACCTAACATGCATAAACATCTGATGTGTTTTCCTGGTCAAAATTTTGTGTCCCTGTGCTGTATTTTTTTTAAGACCTACAGTTCATTCTTCCATTTTCCCACCATCCATAAGGTATAACCTGGTTTTAATTCTACTTCAAGCTGCTGGCTGTGACTTGATTCCTGCTGTAGACAAGTTTACCTGAATGCAAGTTAATGTGGTATAACAAACAGTACTTCAGGGAAATACTTACATGCTTTTCTCTTTCCAGCAGCGACCCATTAAACCATTTTACGCATTTTAATTTAACCTTGTCTCTCCCCCTCAATACACTTGAGGGAAAGGACAGTGTTTCAATCTAGAAGCCATGTAGGTAGGACCAGGCTTATCATTTCAAATTCTGGAATCTTTATTCTTGCAAATTTTCCAAGACCCAACTGGACAAAGCCCTGAGCAACCTGGTCTGAAGTTAACTTTGCTTTCAGCAGAGGTTGGTGCTAGATGGTCTCCCAATATATTTTCCAATCTGAGTGATTCTATGAATCTGTGTTAGATTGTGTGCAGCCATAGTTGAGAATCAGGTGTGTTCCTGCTGAAATTCCTGTAGCTTAAAAGAAAAGCAGCAGCAGCTCTCAATTTCTCCCCTGGGAGCTCTTCAGCTTTGGAGTTGGTCTCTTATTCTGCCAGAGAACAGCTGAAGTGTGAGGACCTTCACAACACACCACATTTCTTTTTAGGGGTGTTTGGAAGCTGATTCCCTGTCATGGGAATCCAACTACGCAACTCTCAGGCTCTGGAAAAGAACAAACTAGAAGTCCTTGGGAAAAGATGATATGGGCCTAAATAATAGGGGTGTGTGCATAGGAACGATGCATTGGCCAAAAGCGTGCTCCAGCACCATCCTTGGATATCCTATTCATTGCCAGCTTCTCTGTGGTAGGCTCCTGCAATAAGATTCCCCCCCCACACCTGAAGACCAGATGTTTTCAGGAACTGAGGGAAGACTAACAGGTAAGTTGCTGAAAAAGATGTATCCTGAAGGTGCAGTGAAACTCTTTTAGAGGCATTATTTGGAGTAATGTGGTTTGGTTCCAGGTTCCGCCTGTGCTCAGTGCTGGACTGTCCTGAACATCTCTGGCTGTGGTGACCAGTGGATTCTCTGTGCTGGGCCTGTGAAGATAAAACTGGTCCAGTGTGCATTCTGGGAAGTCACTGACCATATGCGGTGGTTTCACTGTGCTCATCTTACCTCAGTGGAGGGACATGACAGAGCACCCCAGAGCCTTGTTTCCAGAAAGGAGAACTCCGTTTCACAACAAGGGGGGATATGCGCTCGCCCATATTACTCAGGGAACAGACTTTATGGCAAAGACCTTCAAACTTTGTGCTTTCTCTTGCATCTCGAAAAGCAGATGGCAAACCCAGYTCAGGAGGTGCTGATGTTAGAGAGGATCAGGCTTTGAGCCTGAAGGTCCTCAGTGACATGCATGTAGAAAGGCTTGGTAAGATCTCTGGCAGAGACTTAACATGTGCAGTTGACAGCTTTGTCCATGAGAAGAAGTTTGTTTTTACTACAAGCCGCATTGTGCGTGCTGTTCTTCCCTAGCTGTCTCTTTGCCCTCCCGCTATCCTCAGCTCTTTTCAGAAACCTTAGATTTATCACTCTTGGATCATCTGTCTTGTTCTGGCTTTTAAAAATAAAAGCTTTGCAAAGGGCCTTTGGAACAGGCTGTGTTATTTTTGGCTGGGGCTCTTAGTGACACTCATTGCAGAATTAAAACTTCTAATTAGAAAGCAAAAAAAAATGCAAGGGAAGGAAAACACATTGCTGCAAAATTAAGGTGGATATTTTAATTGCCCCAGAGGCATGGAATTCAGGTCTGTTGCGGAGTTTGCTCTGCCCCAGAAGATCAGTGTAGAAAATGATCGCTGCTTTTCCATAAGTAATCTAGAACCTTTTAATTTTAAAACCTCAAACAAGCATCTCTGCCAAGACACTTGGATGCTGCCTCAGTTAATGCAGACATCCTAATAAGAACCATTTAAAATTTACACACGTGATGTGGAGAGGACTAGATACCAGGAGAAAGTAGTTAAGGATGGCAAGGGAAAAGTTGTAATAAAAAATAGATGCAATGGAAATAGAAATGCAGATGACCTCTGTGACCTTGGATTTTTTCAGTGGTTTGTTTCCCCTGCGCAAACTTCTTGAAAATTGCTTTGAGATCCTCTGCCGGCAGGGTCTGCRCCATGGGGGAAGGAGGTATGTATTTGTAGAAATTTGTATGGGCTCCTTCCCGGTTTGAGTGGGTGCTGCTTGACGCTGCTCTTTCCTTTTCTGTGGGTGCATGTTGGCCCTGGCCAAACCCTCAGATCTTTCCATTGTACCTTTCACAGGGGCGGGGATGGCATTTTTGTGCTTGTTGGTGTTTGTGTGTGTTTGTGTCCACCAGAACCCCTGTGAGGTCCCAATTATGCTCTCTGCAAAGCTGCTTTGAGAAGAGGGGAAAAAGAAACAGAGGAAAGGAGATGATTGACAGTAGCCCTTTAGATTTCTGTTGTTAATGCACCAGTAATAAGATAAGGCTTATCTTTAAATGTTCATGGAATCGAGACTTTGATGGAAGCAGGCTTTTGGGTTAATATATTTTTGATAGATAAAGCAGAATGAAATGGAAATACCAGGGGAACATACAGTATATGGAGAAAGACATATTTTTCTTTTAAATCTCTCTCCGTGTATGCTATCTGTGTGCAAGTGTTTGACGTGCATATATAAACGATGTGTTTGTAAACACACACTCAGTGCATGTGTTTTGGCGGGGACACAGGGGCCTAAAAGGGGTGTTACTTGTGTAAGAGGCAGCTGAATGAGATGAAATCTGCTGCTGCCTGCCAGTTGAGATGAAAAATCTCACCCTCTCTCCCTCCGCTTCCGCTCAAGTCCAGCTATTGTCAGGTGGGTAAATGTGAGCAGATAAGAGGTTGCAATGTAGCATAGATTTTGCCTTCCCCTCCTCTGTCATGGAAAAGTAGTTGCGTGCCGACCTCTCAGAGGAGTTTGGGCAGCAAAGTTCTGTTGGTTGAGCTGCACAGGGGGAGTTTGGGATGTCATAGTCATTAATGCATTTCAGCTCAAGCCCATTGTATGATCTGTTTTGCATATTTGCACATTTGGATTAAATTATCTCGCAACCATGCGTAGTACAGTGTCTGGAAAGGCCATGCCAAAGGGATACAGTCTCCTTGCAGCAAAGAGCTGCAGCATCTGTGACTTGGATCACAGACCGTTTGGTTGCTGTTTCTCGGTTGCGTATGTAAATCACAATTGTTGAATTTTGTCTACCTGGCCTCCTCCCTCTCTTTTATACCTCTTCATTGAGGAGTCATCTTTCCTTTCTTTCTTCTCCCTGCCCACGATCTCCTGTGCTGCAGCCCCAGCCATGTGAGCTGTGCAAGTAGATACAACAGGGAGATGGGGGAAGGAAGATGAAGCCTTGTCATGCTGCAATGCTAATCTAGGGAAGAAAGCAGAGGGGAAACCTCCTCTAATACTGCAGTACAGCTCTTGCGAGGACATACAGAGTTCACCTTAGCTTCCAGATGTGGAGGCAAGTTTGCCATTGTAGCTTTAGGGGAAGGCAGAAGAGAAAGCCATGTGGATTTAGTGGTGGTGTATAGAGTGGGGGTGAGAGGTGAGGGAGCAGGAAAGGCTCTAGAAAGGCAAAGAGAATTCAGCTGTGGACGGGTATGCATGGATATGTGTTGAGCTTGGTGAACAGAGTACAGGGAACTGCACAAAGGGCTGGGCTACAGTGGTAGAGGCAATAGCTGCTGTTCCCATTTCCCAAACGATCTAAGACACTATCATCAGTAACTTCCATCACAGAGAAAGAAGAACAGTAAATGGAAAGCTAGGTATTAATCAGGCCCAAATCCAGTGGTCTGGAAGATGGACGGGATCTGGTCCTATAATTAGAGAAATGCAACCTCTTTGCAAATGCCCAAGCTGTTTGTTTTGTCTGTAACCCACCTGGACTCAAAATGATCTCTCCCTCTCAGGATGCACTTGCATACCCCCAGCATCTTACCAGATCTTACAAAACATTACTGTAAATTGCTGCTAGAGCATCATGTTTAACTGCTGGTAAATGTTGCCTGGCGAGTGAGTGGCACGACTGGGGCAGGAAAGTTCCAGGGTCTTTGAAGACATGCAAAAGGATAAGCGGGCCTAAAAACTAKGGCTTTGACTTCTCTCATTGTAGTAAGATCTCTTCAGCCTGGTTTGCGGTTTTGCTGTTTTTTTAAGAGGTTATAAAGTCAGCTCTGAAAATGAGACTAATAGGGGCAAAAGCTTTGGTTCTTTTCAAAATTGGTGGCAGAAGTCTGACTTAATGCAGTTAGGACTGGCATCAAAGCCAGGCAAATTTTCAAGGAGTATTTTTTCATGGAACAGACTACAAATGTAGTAGAGTACAAATTCCTCGTGTGTTCATCATTTATATTTATTTCAACTTTTCACTGAGCGTTAGGCTCTTGGTTCTGACTTCCTGAGCTTGCCTATCCCTGGTTGTGGTCACACTGGTGGTGTTTCGCTCTTGGCTGGGTGAGTGTATCAGTGCTTGTGAGCACCCGTCACAAGTGCCAGTATTTGCACCACCCTGAAATTAGCTTCCTTTGAACAATTTTCACTGGTAAAGCTCTGCCATTAGGAAACAAATGCATTTTAGAAACCTGCATGTATGTTGGTTAGAATGTATTTGTGTAACTCATGGACCTCTATATTTAATTAACGTAAAACAACTGTCTTGAATCTAAGAAGCTATCTAGTTGCAATTAGTTCTTGTTTGCTAATTAATTACCAATGGATGATTAAAGACTTGTTTACTGAGGTTTAGCAGCTATCAAGACACACATCTAGTACTCAGGGGATTTACTATGCAGTAACTGGATTGTTGAATTAAATTCTTATTGGAGACCTTTAAACTGTGACCAAAGAAAGCTGCTCTGCAGCCGGAGTTTCCTCTAACAGCTCGCCCGTGCCCTCCTGGATCTGCTGCCACAGGTACTCTTGCTCCTAAGGGGGGAGGCTACGTGGATTGTCCTGGCTCACTGGGGTTGAGCAACTTGTTTCCTCCTACAAAGTCAAGGTAAGGAAAACCAGGATCTCGGGTCTTGGCTGTGTTGGTAGAGCAGCTCTGCTCACATATGCTCCCAAATACTGTCTGTCTAGTGCGACAGTCATGTTCCATCTTTGTCTCTTCACTGATGCTCATCATATGTCTTACTCCAAATAGACTGCCATCAATGGAGTCTTTTTCTGTTGAGATTTGTTTGCAAACTGGCTTTTGCTTCTGCATGTAGTTTTGCTTTTGCTTTTTTTTGACAATTTGCTGGGTGGTTTTGTTGAATTGTTTTAAGTCTGTGGGTTTGTTTGCAGATTTAGTCCCTGTGTTTATGGTCTCTTTGGTCACCAATACCCAAGTTTCTGCTCGCCACTTGATGAAAGAGAACAAGATTTATGGTGGTAATTAGTGGCTTTTTCGGGTAACCAGCTTGAAGAGGCTTGAGAAAGTGGTGCATTAGCTGCCTTCTCAAAGCCAAGCTCTTGAGGTGTTTGGAGATGTGCAACCAACATTGCTCGCTGCTTTTGACAGCCCTGCCCTGCACATTGTGGATAGAACAACAGACAGGAAAGTTAAACACAGATATTCTCACACAGAAGCTCTTGCATTTACCAGCAGACAGTTGTTTCCTATAAACTGGCATGAACAACAGCCGTTCATGCAGGTGTTGGTGAATAATAAGGGACAGAAACATGGTTTATGAGAGCAGCAGTTCAGCGTTTGAAGGGATTTTTTTAAAAGCTGTCTTGCAGGATCTTTCAGCCTCTGCTTTCTCTGTCAGGGGCTGCTCTGCATTTTGGGTTTTAGCCTGTCGGTCACAAAGAGAAGTAGGAGACCAGGAAGGGTGCTGGGAGTTTCTACATGGAGAGAAGCCTGGTAGGATTTCATGGAACGATTTCATCCATTCTTTCATTTTCTCTTGTGCTTTCCTTATTTATAAGCCTGAGGTTTGGATTGCTTTTCTACTGGCCTCTCTCACTAAGCAGAGCTGGCAGGAAAAAAAAAAAAAGAGAGAGAGAGAATGAGCAACTGCGGCAGAAAAGTGATTAAAAAGAATAATTAGCATTTGCCCCCGATAAATGAGCAAAGCCATTAATTAGACTGATTTACTCGGGGCTTTTTTTTTTCCCTTCTCCCTTTCCTCTTTTTTTTTTTTTTTTTTTCCTTCCCCTCCTCTTTATCAAATGGCAGCGCCGTGACTGCCCCTTTGGTACGTTTTCATCAGCTTTTCACCAGTTGTCAGAGCTAACACCCTCCTTTCCTGGAGCCCAAGCAGCCTCTTGTAGCTAATGGATATGGAATGCAGCCAGAGCTGATAGCAGCTAGATCTCTGCTGGCTTACAGGTGTTTCCATCATTACTGGCGTATTATCTGCCACTGGGTCCCCTTCCTCCTCCTCCTCCTCCTCTTCTCTTTTCTCTCTGTTTTCACCCTTCTTTGCAGTGTTCTAGAAGTAATTACAGTTTAAAAAAAAAAAAAAAAATCCTGGCAGATTTTTAAGAATTTTATTTAATGCAACACGATGTCCCGGTGATCAAATCAATTTCTTTTTTTGGCACGGTGACAAGCAGCGATGCTGCTGCTGTCGCCTGTTTGAATGTAATTACCAGGATGAAAGGGAGAATTTTAATTAAGACAATTTCCCCCTCACACCTTCTTCCCTCCCCCTTATTCAAATCATGAGCTGGGGGCTGTGGTTTTTTAGCATTTTTTTTATATATGCTTTTTTATTAAGAAATATTAGTAATCATCAGGCTATTGCATATTATATCATGAGTATGTCCTCCCCCCTGCTCCCACCCTGCTGAGAGCTGGCTGAAGGCATGGGTCTGTGCAGAATGGGAGAATGATATGTATGTGGTCTCAAATGGGGGCTTGGCACTTTACAAGCAAATACGAGCATAAAAGTCCTTGTTTCAAATCTAAATGGTGCAGATGCCATCACTGGCATATATATGGTGCTTGGAGCCTTTTGTGATTAATTATTATATGCATTCCTGTAATGCCCAGAGGCCAAATTCTTCATGCAATTTAGGGCATTGGAAGCAGAGACAGGCCCAAATGACTGCCTAGGAGCCAAACACCACAGAAACATTGCAAAATCTGGATTTAACCTTCATTCTTCAGACCCACCTCTAATTTAAGGAAGCATTTGAATTGTGTGCTGCAAAATGGGTAAGAGAAGGCGCTTCTGAGGTAGGAGGAGGAAGAAAGTTGCAGGCAAAGGGGAAACGTGAAGTGAAATGGGAGAAGAATATGCTGGGGTTTGTCGCAAGGAGCTGGTAGGAAGCTGAGGAGAAGTAAATGGCAGTTGCTGTCATGGAGCTTGGAAAATAAGGGAATGAGGTTTATCTGGAATGAGATTTACTTTTAAGGTTCAAGCAAATGCAAATGGATATTTCTTATGAACCTCTGGTATGGGAGGTGCATTGGCAATGGGTTTTGAAACTAAAGACCATGAATTAGCGTTAGGGCTTCATGGGGAGGATATGAGGTGCTGAGCTAAAGATTTTGGGGGGTAGTTAACCAAATTCTCTAGTCATCCAGTCCAGGTGAGTCTTTTGATTTTTATCTCAGGGGGGTTGCATGCTRGGGATTATTTTAACTGGCTGTTGTCTTGGAGGGACATGTTACCCTGCAGTTCTGTCACCTCTCTGCTCCTGAATCCCACCACCATTTGCAACAGCTATGCAGAGGTCAAGTTCCCTGGCAGTAGCATAATGCAAAGGCAGCAGCTAGGGAAGGAGCATGGAGAGGAATTTTTCTCATTCCTTGTGGGGAGGGCAGGGAACACCTTCCCAGTCCTGCCCATATCTGCTTTCACCCCATACCTTGCATCACAAAACCCCTGTGCTCCCAGGCATGGGCAGGGCACCCTCTGCAGCCTGGCCACGCAGGTCTGTTAACAATCCAGAGAGGCTGGTGCAGGGTAATTCAAACTGCCTCTTCCCCCCAGGGCAGGCCACGCACTGCCTTCAAAATATGCTTTTAACCTGCAGTCTTGGGACCAGGGCAGAGCCATTACTTGGGATTGAAATTAGGTCTTCAAAGGGTTGGTGTTGGAGGGGCTACAGAAGAGGAAATTTATTTCCCAGCTGTGTTTTTGAAGCATGTCTCGTGTCAGTGGAAGGTAATTTAGACCAATCTGGGTGCTTGATTTCGCAGAACAACTGCAAGTTTATGTGCAAGTACCTTAGCTCTGAAGTCTGTGGCGGGTTTCCTGAGCGGGACTGGTCCCCAGGCTCCCTACGCTTCACCCTGCCTTCCTGGGAATCACTTCAGGCATGAACTGAAKATCTCTGGACAAATAGGAAAACCTGCAGAGCAAGGTGGGTGCCGGCCAAAAAATGAAGGAAGCAAGCTCTGTTTGAGTCTCTTCACTTGTTCAGTGATATTCAGAGGGGTTATGCCTCTGCCTCCCGCCTTGCCTGTCACGCCAGCTGCCGTGGAGCAGTGGAACTCAGGCATTTGGGCAGAGCTGGTTGAAACAGCCAAAACAGGGGAACTGGTAGAACTTGAACCTTGGCTGAATGGCTGCCCTTGTCCTCCACAAAGAAACCATTCCTGCTTATAAAATCCATGTGCTTACACCTGTACTTTCAAGTCCAAAGCAGAAAATTTCCTCCTCTAGTCATTCTTGAGTGAGTCAAGTGGAATGGTGAGCTGTGATGGGGTATAAGTACCAAGGTTACTGGATAGAGGAGATCAAAGAGGTCTAGGTGAGGAACAAAACCAAAGACAAGATGCTAGGACAGGGAGGAGGGGATATATCCTTGTGCTTTCAAAGGCTTTGGGCTCTGCTGGATCTGTCCTAAAACTGACAGAGCCATTCACAGACTGACATAGACCACCACAATGGCCAATTGTGTCGGAAGAGGTGGTTTCTTTTGGATGCCAGCCCTCAGGGGTTTGGCAAGAGCTTGGATGCACTGGGTTAACGAGCGAGGATCGGTATGCATGCCCCAACCACGCACAAACAGATGCAGTAATCTGAATTATTCGTGTGCAACCCAGGTCCCTGGCTTGCTCAATCCCAGAGTGGAAATTGCGCCTGAGGTTAATGCACTGCAAAGAATGTACGGGAAATGTTTCGCATTTTAAACAAATAAAAATCAGTGCGTATTTTTTTAACGCTTGCTGACCAGCTCTTCACATCCTGTTAAGCTAAATATTTGCATGGTAGTAGTGCAAAGAAGGCTGAGCAAGGAACCCCCGCGTTTCGTTTGGGTGGCTGTATATTACGATCAGCTGCTCTTTCCTCTTCTGTCTGTTTTTCTTAGCAAGGTCAGGACGAGTTTCACAGTCCAAATGGTTCACTGCAATTCTCTACAGGATATCCTCATTTTACTTTAATGGGGAGGAAATTAATGAAACATACAGGCCCTGGGGCTTCGAATACTATACATTAATATTATCCCAACGCATTGTGGTATGTGCGCTCTCTCAGACTAAACTTTACACTGGACAGAGGAAGTTGTGATCAGATTCAGGTGCCTGTGAAATTTAAGTGGTGGGGGAGAGAGGGAAAAAAAAATAAAGGAAAAGAGAAGCTTGAAGCAGTTTCCTTCCGTTTCAGCCCCTGATCAGTGTGAGAACAGGGATGTTCAAATGGGATCAGGTCAATACAAACCAAACAAACTATCCCAGCTCCTAGGACAGGACTATTTAGCTGTATCTGTGTATCTGGGAGGTTCATTCTTTTGATTTGTTGGTTGCCTTCTTTGGAGAGTGAATTTGTCCCATCTGTGAGTAGACCAATAGTGATCTGTAAGACAGTGGCGGTCTTTGCAGAATATGGGCTGCAAAAGGATTGCAGATCTTCCCACCTCCCTTTCCTCCAAATGAAAAACACCGCAAGTGCTTTCCAGTGCCTGCAAGCAAGCAGACAATAACATGGGAGAATATCAAAGTAGTAAAAGAAAATTAAGTTCAGCTTCAGTTTTCTTTGGTGGTAGCTGGGGACAATGAGAAGAGAGGCCTGAGCATGCAGCCCTTACCCCTTGTGCAAACCACCTTACAAGGCAACAATTTTCATGCAGCGATGCATGCCGGCTTCAACACAACCCAGGACCTGAGGGCTGAAGGTGCCTTGCCCTGGCAGTGGACTGCAGACTATAAAGCCTCTCAAGAAAACAGTTGGACTTGATGATCTTAAAGGTCTTTTCCAACCTGAATGATTCTATGATTCTAAGACAACCAAAAAGCTTTGGCCGTGGATTGGAACAGCTTAGACCCAGGGCGCTCGGCTGCCATCCCAGTGTTGCGCTCAGCCGCTTAAATATAGCCCCTCTCGTGGCAGCTGTTCCTGTGGTTGGAAGGGGGTCATTAACATTGGGCTGTGTCAGGCCCACTACTCAGAAAGCTGCTGACAGTGAATTCTGTTTTTCCTTCTGGGATTTTTGTTTTGTTTTCTTTCCCCTTGTGGTGCAATTTCCTCATATTACAGCAACTGGCACTGTCTTTGCATCAAAAAGAACAGAGTCCTTCACAATTTTGGTAGAAGAATGTGGAGGAGGGGACCTTGTTTGGAGAAAYTGGCTGCATCAAGGAAAAATAAGAAGTTAAAAGGTCATCACGGTTTTGGTCTCTCGGGGGATAACAAGGCATTTTTTCTTTTTCTTAGAAATACGCTAAAATACCGGAAATTTTCTATGGGCTGAAGAAGGAAGCGACCCCCTCCTATTCCCAAACTCCACATCCCCAACTCTGTCCATTTGATTTTAAATGTTGCTGAACCGCTTGCCTGGTGGAGAAAACCACAACTTGAATATTACCACATTTTGCAAACTGAAGGCTCTGCCTTGGGATACGGGGACAATTTATTAGTGGAAATATCTTTAATTAATTTGTGCACAAGTTCGTGTTTTTCTTTAATTCTTCTCCCCAGGCACTTGACCCATAGTAATGAAATCCGAGAGCCCTTTTCAGAAAATGACTTTCTCAGCATTTTTGTTCCTTTTAAAGTTAAGTGTATCGCATAATGACCATGAAATGTTATCCTTTATTAGGAACACACTTTTCACTGAGAGTCTTCAAATAGACTTTATTACCAAGAACTCTGTGGTAAGCTGCCATCCGCTGCCTTACAGTCAGACAGGCCTGGCTTTGAACTCCGCATGCGAGTGTCTTCGAGGACAAGTGCTCTGCTCCAGCGGCTCAGTCGGGACTGGCTGTCRCTGGAAGGGGGTGGGTCCTTGGTTTGGTTCCAGCCTCAAAGGCCAGGCTGAGGAGAAAACGTAGTTTTGACCATGAGTGGYCAAAAGCCGGCTCATGGGCACCTGCAGCCAGCCATGCATGACTGCAGAAGGGATTTCACGAACCGACACTGGTGTTTGGGAGCCTCATGTGGGACCTGATCCCTAGGCAGGTTTAGGTACCTCCAAATGATGCGGTTGGAAACACAGACCTTTTTGCTAGGTCTGAGTGGGGTCCATGGCCAGGATGGCTCTTGCTGGCCCAGTCCCTGCCAGTGTCATATTGGGGTAGCAGTGTCTCAAAGGTTTCTTCTTCTCCAGGCTGCCCGTAGGGTAAGATTTCAAGCTCAGAAAATCAGGGCATGCCTCTAGAGTTGCTTCAGTGTCTTGGATACAATTTGCCTCTCACTGCAAACAGTCCTTAAGGACGGAACGGTTTCCTTTTACACAAAGATGGATCAACAGTCCCCTGTGGTTTGGCATGTATGAACGTTAGCAGTGACACAACAGACGCACTGGTGATTGAGGGGTTGTTTGGAGGTAATGCTGCCAAAGCAGAATGGGATTTTTCAGTTTTTTTGCAATGGAGAAAGATGGAAGGGGGGTGCTTAACAACAACAGGCGATGAACAGTTCTGATTTATAACCCATCTGAAATGTGTTATCTCCCCACCCCACCTCCTGCCCCTTAACTGCCACTMTCAAAGCCTGGCACCTTCTGATGCAACATTTAGGGTGCTGATTCAGAATGGACTCAGAGGACATGGTGTCATTGCGGACTAGTTCAGACTGATGTTTCTTAGAAAATCTCTCATTCAAGCACTAACTGGACTTTCACCCCCACCCTGTAACATTACCATGTTGTCCTGGAATGGGCAGTCTTGGCCACAGCTACAGAGTTCCCTCTGTCCCTCCAACTCCAGGTCTGAATCCTTTTTTTGGACAGTAACGCAGGGCACTCGCTGCTCCCTTCTGTCACTGTTTGATGCTCAGTCCAAGTAGATTCAAACCCCAGGGGTGGGGTCGGCTCCCTGGAACCAATTCACATCATGCCGAAGTGATTCGTCTTATCGCAAAGATATTATTAGTGTTTAGAAACCCCCCACCAGCAGCAGAAAGGGCTGTTTCACAAAGGGCCTGTCCCTATTGTTTTGAGGTCATCCATCTCCCTGTCCTAGTCCCGTTTTCTCTCTAATTTGTTTAGACCGCAGAATGGGCGCGTGAACAACTCATTTTGTTTTTGTTTTTGACGGGCGACCACAAGAACATTGGCTGCATGTGCTTTTCGTTTGGTTGCAGTTTAACAGCTGTTCCCTTTGAAATAACCCCATTTCTGCTGGCTTTATTTCTTAGTTGCTCTTACCCAACTTTTCCGACCAGTAAGGCTTCTCCCTCCTCCCCACCCACCTGGCCCTGTTCCCTGCCCTCCCCACCACTACCCTAGGAACCCTTTTGGTTATTTCAACCTCCGTGATTAAACTGGCTCCCAATTGTTATCAAGAAGATTCAGGAAGGAGGATGAAAAAAGGAAACATAATCTTATCTGAGAATAGAAAATATGATAAGGGCCCCCTATCTGGAGGCTGCAGTGTCCCTCGTGGTGGGGCTGCAGCAGTTCCTTTGAAAATAATCACTGACACCATCTCTGCTAAATCACCTTTCACACAGCTCAGGCCTTTGATACAAAGGCCGCTGGCAAAATTAGAGCAGGATTGTGCAGACCCCAGAGCAAACGCATTAAATGCTCAAGAGATCAGAATTAGGGGGCACCCAGCTATAATTGCATAGGAGGAACTTCTGTCATTGGGGGGGGTGATGGTGTGCCTTGGTGGGTGTATGTGTATGCGCATTTGTGTCTCTGTCTGGTTGCTACCAGATGATGACTACAAGTTATAAGGCGTGACATGAGGTGCTGATTAAACGGCCTTTGTACCTTTTAATCATATGCATAGGAGAGGAATTACTGCTGGGCCAAATGCAATGTATAACGATTCTGAGCGCTCAGCTCTTTCAGAAAGTCTCGGACGAAGCACGAGCAGAGCAGTCCTGTGCTGGTTAAGTGTAAACAGCAAGACCAAGCGAGTCTTTCTTGCTTTTAGTTTCTTTCCTTTTTTTCTGCCTGTTTTGCTGTCAGAAGCCTCAGGGTTAAACTTTTCTTGTTTAATTTCAGCTAAAGTGAATTTCATAGTCTTGTATGCTAATAGACCCTATTGGGCACATTGCAAAAAAAAAAAAACCACCCAGTGCATTGCTCCCAAGAACTTGGCAGACTTTTGCATGAATATACCTGACCTGAAACAGTGTTGGCGCAGCGAGGGGAGGCCGCTGGGGCTGGGTAAGTGAAATATCCTGCAGGGACAGGACGGAGGTGCGTTGGGTGAATGTGTAGAATCATAGGAAATACAAATATATGGGCCTAAGTACTACTATTTAAAAAGGAAAACAAACCCTCCCCTGTAATCGTTCTGAGGTTCTAAGTAATGCCTAGGGATTTCGGGTACTCAGTCTTTGTTTCCTCGGCATGGGGTGCTTTTCAGAGGGTGGTATAAAATAGCACTTTCTAAGCAACTAGGTTATTTTAAAATGCTTGAAATTAGTAACCTAAAAATGGAGGTTCCCTGAATCCCAGCTCACTTCTGAAAATTTTATGTTGCTAATTGGCTCCATACATTTGTGATGACCATGGCTTATATCTTTTAGGAACTGATTCAGATTGAACTGGAAAAATCTCAGATGACCAACCCCATCTCGCAGGTGTTAGCCGTCAGCCAGATTACCCATTTCCAAGATACTTCAAGGCAAAACTTAAAAATATGCTTTAAAAAAAAAAAAGAAACCCCCAAACCAACAAAAACCTACTAAAACCTCTAACAGCCAAGCAAACTCCACTTTTTTGTGAATATCAGGTTAGGAAGTTTTGCTCAGGGCATAGGAAGTGCTGAAATTGTCACATCTTGTGAAATAGTTTAACTAAAGAATCCAAGCTGAATTTGGCAAAGCTCAAACTGTAATGTGGTTCCTTTGCAACATAATCATCTGGAATTAAATCCCTTTCCTCCATAGAGGAAAAATTACCTTTTTCTCATATCTTTGTGGTGGGACACTACAACACGGGGGAAGGGCATCATAGTGTTGCCACCTGGTATCTCAAGGCAAGGCGTTGACTCCAGGGCTGCATCGCTATTCTAAGGTAAAAAGTTTGTAAAGTAACAAAATTTTAAGTGCTGGCCTGGAAGCAAATTACAGTGGTGGGAAATTGGCACGAGAAGTGGTAGGTAAGCTCAGAAATCCTTGTCTTTCTGCTGATCTAGCTTTCAGGGGCTGCCTTTGTGAATGCAGCCCATTGAATATGTGTGCTGTAGCGTGTTGGTCTGTAACGGAGCCGTGGTCCATGTGGGATAAGGTTGTGGATGACTGGCAGAACCTTCTGTCCGTTTTTTTCCAGATATACAAAATATGCCCTTTTAGGTCTTTTCCTCCTATTCTTCCCCCTTGACAGTGAGAATTATGGATGGAGGTGCCAGCCTCAATTTTAAATTTCCTGTTGCATGTTGATTTGTGGGATGTTCGTGCAAGTGAAAAACACATTGATTTGTGGAGCATTCACAGAGGGCTAAACAGTGAATTTGAACATAAATCCATTTTACCTTTCATAGACGGGTGGAATCCTTTCAGTCACTTCTGTAGCTGGCTATGAAATGCACCTAAACCAAATCCTCAAATTTCCTTGATCCTTGTGGGAAGCTTAAATCTGAGATGTCCCACAAGAGGCTAAAGTAAAGACCTAGATTCATCAAAATGGCTTTGTTTTATAAGCTCTTTATAATTGAATATAATTGCTGACCCAAAGACACTACATTCCAGTTCCCTTGCAGAAGAACGAAGYGAGGCGCGAGCCAGCCGAGGCAAGCTGTGGTTTCACCTGCAAAGCTGCTCATTGGCATCACGGTCTGGAGGCATTCCCACCCTGCAGCAGCCACCCCCTTATGCTGACCGTGCTGTTTTGTAAGGTTGTGCAGTGAAACGTCTCGGGGAACTGATCCGGCTGCAGAAGAAAAAGAAAAATCCTGCTTTGGTGTCCCGCATGTCTCTTGCTAAAGCGGATCAGTTCCCCTGTCAGGCTGATGTCACGCACCGCTGCAGCAGCACAGCGAAGGGGATCACACACTGTGGGGCAGAGGCAGTCGGAAGGGAATCCCCGAAGCTGGTATTGCTGCCACATTTGTAATGTGAAACTGTAACCCCAGCAACGGAGGAGAGAACAAGCGTGTGAACAGTTTAAAGGAAAAAAAAGAAAGAAAGAAAAAAACAACAGGGAAAGCTGCTTTGTTTGTTTTTTAAAGTACTCTCTCCACCAAACAAACAAACAAAAAAACCAAACCAAACAAAAAAAACCACCAAACTAAGTCCTTTTTCATAAGAAACAGCTCAGGAGCAGTGTTCTTCTGCCTGACCCCACAGTGGAGAGGGGGCTCTTTCAGGAATCTTGCAATGCAGAAGGGGGAGAGAGGAAAGAAAACAAGCAACATAAACAAGTGCACAATCGGTGAGGTTTAAAAATCCTCCCTCATGTGGGTTTTAGCAGCAGAAGGAGATGTTAGTGACCATGAAGGGAGGAGAGCTTTCCCATAGCGTCTGACTCCGGCATCCTCTCTCGTGCCGCTAGAAGGGGCTGCGTGCAGGACTGGCATGCTGCTCCCATTCACAGGCCCTTTCTATGGTTGCACCTTTTAAAGAGGGGTTCCCAGGCATTGCTCAATCTGTAACCTTCGTGTGCTTCCTGCGGAGCGCACTCTTAAATTATTTTTTATCAAAAAGGCCCAGAAATTTGATAGGGGAGATGAGAAGATGGGCACGACCAGGGAGGATAATAAAGAAGAACTGTCACTTCCCTGGCTGTAGTTTTGTTGGCCCTCCTGCTTTCTGAGATAAAGACACAGCGGCTGGTCTGGGTTCTATATCAAAAGGCTGATTTGGCTGCTTGATTATATATGAAATATAGATTTAAAGCTTAACTTATGTTCCCAAAAGCAAATGAATCGCAGGGTAAAGCCTGACACATTTGTTATGATCACTAAAGAGCTTTGCTGGGCTTGTTGATGCTCATAGTGGCTGGAGGGGCTTTAAAAAGCTGTTTGGATCCAGTTTACTGAAATCTTACCTGTTCAGAATACATTATTTATTAACAACAGCTCAGGGTGGGAATATTTTCCTCTCTGCTATCCTTCTACCCCTGAGTTTCAGGAACCACCTCCAAAGAAGGAGTTAAACCTCCTTTTACCAGGCAGAAAGGGAAAGAGAGGCAGAAAAACTTCCAGAGCCACCATCCAGAAAGGCTGTGATCTAGCCAAGTGCTTCAGTTATTCTGAAGATGACCTTACTCAACCCATGGTTAAATGCTTTGCTGGCTCTGCTGCTTTAGGCTTTGTTCCTGGAAAGCAGAGTGTATTAGACCTAGAGAAAAGCTGCCCTAACATGACTAAATGGTTTCCGGTACCCATGCAAGCTCTCATAGAACAACCTGGGGCATCTCTGTGGGTACTGAAGGGAGAAATACCTTTCGGGGGCTGTGGATCTTTGCCATATTCGCCTCCCTTGCAGTGCAGACAAATGCACAGCCAGAAGGTCAGCGCAACAGCGTGAGTTTGCCAGGAAGCAGCGGTTTGAGCCATCCTGCCTTGGCTGACGGGCCTCTGGGGCTTGTCTTTCCACAAATGACACACACATGCATGCACAAATAAAACCCTGGCAATCTCTTTCTGCAAGAGCCTCGCTGCTTCCAGGGGGAAGGAGTGCAAAGTAATTTGATGCCTTCATTATCTTCATAACATGAACCAATTTGTCAGCAAACTACTGTGCGGCCTGATTCCTGATTGCAGAGAAAACCAGGCTGGGAGAGAGGACTATTATTTGCAACTACTTTAAGCATTGTTCTTTTTCAGAGGAATATAAATATACTGTGTAGAGCTGGCTCATTAGACACTTATCCGTTTGTATTTATGGTTTAATTAAATAACTGCATGGGAGGACTTTGGTTTCTAATCACAGTAACAATAACGGTTTTGCCCTCCTTATGGCAGTTTCTTTCTGAGGAAGGCTTTGTAGGCTCGAGTGCGTTTAATCTGTCAGCTCCCATCCCTGGATGGAAAGAAGGAAGTAAAACATTTTAACCCCCGTTGTACAGATGGGGGGGACTGACGGGTAAAGAGCTTCAGTGACCAACCCCAGGTTACCCTGGTTACTGACAACTTCTGAGAACGCTTAGCGTTCTGCCTGAGATGCAGGGCTAGGAAGTTAGTGTGAGCAGCTGATTGCTCTTTGCTTCTAAAGAGATAGTCCCCCACGGAGCCTCATAAGAGCCACTTTTACCTCCCTTCTTGTTTTGTTACAAATTCCAGGCTTAGTCCAGCTTTCCAGTCACTCTGAATCTGGGGGTTTTTTGCGGATATGGGAGAGAGTTGCCTGTCATTTGTCCAATTTTAACCTGGAGTGGGAAGGATGCAATGTACTGGGTATGATCCCTCCGAACGAGCCCGTGAGGAGTGTCCTGCACTGCTTTCCCATCCCAGGAGCTGACCCCTAAGGGCTGGGTTCCAGCTCGGGCTGTGCAGGACAGGGCAGGAGCTACCTGCTAGGATGGGTATAATGCAGATGTGAGGTGGGTTACAAGCCACTAGAAAAGCTGCAGCCACGTTAGGTAACCCTCTGCCTGTCTCTGAAGATGGCCCTGATTCTGGTATTACTTTCTGTTCTGGTATTGCCTTCAGACATACCAAACCCTGTAGGGGTTGCCACCCCATATTTCTCATAAAAACAATTCCACAGAAGATCCGCTTTCAGTTTTTGATGGGGGGAGTCAGTGTCATGGCTCTGGAGTGGAGGCCAGGTGAAAGTAAAGGTACTTTTAGGTGTAAAGGTAGGCTTTCTGTGTCTGCCCACCCCTTCACTTCCTGCATTAGCTCACCTCTGCGATTTCAAGCTGGGACAGAGGACAGAAGGGTTATGAGATCTTCTGATAAGGCATACATCTTCAGGCAGTGCTTTGACTTTAAGGCTGAATTTTCTTTCTGAAAAGTCAGGGGAAATCTAAAGGAGCTGCCTGTTGCTTAGAGAATAGAGAGGAAGAGCACTTTGACATTATACTTTGTTATTCCTAATCCCTATGGTAGCTGATGTTTTGGGTTTTTTGGGTTGTTTTTTTTTTTGTTTTTTTTTTTTTTTACTCTATTCCATGTTTAATGTGGTCCTTTAAATTGCTTAAGCTTCTTTTTCTTCTCTTTAACTCAGTTAAATCAGATTCCCCTATACCCTGAAATATAAAATACATGGAGGTTTTCTCTAAAGCATAGTTTATGCAAATAATTCCCTCTCTGCATTCCTGTGCTAGAGTCAAGCACTGCATATCTGATTGGGCTCTTAATGACTTTTGGGAATCATTTAAATATCTAGCTGACTAGCCCAGTTAATAATCAAAGCTGCAGCTCCTTGAAGCAGGAGTGACTCATGGAAGAAGAAGAAAGCTTCTGGTTATTTCTAAGCCTTGCTCCTGCCCCTTCACCGATGTGCAGACTCTGAAGGGCACGGCATTATCAGATGTTCCCAGGCAATGTGCATCCTTTCTGTCTTGCTCCCAGTCACACGTTCAGGTGGTGCAAACTGCCAGCTGGGTTTCTGAACATCTGTTGCCTGTGCATCCCGTTGCAGGGAGATCRCTGGAGCTTGCAGATTAAGCAGTTCAGGGGCAAATTTAGTGTTTGAATTGCAGATTTTTCTGGGGTGGGAAACCCTTAGATGTTGCAATGGGGACAGTGCTTGGGAGACAACTGTCTTTACTCCTGTGTGCTAAGTGTGCCCTGATGCTGCTAGTACTATCTGTGAATGAATCGGAAAACAGCGAACATTGGGATTTGCTTTTGGGATTGCTAATCTAATTCAGGGTGTCCTTTCCCAAATGAGTGTTACTCTATTCTCTGGCGTTTGTCCTAATTTTTAAGGTATTTTCAGATCATCTCACCTAATTTCTCCTGAAGTTTCATTTAATTTCTAGAATGAGCTCCTTTTTAAAATTTTCTGTTCTAGAGCGTCATGGATTATTGCACATGCTGTTGCTGCTGGCTGTACTGCAGCTGGACAAAACTCTGCTTTGGTAATGGAAAAATAATAATTACTGTATGTTTCTCCTTCTCCTGCCCCTCAGGATTACTCTCCTGAGCACTAATGTGATGTTAGGACTACCTTTGGCATCTCTGTATTCTCTTTTGTGTCCTGAATGGCAGTATTCACTGAGACATGCTGCTTCTCTGATTTATGAATTGAGATATATTCCACCAGAGAGAAGGAGTGCCCGGGGGAGGAGAGCAGGGCTTTGATCTCACTGTGCTTTTGAAATATGACTGTAAAATCAGAATTAGATTGTAATCTCTTTGGGGCAGGGACATCTTTCTTTGCCCTGTACAGTGTCTGGCATGTTTTGGGTGCCATGTTGTCAACAACAGAGACTGAGTAATGAGCGATGCTCACAAACTGTATCTATTGACCCTGCAGAGTTGAGGGGCTGTTCTCTCCTCATCCTGTAGTTAATAGTATATTTTGATTTCTTTGTCCTGCTCCTCATCTCCACAGTAGCTGGACTTTGCTGGGCTCTCTGATCATAGGTGTGGTGGGACGGATCTTCTGCCTAGCCATTGCTTGAGGTTTGGTGCTCTGCTGTGTAATTCTGCCCTCGTAGGTAAGTGAGGAAGAAAAGAGGGATAGGGAATGGCTTGGGCTGAGCACTGCCTCTGTTGTGCGCATTGTGTGGCACTATGCTATGATATGGGTAGCATTGCCATGCTGTGGACAGCTGGCCAGGCCTGCCCCTCAGCTCTGCACAGCCCTGTGATACTCAGCTATCTATGGTTGGCCTTGGGCACCCTCCGTGGCCTCAGGAAGCCTTAAAATGGCAAAGATAGCAAGGAAAAGCACAGGGGAGGGATTTAGTCACTGGGCTGAGTTGTGCTAAGACCACAAAATGATCCCCTGAAGTTTCCTTTGCTTCATGGTCGTTTCCTTCGCCTCCATAGGTGAAATGTGGATTTTTTTTTTTTTGCTTGTTAATTGCCTGCCCTAAATCAAGGGTTTTCAATGGGAGGCACAGCTGAAGCTATCCTGTCTGCATCCCTCCAGAACTGCTCTTTCCTCAGCTCTAAAACCAACGTGCAACACCATGCGGAATAGTTCCACAAGCTTTTGCTGTCACTGCTACTAAAAAACCTGGTTTAATTCACACTGGTTGCATTTGAATGGAAAACTTGCCTTATCATTCTAGAGCAAGCGGAAGGAAAGGATACTCAAGGTGCAATTGCTGTGACTCCTAAGTGGGTCATGGGTTTTGATGTTTAAAGAGCTGTCCGTGTCCTCTTAAACTGYGTATGTGGCTCTGCTTTTTAAGGTGAAAGATGGGGTTTCTGTCTGTTCTGTACGTGGTGGTTCAGATCTGAGGATAGTAGCTTCCATAGTCTTGACAGTTGGAGTTGTACAGCTTTGGGATAGAGGGCTGCCCCACGCCAGGACACCCTGTTGCAGTGGGGAGGCTGTTTACCCTAACGGCAACCATTTTTTTGAAGAGAAGGAGCAGGATGGGCTCTCAGATTATTTGAACTGAGTTGGCTGGGAAATACAGTCCTTGTGGAAACACTTTTAAAGAGGACTATTTTCCTATCTGTCATGATAAGATGCAGGAGCACTTTTTAAATGATCACACTCACTGCTTCAGAGAGAGGCAGAAAAGATGCCTTTTTTGAGACCCACCAAACTATGGGTTAAAGCTGAGGTACGCTGAGGTGATGTCTCTAGCTCAGTTGCCCATAGGTACTTTGCTCTAAAACGGCACGTGTTGTGTCCCGTTTCACGTGAGCTACTGTGCTGTGTCCTAAAACGCTCACCTAATTGTCTTGGTTCTCCAGCTACAAAGTTTCATTAACAGAGACAGAAATTTCTTGCCTCCCCAGCCAGGAAGAAAAAGGCAAAGGGACTCCTGAAAGGGAGGGAGGAGAGCTCAAAAGGAGACTTTGCTGGCAGATGACTACGGTGAATCTTACAGCCCCATTTAGCGCATCAGTCTCTCCAGAGTAGCTGATAGCATATGTGAAATGCAGCAAGTCCTTGGGCTATTGTGTAACTTGGGGGATGCCTGCAGCCGCTGTTCATAATTAATCATTTAAGCAACAGTAAAATCAAGTGACTTTACTGACAGTATCCAAACTGCTGACCTCAATGCATTTTAAAAGTTCGCTGGATACTGAACCTCGAATGACCCATGGATGGATCTGGAATAATAATTTTCATAATCCTCAAGTCATTATCTTAAGAGGGAACGTATTGTTCTCCTAATTAAGTCTGTCCACACGCTGTGCATCTTCCCATGCAAATGCACTGTGCATAAACTAATTAAAAGAAATATACAGCCACAAGGACTTAAAACTGTCTTTTATGCAATCTCTTTAAATTATAAGGAGTCTCCCTCCTCCCCCCTCACACACACACTCTAACAAGGGATTCGGCACCATATTCAGCAGGGAAAACCACTGAGCAGTTTTGGATCAGAATCTGGAATTCCCCAGAATTTATTAGAAAGCTTTTGTTTTATGATATTTTTGTGAGGGCCCTGGATGTGTAGAAGACCCTAATGAAGAGAGAGTTATGGTCATTTAATAGGAGACAGCCCCTGCCCTGAAGAGCTTACAGTCTAAACAGACAAGACAGCCAAAAGCTGAAAGAGCCTTGTTTTGCAGTTAAACAGCTCAGCCATTGAAGAGTTGAATGACTTTTTCAAGGTCATGCATACAGAGCTGGAAATTGGAGGCAGACCTACTCCAGCACTGCAGGTACCCGAGTCTTCCACCTTTAGCAGTAGACCCAAAAGACGTAGTATGTAGAAACCTATTTGATGCAACAGCACCAAAGGGCAATTTCCCAGTGAAACTCGCTGGTATTTGGTTAGCTGGGAAATGGCTGTGAGACTGCTTGGCTTCTTTCAGTAGTTGTTTCATGTTCTCAGGTGTGGTGGAGGCTGTCCCACTGGAAAGCAATGTGTTAGAGGCATGTGACCATCTTAAAACATTTTCTGCCATGTCTTGCCACTTAAGCCTCAGCAGCACTGTGCAGATATAGCAGAAGCCCCCCGTGCCAGCAGCGTGTGTGTGTTCACACTGTCTGCGTGCCCCGTGTTGGACCATGATTTTGATGAACCCTGGACTGGCCTCCATTTGTGTTTGGTTGTGGCAAGAACATGAATGAAGCAGGTTGAAGGATATCGTCAGGGTCAGCCTTTTTGCTGTTATCTCCCTTGGACTGTTGCTGATATTGCCTTTGGCTTCCGCTTTGCAGAAGACGAGGAGTGGAAGCTCTGGATGTGTTCTGCTTGCTATTTCCCCTCTCTTGTAGGATGTGTGTCTGATGTCTGTACATCTGCCAGAGCACTGTGGCATTACTGCTTGCTCTCCTCCTGTAAGAAACCAAGAGCAACTCAAGTATTTTGTCTAACATATCATCATTGTCTCCATGGGTGCAGGAAGGGACGTCTGTGCATACTAACATGCTAAATTGGGGGGTAGCCTAAACCAGTGGGTATGCCAGCAAAATAACTTGGATTTTTCTCTTGCTCAGACTTTCTCCCACAAACACATTTCTTGGCTGCTGGGGTTATGAGATACCCCAGATTAAATCTGGGGCCTCTGAGTTGGAGCAACAGTCTTGTAAACCAAGTCTGAGTATAATGATGGAGCATCTCAGTGTTCTCACTGGTCTTGAACAGTCTTCAGTGGGTTTGGTGGTAGAGAGATTGGCATTTGCAAATCTCACATGTATGACTGTGGGCCTGATCCGCACAAAGACCRTGAGCGACAGGTCGTAGCAAACAGGACAGTCAGCAAAGGAATGGTTTGTGAGTAGCCTGACCTGAGCAAACTACCCAGACAAAGAAGTTGGTATTTGCACTGAGGTGAACTGGGACAACGCAACTGTGCCCACCCATGAGAGAGGACACAAAAGCAATTGTTGGGCAACTCAGCTGCTCTGAACCAGGTGGAATAATATCAGCTAGCAGATGAAGATGGRCTGTGTAGCCCACAGCCCAGCAGAAGCCCTTCTAAGTTCTGCCAAATAGCCATTAGTTGGTGTCTGCAGCTTCTGAACAAGTGATGTCTGCAATTATTGAGGCAACGGAGGTGCAAATTTCAGAAACAGTCCATCGGTGTGAGTGAATGCCATCCACAATGGGACTAGCTCAGGGGGAAATGGCAACCAAGCCCTCAACGGCCCTGGCATGGTTGGATAGGAATTTGCACATAAATTTTGAGAAAGCACAGGGATTTCCTTGCTATCTTTTGTAGCGGGTGTTTTTTACGTGCAAAGTGGAAGATGAAATTTCCTTAGGCTGGTTTTGGTTATTCTTTGCAAGTGACAGGTTTCCTGACAGCATCCCTGCCAATGCAGCAGTCATTGAAAAAGGCAGCTGGAAAAGGAGGGTGAAGAGCCTGGCTCTGTGGCTGGGAGGCCCCTGCAGCACAGGATCAGAACCGGAGCGAACAGGCAGTTCTCCTCTTATCTGATGTAGCCTGGAAAGCAGACAGATAGGACTGCAGCAATCAGTATGATGGGAATGTGGTGGGTGGACTCTACCAAGAGAAAAGAAACCCTCCCCTCTATGGATGAACCTTCATCTCCCTGTTTCCCCCCTCTCCAGTCCTCATTCCGGTAAGAGGGAGGATCTTTTCCCCATCCAGCGATGAGATGAAAGAGTGCCCCCCATTTGACACTTCATGAGTTGGCTGAACCCTACAAAATGATCTTCATAAAATCCTGATTCCAAAGCATCAAAGCCTTTTCCTGAATGGTAAAAACCCTAAAAATTCCTGGAAGAACTGCCAAAGGGCAATGGGGCTGATTCTGTCAACTGCCTTTGGTTAGAGCTGGGTTTGGTTATTTATGGGGGCTGGGGGAGGCAAGAACTTTCCAGATGGGCGGCTGAACCAAATATAACAATGATAAAAATCAATGCAGTTATGTGAGGGGAAAAGAATGCCTGCGCTGAAGGGCTGCATGAGGCACATGCTTCTCTGGGCTGAAATATCCCTCAGCACGGTGCTGCTTGTGGCATCCCACCCTGCGCTGTTTCATCCCCGTGCATTGCACAGACACCTCCTCTGTGTCTGGTGAAATGTGGCCTTTGCTGGGGGCATCCTGGCTGGATTTAATGGTACCTACCTGACAAGACTAAGCACTGATTGAGGAGTTAAGTCCTACTAAAAACATGACCAGGAGAGTAATCACCCAAATGCAATAAGATGTCATCCTACCCCAGTGAGATTATAGCAGGGCTGGTCTCTCAGCCGATGCAAGGAGCCAACAACTGATTAGCAGCATGACTTTTGTCTTCCCAGAAAGGTTGCAGTGTTCTGGTGTCCAGGTCATGCTGGGACTCCAAAGAAGCAGATGTGTCTCTTGTCAAATTATGGCTCAGACAGAATTAGTGCGTGAGGGATCCAGGTTGGGGCACAGGGTATCAAACAGGTTGCATGGAAGCCCTTGGATGAAAGGTCAAGGTGTAAAGATAAACATTTCCAGTCTGAAAAGTCTGAAGAAATTTGCTTTTGCAATGTGATGGTGTAAAGGAACTGAGTGAGCACTTTCAAAATCATCTGGGTTCTTAAGTCATCTTGAAGTATTAATTGTGATCACTTAGAGCCCTGTTGGTGTGTGCGGCACTGCACAGTTATGAGTCAGAGTGGAAAACTCTGTCCCTTCTCCAAAGGCATTGCAGTCTAGGCGTACAAGGGAAGAGAAAGCGTAAGAAAGGCAGAACATATGGGATTGGGACTGATCGTTACATCTTTGTATGCATCCAAGAATAGAGGAGGAGGATCTAGTAATTCCTTCAAGAAGGAAGCTTGCTTGCCATCTACTTTGCAAGGAAGCATGCTGAGTATCTGGGAAGATGGCTAGGAGTCAGGACTGAGTGGGAGAGATGAAATATCTGGTGAGAAAGGAAATTTGCTGGAGACGGTTGGAGTTGGTGACTGCAAACTGCCTTTGGCTGAGTGCATCCTTGGGTTTCCTATGTTAGTGAAATTTTGGATGCCTGCATGGGTTGTTAATAGCCATACAATTAGCCAGTCCAATATCATCATCTTCCTAGTGTTGATCTTTATTTTTGGAGATATCCTTTGGTGGAAAACCTCCAGTACTGTCATGGAAAGGATATGCAAAAAATTGTCCCTTGGGCAATTGCTTTTTTCCACTGAGGCCCCTTGTACTTCTTTCAGTCTGGTATTTGCACTCCTTGGCCTCACCTGTTGATCAATATGTGTTTATGCTGTTGAAAAGGTGGTGAGGCTCAGCCTACTGAGGTTGCTGTTCATCACTGTGCAGTGAATTCCAGCTCTCTAGGTAAGTCTAATGAAACTGGGGGAATTATTCTGCCTTACCCGACAGAGCCTTATTCAGTTGGGTTTCTTTGTTTAGGTCAGGTTCTACATCTGTGTGTGATGGTCCCACCATCAGGTTGCCTTTCAGCAGCCTGCTGCCTTGTGGGAGCCCAGCCCTGGCCACAGTCATCAGTCAGCTAAGGTGCTTGCTCCTCTCTCTGCTCCTTACCCAGGGATGGACCCTGCTTGCAGCACTTCAGCAATTCGGCAAGAGAAGGCCAGGATGAGGTGAGTGATTTGTTTGCTAATGAGATGGCGGGACCCTTGTTTCTTGTTAAAGGTACATGAGATAAGAGATGCCATTGATGTTTTAAGGTGTTCTTATCACAGGCTTTAGTCTGAAATGACACTGTTCATCCACACTTTCTCTCCAGCTTATTGATGAAACCAGAGAATTTTCTCCTGCTGTCTCCAGTCTCTGGAAAGCCCCAAGACAAAAGAATTTTTCAGACACATCATTTCCTTTTGTGAATCAAACTCTAACCCCTTAATGTTCAGCAAATAATTTGTTCCAAAGGGACTGTGTTGTATGTGATCGTAATTACATTTGGTTTTTAATAATCATAAACACTCTTGTTTTCTAAGAACCAGCAAAACTGATTTCCAAATCATTTAATTTGAATGGCATGTTTTGTGTTTGTGTAGCATCTTCTCCCCCATACACACTTCTAAAGAAAAACAAACAATGTATTAAAAAAAAAAAAAAAAAAGCAAGTGTGGGGGGAAAAAACCTTGGAGAACTTTAAAAGACTCTAAACCTGAAAAGGGAGGGTGGGATCAGCTAATTTGTCCCTCTTTTGTGTGGTTTATTAAGCCTTTTGTTCTGGAACGCATGGGTTCAGTGGGAAAGCGGTTTTTGATATATAATGTATTTACTTTTGCTAATTAATTAAAGCAGTATTCATATGAAAATGCTGACTGATAATGGCTTTCACAGCAACAACTGTGTTTTTTAAAGTAGCAACTTTTAATTACAAATTGACTGGCAGAAATATATAAACCCAAATATTGTTCCACTGATTTCCTTTTAACTGTGTTACTCTTGCTTGATTTATCGGATTAGGGCTTTTCACACATAGTGCGTACAAGATATTGTTTTTAATGAGAAATTAAAAGATTACCAACAATACCCATAAACCATTAAAAACACAAACTCTAGATGAATGGTAATTAGACAGAATGATTTGAGGCTGATAAATTGAAAGCAATTAATGTATTTGGGATTCTGAAGATAGCTCTGGGTGTTCCAGAAAGCACTGAAGGGTTCAGATTTGGTGCCGGATTGCATGTGGAGATACCCGCACCGCTTCAAGTGTCCAGGGTACGAGGAGAGCACCAGTGGAGGAGATGCTGATGGGGCTCCACTGGGCTTTGAGAAGGGGGAGAGGTGAGGAGTTACATGAAGGGAGTTCGTGGGGAGGGCTGAAGGGATATATCAGAGCAGGGCTTCCTTGGATCAAACCCTTTCTGTGTTTCGTTGTTGTCTGTGACATAATGTAAGGGAAAACTTGAGGAGGTAAGAGGGGGGAAAGTGCTGAGGAGAGGTAAAGGATTCTCATCTGTGCTGTGGTTTATCAGTATTGCAACCTCAACTCGAGCAGTCTTGAGTCAATAAGCCTGCGTGAAGTGTTCTCTTCTGGGAGACGACGAGGTTGCATTTGTTAATGGTGGCTTGTAACCCCAGCAAGAGCATCCTGTTTCTATTCTTTCTCTTATTCTTGGCAAAGCAAATGTTTTGGGATCCTATTTCAGCAAAAGGAAGTACTTTGGGGTGGTGATGCCTTTTGATATTGTGTTCCTTGTACTTGGGTCTAGAACAGAGCTTACCATGATTTCCCATCTCAGGAGAATTTCTTAGGACAAGAAAAATAGCCAAAATCAAGTAATCTCCTAAATCAGGATAGAAATGTCTCTTCTCAAAAATCTTAAAACAAAATAGCCCTCCTCACCCCAAAACCTAAAGCCCCAGGCGACATATGATCTGAACAATTGAAACATCTCATTTCAATTTTTACTATTTTTATTTTCAAGTCTTGTCCAAGTGTAAATTAAACAGAATGTTGAAATGAAGAGTCATGGCAAACAAAAACCTGAAACCTTTTCCCCATTTTCCCCCAAGTCAGAAATACCCATCAGAATCAGCCCTTTCTTACACACAATGTTTTGCTTGTGATAATTTGGCATTTTGGGTCGGGGGGGAGGTATGTTTCATTAAAAAAATTCTTGACATGGAATTCTGCAGTTGGAACTCCCTTCTTCTCCACCATCGGCTTATCTCTCTATTCCAATCCCTCCTTTAGATGTATTTCTTCCATGAGGCTTTTCAGTGCTTATCCGCTGTAGAAAGAAATGCATTATTTAACAAGGCAAGAGCAAGAGAACACTGTATGCCCTTCATGTTTAACCATCAGCTGCTGGTATCTTGTTCGGGGAACCAGGGTTTCAAAGGAGCTCAAGCTCTTGAAAGCACTTAGCAGAGTGGATGCTGGTGAGTGCTCAATTCTTTTGAAAACCTGGTCATCACATTCCGAGTAGAATCTGTTGGTTTGAACCAGAATTTTTTTGACGTTTTGCCCTGAAAAAGATATGTTCTCTATGGAAACTCTGTGGCTTGTCAAATTTAGGGCCCAATTCTTTCAGTTGTTGACTGTCTTCCAGGCACACTTAAGTCTTGCAGGTGCTCTGAAGTTTACATTTGCAGGAGCCCCATCTTCTGTCCCTGTCGTGTTGTCCGCTATGGCTCCGTCCCTGCGCAGCACAAGGATGTTCAGTTCCCTGGGACTCTCGTGGGGTGATTTGTTATGGCTCTCCTCCATGACTGGAGTCATGGTGGTTGCAGAGAAAAGCAGGTGTGTTAGTAAAGAGTATCTTGCTTCCCGTGATGAACTGGACAAGGTACTGCTTCGCCCAGTGGGCTTACCCTGGGGAACATTTGCTGGGTTGTTGCCGCTGCTGTGAAGTAGCGTCTTGGGCATTTCATAAAGTATTTTTCATTCCTCGTACACCAGTTCAGCCATCAAATTAACAAATAAGGTTCTTGGAGGAGCCACCTGGGACCTATTGCAAAAGCTGGACGCCAGTAAAATCCAGTTCCATGTTGCAAAAGGGAAAAGACCAATAAGGAAACAATAACAGAAAAGCTCTATTAAAAAGGCATATGGATACAATGTTGCCGGCCCAGTTAATGAACCTGTTATATTCAGTAGTGCAATAAAATCCAAAGTAATTGCAATGAAACTTAATGCCTTGTAAAAGCGTCCAGCTCCTTTCTTCCATAGCTACAGCTTTTTGAAATAAAGGCCTGATCCAGCAGGAGGTGTATGTGTGCTGCACAGCTTAAATAGTGTTTTAGGAAATATCTGATTAGCTGTGGACAATGTTAAGGTTGTTTGAAATGTTCTGGCTTTTCTGGCCAGCCCAGCCTTCTGCAGGAGGATGTGGAACAGGGCAGCACATGGAAAATTTGACCTCGACCCTGTGCGTGTGGGATCCTGCGTATTCTGGTCTTCCCTGCAGGCGCAGGAATCACTTCAGACTAGTGCAACCAGGAAGCTGCTGAGGTGATGGTTACTTTTTTCCCCTATTCTCAAATCCCTGTGTTTTGCTATCATTCTGACTAGAGCGGTGGGCTCAAAAGCCCTGCAAAAACAAGGCAGAGGAGTCCTTCTAACCTTGCCTGTGTGCGTGTTCCTTCTGGGCTTTGGTTCAGACTTTTTCCTGACTTTTTACAGCATGTGATCCCTGCCTGCTTCAAGCAAACCTCATTTGTTCAGGGAAAATAGACTCATGATTTTGCTCTCTATTGCAGATTTTGGATAGTAACAGTTTCTTTAAGTTGTAGGACTATATCCTGATTGTCTTCACTCAGCTCTCGAGTCAAACTTCCTTTATGTGAATACAAAATATGTAGGAGGAGGGGATTTGCAGCACCAGCATTTTCTGGTGAGGATAGTGATATTTTTTGGTTTTTTAGTTGCCTGGCCTTTGGGAATTAAATAACTGCTTGAGAATTTTAGCTTTGTTTCAAAGGCGTGTTTCTAGTCCTTTATATGTTTGTGTGAACTCCACCCCCCCATGTAATCTGAAAGTGTGACTTGGTTATGCCTGAAAGACTCAGGATCCAGAAGGCAGAGAAAAATAACCCAAAGCTGATTGTTATTAAAAACAAACACCACCAGCCCCCTCCCCAAACTGATGGTATTTGAATTCCTGGGTTTGCATTGCTGATTTTGGGCCAAAGGAACCGAAGGCAGGTAGAAGCCTGACTTGCATTAGGTCAAAAGCAGGAACCTGGCGGTTTGCTTGAAAATGGCCTGAGCCTGGTGAACAAGCATCTGCAAAATGGGGTGAGCAAGGACAGAGTGAGTGCCATAGTGGGAAATACCAGCCCTTAGAGAAAATCCTTCCAGCTTCCACCCATAAAACCTCATTTTTCAGGAGACAAGTGTCAGTCCTGCAGAGGGTGATATCCCCTCCTCCTCCTTTACTAATCAGGTTTTCATTTAATTTGCAATGCTTCGTTTCCCCACATGAATTGACTATAGTTGGTAGATAAAGCTGTGAATGGCCCTTTTAAGTTCAAATGATGGTTCTAGCTGCACATTCCTCAGTTAAAAATGTGCAGTGTCCTTCTTTCCTGGCTTGTGCTAGCAGAAGTCATGGGGTGCCCTCTGAGAAATAGCCCCTGCTTGCTTTATTGTTGTTCTTTCCTTCCTCCGATGGCATGAGTCAGGGGTACTGTCAGTCTCTGAACCAACAGYGTCTCCATTTCGGCAGTTAGTCTGCCCATTTCATTGTTTGACTGAGCTGTGGCATGCTATAAGGTTTATCTTGATTCTGTGTAGTTGACAATAAAGGGGCAAATTTCTGAAATTCTAGTGGGATTTCTAGAGAAACTTCCTTCCCCCTTTCCCCCCTTGCAAGGAAGCAACCTCCTGCAAACTCACCAGCCCACTTCTTTTCTTACAGGGTAAGGGCTGGCGTCCTTTATTAGCTTCCTGCGTAACCAACTTGGCTTCTCTCAAGGTTCTTGCTGAAATTGGTCCAACACTTCATCCTCACATCCACCCACACACATGAATTCCTCAGTGTCATAAGTTGGTTAAGATCCATGTAAGTCATGGCATCTCTCCGTCTTTGCCCCTTTGTCTACCCCTGTGAAAAATGTGCAGCATTGTAAATGGAGGCAAATGCAAATATATACAAGGTGGGGAGCCTTAGTGGTAAGGAACTAAGAGATGAGAGCAGCAAAGACATAGTCTGTGGAAGTCTGTTAGGGCTTTTCAATAACGAAATGTAAGACTGTCCCTTAAAGCTGGATGTGAAGTCTGCTGATGTCAATGGAGAGATTTGTATTGATTTCAGTGAACTCTGGATCAGTCCCTTCAAAAGCAGCAAGGAATATGGTCCTAATCAGATGATACGATTGTGGCRGAAGATAGGGCTTAGCATCTATGCAGGACCCTAAATAAGACCTCAGGTGTTTCAGAAGTGCTCATTAGGAAAGGGCAGATCCTATACGCAGGGGGTATTACAGCAGAGGCCGGTGGATATTGTGTGCTTTGGAAACTCGGCTCCTTTGGTTAAATGAGAACACCGTGTATTTTCAAATCTGGTTCCAGTTGTAGGTGTTGAATGCTTGAAAGTCTATTTCTGAACAAATTTTTAAAGACTTCCTCCCCTTCCATTTCAAAACTGAATTTTGCAAGGTGTTGTGTTCCTTCAGCTTTTAGGGCTGGACGTATACATAGGCAAGGACCTTAGGAGGATCACTGTCAGGAAATTTAAAAAACAAACAAACAAAAAACAACAACAAAGCAAAAAAGATTTGGATATTTAGATCAAGRATATGAACATTTGAGATCATGTCAGAAACGGCAGGCCAGCCAGCAATTTCACAACTAGATCTTGATTTGAACTCTGAAACCCCAGCAAAGTTGGGGTATATGATCCCAAGACTGGGGTTGTCTAAATATCTAAATCACTTAGAACTCAAGTCAGCAAAAATGTATGTAAAGGCACTGAATAAATGCAGCGGTCATGGTCAGATAATCTTCCCACCCAGGAGCTCTGGTATTCTCAGTACGCAACCATTATCATCTAAAATACTACCTGTCCCATTGCAGCCTGGATTTGGTCTCCTTGCCTGTGGATTAGACGTAAGGAATATAAAACAAAATACATGCACAAAACCCTTGTGTTTCCTTTGCAAAATCAGGCTGTGCACATAGCTAATTCTTTTCATTGTTAATCTACACTTACAACCCGATAACAAGCTAGAGCTTTCTTCTAACCAGGCTTGATTAAATTTGGAAGATTTCTTCCCAACAGGAGAACCCTTTCTGCTTTCATGCAGTAAACATGATTTTGTGCTTTCTGTATTTCCCTTTTTTATTTTTATTTCAGGATTTTTTTTCTTATTATTATTATTATGAATAAGCTAGTTTTAAATCAATTTCAACAGCTGGAATTAATTTTCCTGTTACTGACTCTTCACTTGGGCCTGTCACAGAGCGGGAGGCTTTCTATTAGCATAAACATAACTGAAAGCTCTGGAATTTGCATTAATGTACTTTTAACAAGTTGACAGTCTTTTGGCACACGCTCCTGAGATCTGAGAACCAAGGGGAAAAAAAGACTGTATTATACCTTACACTGGCTGGATTGTAAGAAGCTGTCAGGTAAAACCTCAGGTTTCTTTTCCTACTACAAAAATATGGGACAAAATATCCACTCATAAGCAGGTGCATATATCTGACAGTTTTGTAAAGTCCTTACTGCTTGCCTCCTAGCCTCTGAAAGAGCATGCTCACAACTCAGGAGCAAGCTGTTTTATTGTTATTTAATGGTGTTTTATTGTTATTTAATGGATGTGGAGCTCGCACAAGGGCTGGAGGTGCTGAGGTGTAAAATATTTTACAAAGTTTTTAAAGGGTCTCAGGAAATGTATATTTTAGTGACAGGGCTATGGGGCCTTTGAAAAGTGATCCAAACCCTGCTAAATAAGTCGGAAGGTGTGTCAAATAAAGAGCTGGTCCTGCAAGCTCCTTATTACCATGAGGTAGGAATTCAAGAGGGCTCAGCATGGCAGTTTTGCCAGCAGATGACAAAATCATAAGCGAAGACCCRAAGACAGAGATGATAGTTTTATACATCTCTGTTTAAACCAAATAATTAAAGTGACGGTCTTTCCATTTGCTTCCAGCTCCTAAGTGGCAAGTGAATTGTGGTTGAACCTGGCCTTCATTAGCCACAGGACCAGAACCCAATTTGTGGATAAACAGAAGCTGATGTTCCCACCAAATGACATGGCTGTAGCAGCGAGGCCTTAAAGGAGGGTGATTATTAGGAAAGCTGGTGTCAGTGACATTTGGCTGAACTCTGCTGGCTTTGCAGTCAGCATGTAGAAGTAGTTGGGCTACTGCTGGGTCAGTGTGGGCAACCGACGGGCTAGTCTGTGCGCCGCTGTCTGCATGAATGGGCTCTGCCATGGCTGGAGGCTAAGAGTTAACTGAGCCCGTGCACTGCAGGCATCGGCCGTTCGGATAGCAGGATAGCAAGCGCTGGGTAGCTCTGGATCCCTCAGCTGTGTAGATGTTCTGCCCGCATATCAGTGAGGTTGATGTGTGTATTTAAAGAATGCAATATGTTTTCACCAATTAATTAGGATAAAGGTGTTACAGTATTTGCAAAAAAYGTACAAGCCAACATCAAATTTGTATGTATATTTATGTGTATGTGCTTCCAGTTATACTATAAAAGTAGGCAGGAGAAAATACTTGGGCTGCAGATCAGACTCATATCAGTTGCCACGGGAATAAAAGGGAATACAGAGAATTTAGGGAATCCTTTTAAACTACRGGATTTTTTAAATTGAGTTCTTATTTGACTGTTTATTTAGGCCCTACATTAAGACAAAAATGTGTGTTTAGCCAGCTCCTCCTGCTGGATCCAGAGCAACTATTAAAGCTTATTTCCATAGAGATATTGCTGATCCTGGCCCCAGAACAGAGAAGAAAGAGGCCTGGGAGAGCCGCTGTGCTTAGTGGCACTCGGCTCGCTCTGCGGCCGGGGGCTCACGCAGCCCCCTCGCAGCTTGGCAAATAAAGGCTGGCTTTATGCTTACATGGTAAAGATGCTGCCAGTGGTTTGGCAAGGCTGCGGTATTCATCTGCTCCAGGCTTTGTTCCTGGGTTTGCCTCTTGAGTTTGGAGAGACCAAAATGGTACCCCTTTGGTCTGGAAACTATGACTCGATCTGGCCGGCATGGGAGTGATATGACGCTGCTTACAGTCAGTTGTATGGTAATAGTCTCGCTGCTGGGAAGAGTCACTGAAAGGTCTGCTAGTTAATTAGCAGTGGGATTGTAAATAGCTAAAACCTGACTGAATTCCTATGTCAACTCAGGACAGGATCCTCCTGCCACTCCTCTTCCTGCCTCTTCGCTCTTTGACCACAATTGGTTATTCTGGAGATAATTTTTCCTCTCACGGCTGCTGTTCCAGTCACTACCATGAAACTCACTGTGGTTGTTACTCGGTGCCTGTAGGAAAAGCAGCAACTCAGTGCTGTGGAAGAGCAGTATCCCCACAGTGCCCTTCACATCCTTTGTAGTTTTTCCCTTTCCCAGGGAAGGGCCCCAGGGACGCTGGCTGAGAGCAGAGGCAGCCTGTCCAGCACTGCTTGGCTCTGATGCTGCTGTCCTCTCTTGCTTCGACTGATGGAAGGCACCTGAGGTACCCCTGCCTAGCTGTGACTGAATCACATGTAAGTTTTCCTGAGCTAATCTGCCTGTGTACTTCTGGCTGCATGGAGCTCACTGCAGGTTCCTCGTCCAACCAACAACCATGCGTTTGTGCACAGCCCGTGCCACACTGGATAGTTGAGAGATACCTGGGTGATGTCTTGAGTTGCAGTCACTGACTGGTGCACAGGGCCAGATCAGTGGAGTGGGGAATGGGACGCTTCTTCACTCAAGCCTTCAGACCCTATGATCATGAAGCCAAGGAGCCTTCTAGAAGGTTCATCTCCTTTTTCTTAAGGCACTTCAAAGAGCCCTTGGAAGAAACCAGTTGTGTTGGTATAGGCAGCGCATCTGGGCTGCAAATGCATGAGCACTTCACCTATCTGACAACTGTGTGTCCTCCTTTGATAAAAAGGACACATTTCTCCTCTTTCACAAAAAGATTTTTCCCTACCTGCCAGCCCAACCCCTTCCAATCACGTGAGCCCAGAAATTGTCCCAAATGCAGGAGTGGTGAAAGGATAACAGTAATGTTGGAAGCAGGGGTCAGCAACTGTGCTTGCGGTGAGGGAAGCTATCCAAAGCCTACAGCCTGTAGTGCCTACACCAGCGTTGACTTCGTTCAGCATCAACGGAGGGCATTGCATGAGCCAACATTGACAGCATCAGGCCTCTGGTCAGGGTTCGTGTGTGCGAGCGGTGGGCAGAGGAGCTGTGGGCTGGGAGAGCTTTGCAATGATGGGAAGAAGAGTGTGGGAGGGGAAAAGGGAAGAGTAGTGTGGTTTAGAGATACTGTCCGCAGTGCTAATTCACTGGGCTAATCGGATCTTGGTGGTGCTTTTTCCTCCGGTATCTGCTCTGGGCGTCTGTCACTGTTTTTGAGAATTTATCTTTTTCATCAGAGCTTGGGTTTTTTGTTGTTTTTTCTCCTCTCTTCATTCAATGCCTGTAAGAGGAAAACATTTAAAAACAAAATGTCCTTTTCTCAGAGCTCTGTTCAGTAGGCCTGAGCTGTGATAAAGGTTCTTCTCATGTGGATTGCCAAGGAAGGTGGGTGCCCGTGGGCAGTGGCCAGCCAGGACTACCTACAGTCTCTGCTGAATTTTTCCTTTTTTGGTAGGAGTTCTCAGTTACCCCCAGTCTCAAAACAGTATTTCAGGGCCATTTCCTTTTTTCTGCGGCAAAGGCTGCTGTATAGTCATTTTTTGTTGAAGCATGCCCTATGGCATAGATCCTGTGGGTGAGGGTCTGGGGCCTTTCCTTAAGTCACCCTGTTTCAGGCAAGCTTGAGAAATGGTGGACTGTGATTTAAACTGGCAGTCCTAATGGGCAATGGTGGAGAGGATCACTGTCTCGCCTAGTGGGTCCTTGTCCATATCCTCCCACAGAAAAAGCCTAATGAAAAGTAGTTGAGGAGCTTTTATTATAGCTCAGGTTCTGGTACTGTTACCAGAGGGGTTTGAGCAACTGTTGTGGAGCTCCACCCTGTCCCGTGCAATCTGGCCTGCACAGATTGAGGTGAAGTCATGAGCTAAGTGGAGCTCGCGATGACCAGTGTGCCAAATCTCCAAACTCTGCAGCACAGAAAAAGGGGTTCAAGTATTCATTATTATCTGGCAGCTGAAACCTCCCCTCTAACCCCTGTTGTATCTGTTAAGTTGAGCACAGCATGAGACGGGGCTTTTTGGGGGAACGTCGGATAAAAGAACTTTAGCTGTGCAAAGCTCTGTTGGTGAGACCTCTCTGTAAACATCATCTGTTGTTAATTCAGCCTTGCATGCTTACAGACAGACATTTGTGTTGATTATTTGTGTTTTCTGGAAGAGAGATTTTTAAATATGGAAATGGAAATATTTGCACAACCAGTTAGCATCCATTTCATATTATTATTTAATATATGTATTACGGAAGTGCCTAGAGACCTTAGATTACAGTAGGGCTTCACTGAACAAGGTACAGAATATGCCTAGGGGAGATACGCCTTGCTACAAACAGCTTGAGACAGTCCTAGCCGGGGCAGACGGTTGGGCAGAGGGAGGGCAAGCACAAGGGGTAAGGTGACCTGCCCAGGGCTGTGTGCAGGAAGGTAGGAGCGGAGCTGGGCCAGGCTGCAGGTCTTCTGGCTCTGCCCAGTCCTTAAACAGTGCTCTCCCCCCAGGCTTATGTGCGCAAATGACAAATAAGAATAGCCACGGAAGCAAGTGATGATATTGCTATAACTCTCTCAGCAGTGTTTTTATCATCTTTCTCATTATATATCTGGCCTTAGACCCTGAGCTTTTGAGGGGAGAGGTGCTGGTTTTCTTGAGAATAAAGCATGATGCTAATTTTACACTTTTTCTGCATTCGAAGTACTAGAGATGATAAGAAAAAAGTTCTTGTTATTTACGTAATATCAAAATTCAAAGACTGGTTTCAAAAGCATGTGTATTAGTTTATAGGTCTGTATATATCAATATATTTGCTTGTCTAAATTGGAGATCTTGGGATGAGGCAATGAAAGGAGATCAAATACAATTGTAAGTGGAGACACAGGCTGTTCTGACCTGTTTTAGGATACTTTGGTTGAGAATTTAGGTATGAGTGAGAATCCGAATCCTCCTTTGCTGGAGCTGATGTTTTGTGTATGTGAATTTCTACCATCTTGAACATGGGGAACTTCAGGAGATCAGCTGAAGGTTATAGCCATCATAACTGCATCCCAAATGGGGCTGGTGTGGTACCAACCCCAACCTGTTTCTTGCAGGCAGGTTCTGACCTAGAGAGTTAAGTCATTATTTCCAGATACCAAAAATGTAGAAATGGCAGTTGGCAGGTGTGTCCCACTATCATGAAGTGACACTTGTGACGCCTCTGTTCTTGCTGAGTAACACCATAACCCAAAAGGCTCATACTAGTTTCCAGAGGCTATTCTTGGAGCAAAGTGTGATTCGCTTTGCGTGCCTCGTCCTGTCTAAGCTATTGCTGTCATCCTTCCTACTCACTGGTGCCTTTAGCCTGATCTCTTATGTCCCAGAATCAAGTATCTCTGCGTTTATTCTTTTTGTCCTTTAGTGAAGGATTTCCAATAGCATTCAGGATTGGCCTAAYTGTGCTCTTACCAAAACCAAAAGGTGTTTTTCCACTGACTTCACTGGGAGCTGTTAGAGCAGGGCTTGGTGCTGTTGGAAATCCATGCCAGCTGACGGAGCAGGTGGGAAAGGGGCTCAAAGGATCTGGCATGTTTCATGGCAGAAGCAGTATTTTGGAGGGCTATTGAGAAAACTGTCACGAAAGGCAATTTTTCTGTGATGTGGTAGGTTATCTTGCTTAGGAGTGTTGTGGCAAGCATAGGACACACAGCCCAATGCAACAGGAAGAAGTGGAGGAGTCAGTGGGGATATATGGGAGCATTTGTTCCTGAAAGGAGCTTACGTGTTTCCTTCTGCCTGGTCTATAGTATGACTTATTCCTCTGATTGACTTTTTTTTTAACCCGTCAGACTATATTGATTCTTCTCTTAACGCTGCAACATCCCTTTTCTTGAATACTCATTCCTACAAGTCTTAAAGCTGCACCAGCCCTACAGGGACTGGAATAATCATTGCAATGCACAGGACATGTGCCAAGCCCGTATTTTCTGGGACCAGAAGTAGGCCACAACAAAGAGCCTTCTCCCATCTCCGGGTGAGCACCTTGTACTGATGCAGCTGGCACACTGGCAGCAGGACCCCAAATTGAGCTTTGAGTGCACGGGGAGGCTATACAGAGGGAGCCCAGGTTTACGTGGCTTCAAGGAAACCTATCCGCAGCCTCCGTTTCATTGTCATCACCCAAAACTTCAGAACCTTCCTGTGATACCGGGATGGCCATTTGTTACAGTTTATCACAACGGTAAAATTGTCATGAGTAAAAACATCCCATTGTCCAGAAATACAAGACAATAGCATCGGCGAAGAGGGCCCATCCTCCACACCCCGCTTCCCCTCGTGACTCCTCCACACTCAGGAAGTGGCAAGGCTGTACTGTGTGGCCAAAAACAAGGCAGAAAAACTCTAGTGAAAAAGGGAGTTAGAGCTGATCGGTAAGCCAGGCATGGGCGCTGAACATCTCTCAAGAGATAAGTCTCTGGCGCTTGATTCTTTTCAGTCCTTTTGGAGACCGTGATAAGGAGGCGGCAGTTGCTTTGTCAGGGTTGCTCATGCTCTTTTGTGCAGCGTGTTCAGTCACTGAACTTGTTCAGATAAGACAAACATCTAAACTCCATTTCCGGAGACACATACCAGTCTTTGCACTCAGGCAATGGTTATACCAGGGGTGGGCTACTAGAGACAGGACTGATGTTGAATGCCTGTGAGAAGGATTCTCACAGTACCATAGTAGCTGGTGGTTCCGTGTCTACTTYGCTTCCCTGGAGCTCCAAAACTGGAGTCCAGACTTGCCAAGCAGTCCCAAGCCCTGGGGTATTTGGCAAAGGTGGCCACAAGCATCCCAGCAGCAGAGGGGGAAGTACTTCTGAAAAACTGAGCAAAATTCTGGGTGCTTTGGGCTGAACAAAGCTGGGCCCTCCCAAAGTCCAGTCACATCCAGACCTGTGTGTATCCCCTTCGCAGGATTTGTGAGTCCTCAGCCATCAGGAGAAAGCTTGTTGTAGTGCTTCAGTCACTGCTGAAAGGCAGCCACAAGGGAATAGAAACGTGATTGATTAAAGCGAACAATGTCTGGACGCAATTGTTTAGGACAGCGCAGGAAAATAACGTAGGCAACTGGAAATCTGCAGAGAATTTCAAAAGGTGTCAGGATGTGATAAATGCCCAAGGTAGAAATCAGTCCGGGTGTTACTTAGCACCCCTGCTGCAAGAAGTGCTGGGATAGCTTTTGTAACKGCAGTTGGCTAGAGTTTCTTTCTAAAACCTCATGCAAAGTAAGAGATTTGCTTTGGGGACCAGTCCTGACTAGAAGGAAGAAGCACTCCCCTTTCAGTTGCCCTAATTTTTTCAGCTTCTGTGCTTTCTGTAGAGGGCTCTCAAATAACTACTCATCTTACTTTTACCTGTGAGCTCTGAGAAGTCTTTGCCTGAGTTGGTATGGGCAGATATACATCAAATGGTTAGAGCTGTCCCTGCTTCAGCAGGAGAAGCAGACTCAGAGCGGTCATGCTGTCTGGGCAGCGAGGGTTATGGGAAGCTGTGTCTGTGGGTGTTAAATTTTTTATTTTGAGAGACAACATGAAAAGGCTGAGATACAGTTTGTGTAGAGACCTGTGGGTTTCAGAGGCATTGTAATATGTCTGAATACATTTTGCTTGTATGATTTCTGGCATCTCCCAGTCTGGCAAGAAGCAATCATGCTTTTGCCTTCCTCTGGCCAGCTAGGGAAGTAAATGCACCTAACAAACCTTCACACCCCAGAAAAGACTCATTCCATGGCAAGGGGATGATTCCTCAAGTTGAACAGTGGCAACCTGAAAAATGCTTGTCTTGTTCTCCTGGCCTGGGATGAAGCATGTCCTCGCTGCACGCTACCCACCATGAGCAACCTTCTGAGGTCCTTTATCCCCATAAAAGTTCCATTTTATAACTCATGGTATTAGTCTGCAGCTCTGTGCTCAGCCTAACGGGAGGCTGATCCAGTTAGCCTTGGAGGAGATGAGAAAATATGTCAATATTGGAAGGGAGGGACTGCAGGAAGAAAGTGGCATCGTTTGACTTTTGTGGAAGGGACTTCCTGGTGGTTTTGTTTTTCAGAATGAAAATAATGGGGTTAAACTTAGTTACACAGTGGTGTGCATCCCTGCCTCCTCCTAACTCAGGACTAGCCCCTTGCAACCTCCTGAGGCCTGGGCTTGGTAGAGCTGAGTGTACCACCTAAGGAGCAAAAAGAGCCGTGCACCGCTTCTGAGGAGATCCCTCATGAAACTGCCATCTCACACAGGGCCAGTTTATACACCAGGATACCAGTTGCAGACTGGTGTTGGCTTGTCCTAAACTGGGTGCCTAACTTTGCTGATGTTCTACACTGAAAATGGATGTACTTTAGATGCCTCCTAGGAGTCCTGGAGGGAGAGGGACTGTTGAAACATTGAGAACTGGCTTCGTTATTCTGTCTGAACCTCCTCTGAGACCCCATTGTGAAGGGATTTAACAGAAAAATCTTCTTTCCCCTCCTCAAACAGATTTCAACTGAAAGCCACCAAGAGAGCTGAGGATCTTCAGCACTCAAAGGATTTGGTCCCCATTGAAAGTACTGTCACCACTGTGTCCCTGGGGGATGTTCCTCCCTGTGACCCTGCACAGTGCTCAGCTTAACCCTCATGTGAGCAGCAGTTGCATCACTTAGGCATCTAATCCCATTTATAACCTGAGATACCAGTTATAAGATGCCAATAAATTTTAAAAACCCTACAATGGAAAGGCCTATTATTAGGCCATCTAGGATGCAGTTCTGTCAGCGCAGGGTTATTCAATTAACTGGGATCCAAGTCATTAGTATGGCAGGGGGTTTTTTGTTAATTGCTACTACCAGAGCAATGATTTAAAGCATTTCTGAATTTCAGTGACATTTCCGTTCACTGCCAGTTGCCCAGGGTCAACTATTGGGCCTAAGGCATGTGATGGTGTCCTCCTGCTGTGAACAGCAACAGAAAATCCTGTCCTGAGAGATGCTCTTTCTGGGAGGAATGGATGCACACGGACCTCCCCTCCTTTCTCATGCTGCGTTGGATTCTCTTGTACAGGTCACTCAGAAGTGCTGTGTAATGGTGTGGATTTCCCAGCTTTTCCCAGGCAGTTTTCTCCAGGGGCTGGGAGCAGTTTTGGCAAGCAGTGACCTAGTCGTGGTGCCAGGGACCAAGTGAATTCATGACCTTGCGCTTCACAGTTTTTCCCTGTGTTCTGCTGATGTGCTGTGGAAACCGGAATACCACATTCTTCCTGCGGGCAAAACCACCAAGTCCCGCTGTCCTACGGCAGCGTTTCCCAGACGGAAATGCTTCTCCTGCTTTATCTGAATATACCCGTCCGTGTCTGAGGTAGGATGCACCTGCTGTGCACCTATTCCCCCCAGGTGCCACTCCATTCTGGTGCCCTCTGCTTCCCCCAAGCTTTCATTTCATTCTTGCTCTTCCCATCCCTAGACCAGCTGCCTGCCCTTTCGGAAAGGCTGCCTGTGCCCTTCTTGTGGAAGGCAGCTGCCTGCGTCAGGGAACTCCAAGAGCTACCCAAGTCCTGAGCAGTGAAACTTTCTTGTTTCAAAGTCACATTGACCTGAGTGCTGCGGCAAACGTGTATAGCGTCTGCTGCCGTTGTTTCGCATGAGGGAGCTGCAGTCAAATATTAAAAAGGCAGCAAGAGCATTAAATTATTCGGCAACGGAACATTGTCATTCCTCCATAAAACTATTTTGACCTGTAGTTTTCTATGGAGTCCATTGCTCTTAAATGTGCAGTGAGAAAGGAAATTAAAAATTAATCTTTATTTCCATCTCAGAAGAAAACCTTAATTCTCTGCATTGAAATTATACTCGTAATCCAGGGTAATAAATTATAGTTTTTAATTGCAGCTAGTCACAGCCAATCAAACGGGAATGTCTCTCTTTCTCTCGCTTGCTTTAACTTTGCTATGCAGAAGAACTCATGGAGTGCTGGAAAAAATTCACGTACATTGACCCAGGCTCTTAACATCGTGTAGAATAAGCCCAGGATGTATTACAACAGTAAGGCTCTGCTCTTGTCTGGCACCCTTGAGCCAATGACCTGAAGGTACCTCATGGACACCAATTGCACACACAAGCACAGGGAAATGGGTAAATTTGACCCCATTTCCACATGGAGAAGGTGTGGTGTAGCATCTTGTTCAAGGTTATGTAGTGAGTCCATGTTGAACGAGGAACAAAATCTTGATCCTGGTTCACCTGCTTTTGACTATCAGACAACACTCCTCCTCTGAGCAGGGAATAGGAGCCAGGGTGCCCTGCTCTGGCCCACTGACCAACTTGGCTGACCTTCAAGCATCTGAGCTCTGACGTCGGACCTCTTCTGACAAAAAGGACGGCTGGTTAAAGCAGATACTTGTTTATGCTCGGTGTCTGGTGCAAGTAACCTCTGTGTTCTTTCACATTACAGTATGTTGCAGACGAATGAAATGTTTCTTGGGATTTGACATTGCTGTATTGCATATGACAAAAGCTACCTTGGAAATGGGCTTACTAAAGTATGGCAAGCTTTAGCACAGCCAAAGAGGTGTCTCTGTTCCCAAATAACTGATGCTCTGCATGTGCCAGCTCTTCCCATTGCTATCCCACAATGTTTATCTGAGTACATACGTACTCGCCATACTGCTAGATCATCCTGCCTGGCTGTCATCTCGCCACTTGCATAGTGGCACTTAACTAGGGTTTGTTGTTTCTAAGAGCAGCCCATGTGTTCAAATACCTGTGCAGTGCAGGTACCTGAAATGTTTATGGAGCACCTTTCTCCAAGCAACCCAGCCTTGGCATTTTTTTTACCCTGTCATATCACAGACAATGAGATAGACCTGTGCTAACAGGGAGGATTTTAAAGGTGTCTTAGCATTTCCAAGCTCAGCTAAGAAAAGAGAGCACCAACAGGAATGCAATCCTCAGTTGGAGGGAGAAATAATGGTGGTTGGAGTCTACTATTCTGATAATACCTCCTATTTTTTTTCCTTTTTTCTTAATTGTACCAGTATGTGGAAGAGTGGACAAGAGAGAAAAAGGAAGAAGTGGCTAAAATATCAGACACAGCTGTGGGAATGAAATGAGGTACAGCTGACACAAAAAACCTTTTGTGGTCATCATCAATATAATCACAGTGAAGGTGTTTGTTACTAATCAGGATTAGCCTGGTATGTCTGTAGTCATTGATTTGAAAAAGACTGTAAAATCTCTGCAGTCAGGGTCTTCAGTCTGTGACCATTCCTCCTCATGAGCTCAGTACTATTAGTTGCAATGAGAACAGTGTGGTGAAATCTTTACCCCAGGATGCATAAAAAAGTACAGATAAAAAAATCTAACAACATTTTTGCCCACGAGCACTTATGTTCTTGATGAGTAGTCCCTAGATTCCAGACAGGAGGTTTTATGCGGTCTTACTCTGTACTTGTTAATACTGGCTGTTTCTAGAGAGCTTTAGGTGGACAAAAGGAAGCATTAGCATGGGCAAAACATGCCTTTGCCATTATGACAGATTCACGTGCTCAGAAATTCTGCTGCCCACCCCGCATCACTGGAGGTGAGCTGCTGTGCTCATCAGCCAGGGCTGCTGTCTAGGGAGGATCTCTGAACCCTGTGCTGGCAGGGCAAGGGGCCTCCGTGCAATTAGGGAACCCAAATGGTGCAAGCCCTTTACCAGGTGACTGTCTTTCCTGGTCGGATGATCAGCAGCTCCACATTAGCAGGACACACGTGTGCTGCAGCAGTTGTGCGAAAAGGCTGATTTACCCATATGAAATTTCACGAGGGAACGCGAGCGGTCTGGGTGGGAATGGCTGTCCTCCTGCATGCCGTGGGGAGCACTCGTTCATGTGCTGTGCTGCCTCAGCGCTAGGGCAAGCTTGGAAGTGAATTAGATGGTTACAAGGAGATAAATTTTGACATCCTGGAGTTCTGCCATCTCTGGACTTCTCAACTCTTTCACGCATTTCGTTACACAGAGCTCTCACAGAAATGTGTGTATCGGCAAGGGCTGCTTCTGTCTGAAGTTAGGGAGATGTAGATGAGCAGCTTGCACTGACATATTCTGTCTATGTCTTTGCTGCTATCAGCGTGCAAGTTTTAGCTAGATTAAAGGTAACTTAATGTGTGCTCACATATGGTAAGTGCATCTCTGATTTGTTTTATTTGAGCTGCTTTTAAATGTGAATTCTATCCCTTTCCTAGGCAGGATTCACCATGGCATAACAAATTGAACTGCTTGGAGGCTTTTCCTGGTGGTCTAGTTGAATTTTGCAGTTAACTTCCTTCCTTCTCTTCTGGTTCTACCAATAGGATTTACCCCTAAGTAATTCTCCTTTCTTGGTGCATTTAAACATGAGTCAAAGCTGCATAGCTTTTGCACTCTTTCACTGTTTTCCCTCCTAAATCAGTCCCTTGCAGTTCTTGGTCATTTTTCATTCTATCTTTATTTCCCGCTTTCTCTCTTAGTTTCCTACAAATAATGCAGTGGTAAAACAATTGTTGGGCGTCTTCTCCTAGTTGTTGAAACTGCAGAACTGCATGCTTGGATTGCTGCTGAGGTAAGAAATAAATACAGTTTCTTATGGCTCAAGAAAGTGATTCTTAAATCTTGAATGAGACGACTTTGTGATGCAGAAAGCAGAGACTGCCAGTTACACGCTCACCCAAAACCTCTGCTTCCCAACAGGGAGCAATCAGGGAGAACAGGAGAACACCCAGCGGACTATAACTTGTATGTGTATACAGACAAGGCTCCTTCTGGAAATTAAATGGTTTATCTAAAGTTATCAGACTGCTGACTGCTCTTTAAAAGAGGTACTTCAGGGCTGGGGAAATAACTGCAGTTCTATTTGTCAAAGCCAAAGGAAGAATGATCCTGGAATTTATTATCCTGTATGTGTAATTTTTGTATTTAGCGAAATATTGAAACGAGGATTTATGAACTAAACAAACATGTTTCCGGAAGATGATGGCAGCTGTATGCCTTTAGCAGTAGTGGCAGCATGGTGAATATATCTCATCAGAAAATCTTTTATTTTATAGGACAATAAAATTAGTGAATGAAAGCAAAAAGAGAGGTATAATGGATCTGGATTTTAACAAGCATATGAATCAGTATCTCATGAGATCTTGCCTGAAAAAAATGTAATTGTATTTGACTGAGCAAGGACATGCAGAGAATAAGGGAAAGAGAGAGAATAGGGGAAAAGAATAGGAGGGGTAATCTTGTGACCATGGTTGGAGATTTGACTAAGATGGCATGGCCTGGTTTACAGGGCCTCAGCCGGTGGGTTTAATTCCTCGCTGTGCCAAGGACTTCACAAGGGCACATCACTTCTTTTCTGTGGATCTTGCTTTGCCATCATTAAATGAAGAACGGTACTATTGCCCTTCTTGCTTTTGAGAAYGATGGCATTTAAAATTGAGAGGTTCCACAAACCGTGGGAGTGGAGACCATGTAACAACGTCAGATTTTTCCACCCCACCATATGAGCAATTATAGGAAATTATCCATTTCTCATCATTTCATGCTTCATGCACAAGGGGGGCAGACTCTGGTTCCTATTAGAATAGTAGCATTTTATACACGTTTTCCACTGGTGCAGTTATTGACGCAAGCTGCAGAAACAAGAAAAATAAGGCAAAAGGTCTTTGTGACTGTGGGACAACCCCTTCCCCACAAATAACTGTTATACATCTGTTACAGGCAACTGATTTTTTTTTTTTCCCTCTTTGATTTGACTAGGATTGTGTGGGAAGAGGAAAAAGATTTATCTGGTGTTTGGAAATTTTCTGTAGTGACAGCAGGAGAGAAAAAATGTATTTTGCTTTTCCTCCATCCTGGAAATATGTAAGAAGAGCTCTTCAATGGGGCTACGCAGTGATCGTTCACGGTCACGGCCATGTCATTTAGTGTTTGCTTGGCTTCCTGGTGATTGGGAAGGAAGGGGATTGCCTTCTCTGTCCCCCTGCAGCCTGGGGACACTGCTGTTCCTGGGCCCAGGAGCATTTCCTTTTGCCCACTCCCCCGAACACGTGTGCTAGCCAGAGAGATCGTCTCTAACATAGGCTGAGTGGCTCTTCCTCACGCGCTCTTCGGTATCAAACACTTCCCACCTTGAAAACTTCCTTGGTTTAACTGCTCATTTCAAAATCATTATTAATGTATTTGCACAGGGATTTTGGAATTTAATTAGCCTCTTTTGAACTGCTCTTACTGTGTTTGTCTAGAGAAACAGAAAATCCCTCCATGACTTGTTTGCTTTCTTCATTCGTTGGTTTTCACTGGGAGGGAAAGATACCGATGGGTTTTGCAGGGTTGCATCCTGCTGATGCGACTGGTGCTGCATCTGAGGATAAGCCGTGGGGCTCTGCGAAGGAAGCTGCTGCTTCTGCGGTGCATCGAGGCCTCTTCTGTCCAGGGGAGGGTGCGTGAGCATTGGCACGGGCTGGGCTGCTGGGCACAGTAGGACTCAGCCAACTGGTGATAAGGATCCGTGCTATGTCCAAGCACATGTCTCGCTCTTACTCCTGACCCAGGCATGTTTGCACCGTGGCAGCTGTGCTGGCTGAACTGGACTCCCATTTCCCTCTTCATTAGTTTCCCTTGGGAAATTCAAATCCCTGACTGTGATTTGAATGTATCCTGCTTCCAGCGGCCAGAGGCCAATTGGCACAACATTATTTTCGTCTCACTTCTTGAAAGTGTGTGTTCGGGGCAGCGGTTCTGCTGTACCGCATCCAGAGCGTGTTGCAGGCTGTGCGTGTACACGCGTGCAGATCTGCAGGCACTCAGTTTTCATTTGAAGGTTAAGTTGTTTGTTTTCCTTTTGTCCAATCCTGCTTTGAAAAACAAGGCTGGGCAGAGCAGGACGGGGTTTCTGGTGTTCCTTGCTGCCGCGGGAGCACGCACATGCGCTCTCTTTCTCTCTCGCAAACCACAGCGGTTATGACCACTGCCTCTGGTACTGTTGTATTGGTCCCAAATTGAGGAAGGATGACTAACTTAATCACTTTATAGTTTTGATTTCTAAAATTAAACAGCCTGCCATATGTGCAACACTGTTACTATATTTATGCCAGCAGTTAGCAGACAGCATCAGCCGAGTTAGAGGGGCTTCGCAGCTGCAGCTTGTGCCTGTGCTGCTGTTGTGTGTACACAGATGTTTCTTCGTCCTTTTCCTAAATGCAGCCCTGTAGACGTTTCTCTTGTAAAAACAAAAGCACTTGTGCTCATAGAGCTTTCTGGACAAACTCACAGCCATCACTTTGTAAACGTGTCCTGATGCTCCTCGGTGCGTCTTGGCTCCAAAGAATGGGTGGAAGGGTTGAGGGACTGGATCAAACCCAGGAGACAGCGTAGCAAGCCAGAACTGAAGGCTCCAGCCCCAGTGCTAAAGCAGCTGCTCTCTGAAGTATCAGGGAGAGCAAGCGAGCTGCAGAATGGGGCTTCCCTGGGGAAACGGTGGGTGCTGTCCCCAACGTCGAGTCACTTCGAGCCGTGCGTGGCCCCAGGGGACACATGGCAGCACGCTGTCTCAGGCTGCCTGAGCTGTTTGGTGAGTAAGGGTGTGAGATGCCTTTCTTCCACCGTTTGCTTTGTAGAAGCTCAGTTAACACCATGCAGATATATTTGGATTCTAGGAGAGAGGAAATAAGAGGAATAAGCGGTGGATAAAAGCCAAGGTGAAAAGTACTGCAGTGGAAGGAGTGGAGCCTCGTTCTTTGGAGGAGGACAGACTGAGGGATGAGATGTTAGTTATTTCAGTTCAGGCAACATTCCTCTGTGATCTTAGACATGTTACTTTGTTTTCTAGCAGGAAATCTGGCTTGCCTGGCAGAAGGATTAAGAGATGGAACGAATATTTAGCACTAACTAACTAAGAGTGTTTGGGTGAAACTGAAATATTTTGACATATTAGATCTGATGTTACCAACTGACTTGGTGACTTATACGTGCTTTTGTTTGGTGTTGAGCAAGTGTTACTGCAAAGCATTAGCAGCAGTGTGTTTTGGTAGGGTTGCGTGTGCTTGTTGAGTAGGTGGCAGGAGAGGGTTTGTTTTTCGTTTGCTTAGGCTTTTTATTTGAAACAATTGGAATCCTTGAGGATTTCTTTCTTGCAGAATACAGCTATATGGATCTGGCAAGTGTATGTAATGGAAGCAGAGAGTGTCTCCATCCCTTAGGACAATGTCAAATTGAGAAACCCATATCAATTACATCAGAAAAAAATTATAGACAAGTTTCTCTGCCTGCTGCACACTCTCCTCTAAGGATGCATGGATGATCCTGGGGTACAGGGACACCTCAGAGCGCCCAGGGGTGACCCATGCACTTCATAGCCCTGTGCACTAACCTGTCACTTGTCCCTGCAACTTCTGGAGATCATCTCTGTACCTGAACATCATTCCAGTGTCTATAAACTGTCTATAGCTAGTTCTTGCTTGACTCGTAAAGTTGCATGAGACTTGCGTGCATGGACCAGTTTTCATTCTGGAATTTCCCCACAACATGCAAATTCTTTCAAATTTCATTTACTTATGGGGCAAAATGAAACATTGACAGGTCACTTTTTCAAAATCTTCTCTCCAGTGTGGTTTTTTTTTGGGGTGGTGGTGGTGTTTTTTTCGATCCACTTCCTTCTGCTCCTTGTCTATTGGGAGCCAAGGAGGAGGCCTGTTGGACTGTTTGCTGTTTATTAAGCTTGCTTCCTTTAGGAAGATTTTCAAGCCCACTGTGGCCAAGGCAGGGAAATGCCTTCCTATGCTCCACCTCTGCTCAGAGGGCAGGAGTCTGGCATACAAAAACAAACAAGCAAACCTTGGGAATAATCCTTTCTTAAAGAGAGACAGACCAGACTCACAGCATTTGAAGTTTTCTTCCAAAACCAGGGATCAGCATTTCCGTGGATTCACAGAACTGCTTTTGTGCCTTAAACCAGCATTTACCTTTGCAGGCAAAAGGAGCCTTTATGATTACTGTTTTGGCTGTGGATAGTTCCAGGTAAATTACAATTCTCAGGTGTCTGGAAAGCATGGAGCATGGGAGGGAAAGAGGGATGCTTCTGTGCCAAAGGCAGCATGGGCAGCAGGCAAGTGGGCTGGCTCCTCTCTCTGCCTTGTCACCTTGGGTAGCTCAGCCTCCCTGCTCAGTTTCTGCATCTGGACAGTACTGTTTACCAGTGTTTTTAGTAATGATACATGATAAATTATTAGCATTTGAAAAAGGCTTGTATTTATTTGCAGAGAGCTGCTCTGGGGATGCAAGAGTGACTAGTTTTTTGTTTTGTTTTGTTTTCTCATTTAGTTAACTAACTTTGAGTCCATACTTGGACTCATATTTTAAATGGTAAAACTGCAGTGTCAAGGAACTTGCTGTTTATGCCAGCAGGGTATTTGGCCCTCTCCTTTTTGCTATGCTCTCTCTGCCTCCCATCTGAAAGGCAATGCAGGATGTATTGATCCTAGCTTTTAGGAGTTGTTCTATTTATGAACCCAGATTGCAGTATAAAGGTACAAGCACCATTTGAAAAGGGAATATCTATATTAGAATGACAAAGAGAATAAATTAAAGCAGCCTCCCCTCTCTAATGGTCTGCCGGGCCGCTGTTACTGGAGGGAATGCCCCATTGCTGTCTACCCGAATGATGCTTTAAAGTCTCCATCGTCGGGGGATTTTCTTGAGCACAGTACTGATTTTTGTTACTACATTAAGCTTTTACCTTTGCAAATGGTTTTCTTTGAAATCATTAATATTGAGATGCATAGCATGAGGGGTGAAATAGCTCTGCTGCTGTTGTGTAGGTACTGTTTGTGATCGCTTCCTTCTTCCCTTCCTCTGTTGAAGCCCCATTCAGCTGATCCAACTGGAGGAGAGCGAGGAGAAAAGGAAGTAAAGTTGCGAGCCAGGATGGCCTCTGAACTGGGTGAGGAAGACCAATTTTTCAAGAAATTGAAGGCAATGGTTTAAGCTTTCTTAGTGGTTGTGACTCTGGGGTGGGGGAGTCAGAGCACAGCCTAGGGCTGTGGTTGGGGTCCTCTGGGTGGGTGCGTAGAATGGATGTGGGGAGGCTGTAACAGCTCAGTGGGAGCTGAGGGCTGTCATCAGCATGCTTATTCCTGCTTGAATAAGCAATCTTAGATAAACTCCATTATCAGGTAAACTCAGACTTTCCCACCTCAAGACTGAAGATAGTTAAGAGTAAGTGGTGACAGGGCAAGATTGGAGGGCTGTTACTAGCATTGGACTGAGGTTTAGACCAGGTCCCAGGTTTGTTACTGTTAGAGAGCACAGCTGAATCAGTAAATCCAGATGGTTATGGTTGTTTCAAATCTATCCATCTCCCTGTTTGACAGGAACTGCTTCCAGACAGGAGCATGTTACTGCAGATGGCAGCTATGCTGTTTGAAGCAGCTCATTCCCTCCATCCCCTGTCTCCTCCCTCTGTCACTCTTCCTTCTCCATGCCCTGCTTCCTAGCCTGGCTTCCTGCTTTCAGGGCTGTCCCTCACCCCAGGGGAGTGGGAGGGATACTGCAACGTAGGTGGATGCTGCAAAACTGTCATCCTCTGCCAAAGATTACAGAGACACCCCCTGGGATGCCCAGGCAGGGTGGGCATTATCCACAGTGGGAATGGTCTCCTCTTGCAGTTGTGTTGCAGGGGGGGGATGTTAGTACCAGGGATATTAGTACCAGCTCTTTTGCTCTGGAGGAAAGAAGGGGAGGGGGGTTGGCTTGCCTCTTGGCTGTTTCTATTTGCTGTTGGCTGTTCCTCAACCCCTGTGCAGCATCACTGTTGTCTCTAAATAACTTTGTCTCAGGAGCTCGAAGGGCTTTAGAAACTGCTGTGTGCCAGTCGTTCTGCCGCTTCCCAGTGGAAGGATATGGGCCTTCTCCATTCTCCATGGGCAAACCGAGGTCTCACATGTGCCAGGCAACCATGTAGCCGTGCACATCTGACCTTCACATAGTTATGCGTGACCCTAGATGTTATTTAGTGTAACGGGCCACAACCCCCTATCCGACAGTACTGTCCCCTTTGCCGAACCATCTAAAAGCCAGTTTACGCAGGACTTCAAGTTTCTAGGTGCTTCCCACTGGCTGGGGCAGGACCCAACCCCATGCTGTTCCTGCCCACCCACAGTTGCAGGAAGTCCAAAGGCTGCTAAAGGTGTTCCGTTTCAGATTGCATGCAACACCCTCCTCCCCTTTGCTGCACAGCAGTTGATAAAGTTGATGAAGTCCCCTATGCTTTATTACAAGGGATGATGCAACAATATAGGACAAAAATAATCTTCCAGGTCCAGAAATAAATCACTGCTTTCCCAGGCTGTGATTAGTCATCCTTGGATCAGTCTGGCTCCCTGGTCCTCAGGGTCTGCGTGCATGAGCCCAATAACCTGGGTCCTTCGGGTCTAATAATATTGTTTCATTCAGACCAGGGCAAGGAGCTTTTTGCCCTTAACAATCCTGACTTCACTGCTGTGGTGAGTTCTTGGGAGACATGGTGGTCTGTCTTTCCTCTCACAGAAAGGAGAGATGTTGTGATGTGGTCACAGAAATGACAAGTGCCAAAGGCCTAGTGTCTTCTGTGTCACCTGGCCCTCTCAGTTATTTTAATGTCAGTCCTTCATGGGAAGGAGGGCTGGAAGGGACCTGGAAAAATTGTCTAGTCCCTTCCACTGCCCCAAGATGGAGTCAACTCACTCAAAGATTTGTTTTGGTGCAGCATAGCACAGTGTGGGCTCTGCTTCTCTGACCAGCTCTGCCTGTCCCACTCCCACCAGACCCTGTTGGACAACCCTCTGCAATGCAAGTGGATGCTGCTCAGGTAGGAAGCTGCTGTGCCCTCTTCTCTCTGCATTGCACAGTCGTTTTGAAGAATGCTACAAAGCCAATGCCCAGTTTATTTGCAGTGGAAGTTAAAGGCCATCCATCCCATTGCTCTGGAGACATGATGTTTAGTCTTCTGTGTTGTCATCCTTCACCTAAAACAGTAATTCACGCACACAAATTGTGTATGTAAAGCTGGAGCATTAGTAACAACTCTATTTGTGCTTTGATTTAGTTTTTAGTATTTTGTTCTCTATCGTGTCTCCATCCAGACAGCTCAAATAAGAGGCAGTCGCTCTCATCACTAGAAAGAGTTTCCCAGGTTTGCTGACAGCATGTGTGCTTGGGGAAGTGATGAGCCTCCTACCTTCGCAAGCAGCAGAGAAAATTTTTCTTTTCTGCAGTCTTCCCCCCTCCCCCAGTCCACTAGTGCGTCAAAACCTTGAGTTTTGTGTAAAGTTGTTAAATAAGCTTCTAGGCAAAATAAAAGATCAAAAGGGGTCTAATTAGCTGCAGTCTGCTTAGGAATTGTGGATGTTCACCTAGTTTTATAAATTGACACTTTTAACATTAGAACTCAAAGCAAAAAACGATGTAATTATTCCCTTTTTTTGAAGCTTAGGTTTAATGTCTTTATTGAAAATTGGGTACTTCTATGGCATCTCAAGATGCTTTATTCTATCAAATCTGGAGCAAGTCATTTTTCATTTTGGATTGTAATGTGGTATAAATGATAAGGGTCTGATTCAGAAAGCTTCCCTCCCTGCCCCCCCCACCCCGCCACTGGCAGCCTGACGAGAAAGCTTCATAGTCACATCGCAGTAACCCTGAAGATAAGCTATGGTTCGAGTCTTTGTGAAGCTGCTCACTTTAATACAAGGGGAAGAGTGAGATTTTGAGCTTTTAGTTAGGGTGCCTGAACCTAGCTTGTCATCACAGTATTTTTAGTTATTTTTGTGTCTTTTACCAGCCATAGGATGCCAAGGCAAAAGTGTATTTCTCCTATGACCTTTCTGTGCTGTGATCATGTCTCTGGGAGTACTTTGGGTCTAATTTAAGTCTCAGAGAAGGTAGCAGGTAGTTGAGTGGAGAACATCTGGTGGTTAAAGCAAAGGAGGAATGAGAGATAGATTGATGAGTTTTGTTATAAATTTTTCAATTTTGTTCTGATATGACCTGACCATGTCTCTTGTTTCCCAGTCTCTGATCATTTGGACGTACCATGTATGATTCACTTTCATGTGTTAAACCTCACTAAATTTGACCTCAATAACCTAGAATAGCATGGATAGGTGAGGGGAGGGTCATCATGAAGTCATGTGTTAGAGCTGGACAGGTTACAAGTTTTATTTATACTGTGGCAGGATACACAGGCTCCATTTAGAACCAGAGGTTGATGGTGCTGGCATTTTACTAATGCATAGGAAGTCCTGGTGCCTGCCCTAAAGACCTTACCACCCATAAAGACAAATGGCAAATTCAGGATTTGTGTGAGGGTGACTGCAGAAAAGGGTCAGTCCCTCAGTGAACTTTAAACTTTTTTTTGGATGTTTATGTAAAAGTTCATGCAAATGGAGGTGGGTTTCTTTGATCTGAGATTCTCATGAGAACTGTCTTTTGTAACTTCAGCTGCTCCCTGGCTTGTGTCAGAAATACCGTGAGTGGGGTCTCCCCAAGGGTTTGTCACAGCCCAGGTTTTAGCTGGGCTAGAAGGGAAGTGGGGCAAGATTTATGCATCAGAACAGGGCTTGCAGTAAAGAAATTTTTATTGGCATCTTTTATATTGTCCTAATTCGAAAGTTTCAATTCTTGATGATCATGCTGGGCATAGGTTCAAGGTTTCATTTGCACTTGGCTCAGCTCAGATGCTGGAGGAAACTTCCGTGATGGGAGACAGATCCTTTTCCTTCAAAAACATAATTTCTCAGTAGACGGTAGGATTGGATTAGAACTTCCTTTAAGAATCCAGTAGGGATTTGCTTGAATTTTTCCAACGCTCCTTCTCTGATGCAGTGTGGTGATTAGAGGAGAGCTTTTCAGGTGTCCCTCTGAGAGCGGTCTGGCTACTTGCTTCTGTGGGTTTTTGAGTAATTAGAGCTTGCTGAATGAAAAGCTTGGTACATCCATATATTATTGATTCATAAAGGTTTTCCTGAGAGAATGGGTGTTCATTCTTTATTACTCCTAAATTATTTTATTGGCTAACTAGTAAACAGACATTGCTTTCTAACCCTGAGACACCTGCTTTCTGGAAAAGGTTCAATTATTCTTTCTTTGTGCATACTCTAAATGGACTTTGCTGCCATACAGCGTATGTATGGTCCAAGGCCTTTTTGCATTTGCTACTTAGCAAGATGCCCGTGGCTTTGGTGGGAAGAGACAGAGCCCAAAAGCAGCTCTGAGAGCCACTGCAGTTTGATGCAATGAGCGGCTGATGCAATTTAGTGGCTGATGTAACATAAGGCTGCTTTTGTAAGGCGTTAACGAAGGGGAGTTTTGGTCCTTCTGTCCCACCCAGAGCAAGAGGAGATGGGTGTTCTCTCTGGCTGTACGTTGGGTCGAGAACTCGACCTCCAGTGAACAGACAAACGCTGTGGAGCTACTCCGTGCTGTCGGACTTGTTGCTGGGAGGGTTTATGTCATGCAGAGCATCACTCCTGGGAAGCTGAGCTTGGACAGCACAGAGCAGCTTGCATCTGGCTCTCATGCTGCCATAACGGTCATTAAATAACACTTTAATGTTTTAGAGCTCAATGTTTTTGTTTAAGTATTAAATAAAGATTTTCTTTTAAGGGAATTTAGCTTAATCAGCTGGTTGCGTGGCTGACTTGAGTAGGAGCACTGAAAGTCTGCAAAATTCCCAAAATGCACCAGAGAATTAAAGTCCTTACGATTTCATAAACTATACAAGATAGAGTAACTGACCTAACAGGTTTGTGATTTGTAACTGAGGGACATGAATGTGCGCACATGTTAGAGGTAGGAAACCAACACTTCCACCAGAATACACAGCTGCTGTCTTAGGTGAAGTGAATACACTCTTTGGTTTTTGCTTTGTCTTTCCTAGGCGGTTATACCAACCTGCCCACTCTAAGTGCTTCATTTAGAAGTATGTAATTTTTCCCTTTTTTCTCACTCCTCAGGAACATGCAAGTCTCTTAAATTCCAATTATTGTTTAACCCTTTAGAAAGTCACCTAAGTTGGCCGATACACCATATGGCTGCCCCTCGAATCCACTGTATTGCCTCTAGATAATGCTTGGTGCTTTAGTGCCAATCCAAAAATTCCCAGAGTGTACATCACCAGTTAGGTAATAAAGAGAGAAATTCTTATCTGAATATGGGGTTATAACTACACATTAAAGAGTTGGATTAGACAGGTTATTATATGTATTATTACTAGGTTTTGACTACCTACAAACTAGGGCATTAATCATGTAACTATGTAACTTACAATTACTTAAAAATGTTCCCTCTTCAAATGGCCATTGCAAATTTGATCTTTCCTCTGCTGAAGTGACCTGTCAGCTGCTCATTGTGATTCATTAAATATGTTGCAACTGAGCTATAATCATCACTAGTTTTACAGAATGCATCCAAAACCAAGGATAACCATTTTTGTTTTCACTGAAACAAGCTATCATGGGTGTTGATGTATGTCTCCCTCACCTAGAGAAGTCTTGGTCCTAAAGCTCACTTCCAATGTTTTTGGCTCTTGAGAGTTTCTTAGGAGTTTTCAAGAATAAGAAAGCCTCTTAAGAGCAACATATCAGCATACAGAAAACAGAAATTTGTACAATAATATTAACTTCTATAATTTCTTGKTTTTTTATAAACTTAATTTCGGATTACTTTCTTTTGACCATTTTGTTTTCAGAAGTATTCATCAGAGCACTGGGTTTTCATTTCCTTTCGACTGACAAATTTTGGAATCAGACAAGATACGTCTCTCTGATTACTGCTGGACAAGGCTTATAGGTAGAGATAATGTCTTTTATTACACAAACTAGTACGGCTGGAGATCTTAGGCAAACTTTGAGGCATATGAGCCCTTCAAATCCGAAACAGAAGCTTTCAATGCTAAGCACAYGCTGAATAAGCAGCTGCTTGGGGTTTAGGTAGATAAGTGTCAATTAGACCATCTCAGGGGGGGGGAAATAGTACAGGTATCTCTAGGTCATAACAGTGACTACAAAATATTGCTAGATTATTTGTAAGCATCATCTGGGACACAGGTGAAGGGTGGCAGAATTTTACAAGGAAGAGTCTTTCTGTGTCTTAGGTGTGGGAAAGATGTGTTTCTCTTGAATGATCTAGTAGCAACATATGAACGTGAAAGTTCCTATTTTATGCTTAGGAGTGTGTGTCCTCCAGAAATGACTTAAATGTGCTTCAAATTTTCTTCCCTTTTAATCTCTGCAGGCTTTTGCAGGAAGCTCAGAAAATGGCCTTTACATTTACAGCCTTTCCTACTCTGACACAGGTAGAGTAGTCTTCAACACGGAAGCTGAAACCCTGTCCCTGAGGTAGCGAGTCCATGGAGAAGGTCACATATGACTGACAACACTGAGCTAGTGAGATCTGCTGTTCTGGTTTTGTCAATTATTACCCTGGCCTGACAAAGGTTCTACCATGAGCATTGTGGTAACTTCTTAGTTGATTGGGAGCTATTAAAGAGTGATAAAAATCAGATATTTCTGACTATGGTGATCAAAGGAGGAATTCAGTGATACTACAATAGGTGCTTGGAGTTCTCTGGGCATTGCCATCAGTATTGTTTAATGACCCAAGTGCTATGGCTATGTTGGGTAAATAGCAGCTTTGGCAGGTATATAGAAAAGAAGTTCTTAGGAGACAGGGATTTCAGAGCGACAACATAACTCATTTGCAAACTGTCTGCTTTCCTTGAACACTGGCGGTTGCTATGTTGTGACTGTCAGCCAGGAGGTTGACCCCACTTCCAGAATCCTGATTTATTCAGAAACCTGCATAATTTCTCTCTCAGGTTTCAAACACGTTGCTTTGGTCTAAAGGCAACAGTTCCACCAGCTGAGCTGTTGAAGGTTTCTTTCTGGCTGAGGTTACGGATACATGTTAAAAGCTGGTGTCAGGTGAACTTTGCCTAATAGGATTCTGAAATTTTCCTCCTACTTTAAGAATGAGGGTAATTTAATGCTCCTGCCCTACCTATAGGAATATGCTGGTTTGGTAGCACAAATCCTCCACTCTGCCACGCTGAAAGATTTTAGCAGCCTGTGCTAAGAAGTTGGGAGGCTCGGTTCATGGAAAGCGTTACGCCGAGAGCTCGGTGAGGGTAGCCACCAAGTCCCCTGGCAACCCAGAATGTTTTTTCCCCATGTTGTCTTTCACCCAAAACTTGTGGGCATCCTCACACTGCTTGGAGTGTGGAGCAGTGGCTGGGGGGAGGTTGGCTTGCTGCATCTCAAGCCTTTCATGCCTGAATCCCCCAAATTGCCTAAACCCGCCACATGTTGGAACTGTGTGAATCTCCTTCTTGTTCCTGCTGACCAACAACGAGCAGTTTCCCAGGCATTGAGTACATGTGTGTGTAGTACTGAGTCATTTCTTTGGGGCTATTGTTTAAGTCGTCAAACCATGGAAGGAAACCGGGAGCCTGTTTAGATGTCACTAAAGGTCGCTGGCTATTTTTATAGATTACATTAAAGAAAACCAAAACTGCACAAAAGGAATATTCAGATTGTGAATTCAGGACTTTGAAAAGTATTTTCGCTGCCAAACTATCACAAATCGCTACAGAGTACGTGCAAACTGATTTCTCAGGGGCTCATAGTTTGGCCAAAGGTGTGTTACTCTCCCTGTAAAAAATTATTCCCTGGCATCATTGTGACCTTCCTGCCAAATTTTAAAGCAGTGCTCCAAACTATAGCACTGAGACTGTTCAACCAAATGCTTGCAAGAGATTATCAGTTGTTTGTTTTTTTTTTAACTTGGGTAAAAAGTTTTCCTGTAGTAGATGAACTGCATTAGCTGAAATTTTCACCCTGAATTCCAGCTGGGGCAGCCAAACGAGCATGGAAAGCTTTAATTCGAAAGATTAAAGGCTGGCAAAATTCTAAGCAACCGGAGTCCTATAATAGTGAGTTTTGTACAATGTGGTCAGCCTATCAAAGGGAAATAATTTTTTCTGTCTGTTTTGGTTTTGATGTCATTCCATCAAACATTTAATTGGGAGACACAGCATTAGCTTCAAACTCATTTTGAAGCAATGAACATTAGTCAGACATAAACAAATGGGCTGGGGGCAAACGACACGACTGCCGAGTGGTGGGAGAGATTTTAACAAGGGGCTTTGCAAACCGCTTCCCTGAATGAACGAAATTGCCATAGAGCAGAAAACAGACCTCAGCCTGGGCTCTGATGGAGGGAAGCAGGGCTTGTACAGCAAATGGGAGGCACCTAAATTGCACAGTCTTGAGCAAGGTATGTGAGTGCTCAGAAAAGACGGGGCAGGTTGGGAATGCTCTTAGTGTGCAGGCCTGGCACTGGAGTGATCCGGGCAGGGAGGTGGTGGACTTTGACAATGTGGTGCAGCTGAGTGGTGGCTTGATCCAAAAGCCTGCCAGCCTGCTCTCCTGGGGACAGCAGGGGTAATCTTCTGGTGGTTTAGAGGCAATTTATGAGGTTAAACTGGAGGTTATAAGGTTAAGTTGGCCCCCATGCAAATGTGGGTCAAAATGCTAATATGTACATATACAAAAACTGTGCAGGCAGCAAGCTTCCTGAAAAATCGTACTTGCAGTGACCAGACCTCAGACACCATAAAATAAAGAATAACCTTTGCTAATTCTCAGTCATCGCCACTGCAGAATATTACAGTTGAGGGACCGCAGGCCAGAGAGGCAGGTGAGACTTACTCAAGGTCTTATCTCAAGTCGGAGCCCAGCTGAAGATTCATTCCCAGGTCCATGGTCTCACTGCTGGAACAGGCTGTCCAGAATTACTGCGAATACGTTTGTTTTTAATCTTTGCACTGTTCTCCTTGCTGAGGTGCCTGCCTGGAATTTATCTCCAAAATATTTTGGAGGGGAAATGTGATCATAAAGCTAGAGCTTTGGGCTATGCATGCTTCTTTTCAGGCTCCTAACGTCTYTGAAATGGGTAAGTGTTACTAACCTGCCTCCTTTGTTTTTTGACAAGGAGAGTAATTTAAAAAAAACCCATTTTAATCCCTTACACTGAATTCATGTCAGCTTTAACTTAACTCAGCCCACATTGCAGGAACTTCAGGAGGCGTTTTATGTTTGTTAAAATAGATTTGGGTCTTTTATTGCTTTTATGACTATATCACTAACTGGGGCCAGAGCCTTGTCGTGATTGGCACGTGCAGTGGATAGAGAAGTCCTGCCCTCAGTGGCATAAGTGAGAGAAAGCTGCTCAACCCTGGGGGGAGGTTTGCTGAGCAAACAGTGTGCCCAGCCTTATGCAGAAGGGCTGAGCCTTCAGTTCCTGCCCAGCTCCTTACACAAAACCCTGTGCTTCCTCTCCTGTATCTCTGGAGCCTCGTAAGACCCTTCCTCTTYCCAGCATATCGAATTGCAGCTGTCTCAAGCTGACTGCCAGTGAATTGCCGCTCCTGAGTCTGCCCTTGTTTTTTCCCAAGCAGGAGGAAAAGGCTGAAAGTTCCTGGTTTCTGCGGTCACCGGCCGACTGTCCCAGCGAGCTCATATCTGCCCTGTTGAGAGATGTCTGCGCCCGTCTCGGCAGGGGAGAGCATGAATGCAGCCGAGGAGCACCGGTGTCAGGCAGGCATCGTGCCTGCCTTTACCAGGCTGATGGGAACAGACAGGGACAAAGGTAAAGCTTATGGCATGAAAAGGCTGCTTGTTGCAGCGTTTCATGGCCAGTGAGCGTGACCAGCCTTCAGGGCTAATTACCAAAGGAGAGAGAAGTATGTTGTTGTCAGCAGACCTACAGGGTTACTATTTAATGAAGCAGATATGCAGGTAGCTTGTTCAATGGCATGAGCAAGTGACTGACTTGTGTCCACAAGGATGTAGGTGTGCGTGGCAGGGTGCTTCAGGTGGCTTTCGACCCCTGGTCTTCTCTCTAAGCGTAGTTGGGCACAACTCTCCTTCTCTTAGTGGTGGTGATCTGCAGCCTGCTCTCTTCTTCTCCAGTTTTTCCTGTGTACCTTCTCAGCTCTCCTTTTCCCTTTTTTCTCTACCATTTTCCCCCTTTTCCTACCCCAGCACCTCTTGTTTATTCCACCCTGTCCTTTCATAGCTTTCCACCTTATTTTTTCCTCCTCTTTTTCAATTACTGATGCTAAACGGCATTGAACAGTGGTGTCATCACTATTTCATCAGGCCTGCCCCAGTTCCCTGCTAGTGGTTTGTGGAGCATGTGTGAGCCGGGAACAGCCAGTATCTTCCGTGTGCTTGCATCAGGGTCCCCTGCCGATCACAGTTGCTCAGCACATCTGACAAGTGTTACTTGTCCTTTTCTTGGGACTGCCCGTGGAGGTGTGCAGGGGGTTGGTGAGCTGTGCCAATCCCTGGTGTTGTGCTGGCGGGATTACAGCCAGTTACAGTGTGAGGATGCTTCCATGCTACAGGAATCCCTTTGTATTGCTGTGTAGTCATATGCTCAAAAGTTAGTTGTGTGTTAATCCAGTGCCTGCACTGGTCTCYATGGGAGAGACGGGACAAAACACAGGGGGATTAATCAAATGGTGATTTTTTTTTCCCCAAACCAGTGGAAATGGGCAGACCCAATGGCTCTTTCTGACTCCTAAACTCATACTCTGAATTCATACAATTTACTCCATCCAGTATCACCTCTCAGACTTGTCCTGACTTCTAGACTGGACTAGGTATTACTAAGGAGGAATAGTGGCTATGGTATGACTCCTCTCAAAGTTTGTTATGGGAACTACTCATTTACTTCACTGCAACCTGTGTTTTGACCTGAGAGCAGAGCTACATTTGACAGGGAATCTTTCTAATACAAAAGTTGATTAATATATATATTAGAGAGTTATGGATCTCCTCTAACAATGTCCCTTGTGCATTTACTAGAAATGATAATTTGATTGTCAAAATTTCACCTGAGCTGATGGTCCTCCCATGGTATTGGGAGGAACATGCCAATTGAAAACTTAGTGTGACAGCAGAGATTTTGAAGCACAACAGCCTAGATGGGTATATGGAGCACAGTCTGCAGCAGGGAGGATGTTGCAGGTCAGAAGTGAGATGCATTGGCAGAAACTTTGGGAGAAGGCACGCCATGTCCGAGTGACTCGAGCCTGCTATTCTGTGCCTGTGGGGATGTCCCTTAGATTCTTTTTGTGGGAGGTTCACCAGGGTATGACACCAGGGTATGTTTTGAAAAAACATGTTTGACTTGTATGTTCCCTGGAATTCATTCTGTTTTCGCTCTACAGAAGACGTGGTTTTTTTTTTTCCTGGGATACTAAGCAAACAGATCTTGGGAAAGAGCCAGCCTTCCTTTTATTCTCCTCTTTGTCTCTGAATGCTACACAAACTACCTGATATGAGGCACTGAAGATGTTTTGGTATACAGTTGTGTGCTTGGCCTCAGTTCAGGCTGCAAAAGTGGCTGCCACCCACAGGAGAACATGGGACTGGGATGTGACAGTCAAAGCTGTGCTACCGCACGGATGCTCTGGGTCCCAGCCTCTTGCTCCGTGTCTCTACAGAAAAGACAGGCTGTTGAAAAGCAGCCCTTGCCGGCTCCAGGACCTGTCACCAGTCCGCTTGCAGTGATGCTAGGAAATGCACTTGTTTATAGTTGTGCTGCTTCACACTCTCCGTTTCTACCAACAGGATCTGGGCCAGCTCTCCGACTCCGCAGGCCTGCGCTGTCCCCTGGGAAAGGTCCTCCTGCTACGCTGGCCACTGGTGACCTTKCAGGGGACATGGAACCACTGGCTGTCACAGCACCAGAGGGAGCAGAGAAGGATGCAACAGCATCACGAGCCAAGGTGGAAGGAGTAGAAAAAGCAGCGGCAACAGGGGAGGTGGAAAGCCCAGAGAGAGCAGGTCCAGGTGGAAAGGTGGTCGCTCCTGAAGGAGCAGCGGCGATAGTGGTGGAAGCATCAGAAAACCCAGAGGCAGAAGGAGCTGCTGAAGCATTTGCCTGGGCAGCAGAAAGGATTGCAGTATCAGAAGTAGCCAAGGTGTTGCAATCAGCAATATCTGAGGTAGACACCCCAGCAGCCTTGGGTTCCCACTGGGGTGAAGGGGCTGTGGGTGCATGCTCCCCTTGGCTAGGCTCACAGACACCCGATGGCATGGGAGGCTGCAGCTCCGGCGCCGAAGCTAAACCTGGCCTTTCAGCCTTGCCCTCTGAATGCCTCAGGTGGATGGGACCGTATTTCTTCTTAGCCTCAAGCTATGGGGGAAATCTTTATTTTGGAAAAATTGAAAGCAATCAAAAAAAAAAAAAAAATCCCTGAAATTCCTGCTGAGAGTTTGTGCTCTTTTCCCATCTGGTTTCCCTCTGTCTTTCAGATGAGCTTTTTTTCATGATAGCGGGCACTTTATCACGCCTGGTATAGTTAAGGATACAAAGCACTCTCCATTACAGCCCCGCTGGCCACATGCTCATCCTGTTCTAAAGCATTCATATTTGGGGATCAAAAAAGGTCCACGCGTGGTGTTTACTCAGCCGAGAATTTTTATTTGACATTTGAGCAATTATGCCTTGTGTTGTTCGTGAGTTTGCTGAGGGTGATAAACGCACTTTTCCCATTTGAAAAACCTGTCTTTTAACATTGACGATGTGGTGACAGATTTTCAGCAGGGCTGGGAGTCGGATTTGCCAGGGCTCAGTGCCCGCTCYGAGCACCAGATTTTCAGATGTGTTCGGCACCCAGCAGCTCCCCGTTGGGTGTGAGGCCCTTGGACATGTTTGTTCCCATGTGTGGAGCTCATTTGAAAAGCTGCCTGCCTGCAGCACCACCGAGCATCCACCTTCTGCTCGCAGGAAAATCTGGATCTCATCTCCCCAGGCTCTGATTTCATTTTGGTTTGCAGGGTCAGCTTGCTGCTATCACTGTTTCCTGGGCCCCAGAGCTGTCCTGAGTACATGGCATTTCTGTAGGATATCTTCTTTTAACTTATCCCCCAGTTTGGGCAAGTAGCTTCACTCAGGAAGGGGCTCTTCAATGTGTGTTTGAGTTTCGGTGTGTTTTTGTGTCTTGTGGAGATCAGCTGGAGTTAGGCACATGCCAAAACAATTCGCTAAATCAGCCTGTGAATAGGGACCTTTATTTTTAAATATCAGCAGCTTACTTTCTAGTGACTTTTCCTGTGCTCGTGTATTTATTCTCTTGACTTTTCAGCTCAAAGAGAAGAGGAGGAGCACGTGGCTAAAGCCAAGGAATGCCACTCAGCAGGAGGAGGAGGATTGGGTGAAAGAGGGAGAGGTGAAATGAAATGAAGAAGAGGTGACATTCTGGGTCATACCTAATGGGGGGCTGGTACCCTGACACTGTGACCACTCCTGGAACACAATAGGGCTGCCAATTACATCTCTTTTGTGACTGYCCATACTATTAAAAATAAAAATATGCCATATTCCGCACATAGTAGTGTTCATGGTCTTTCGAATGCCCTTGTCTTCTGATTTTGTGGAATGGCAGCTTTGCACTTCTTCCTCAAAGATGAGGGAGAGCGAAGTGTGCTGTTCATGTTGGAAAACATGCTACTGGCATGAAATTATATAAAAAAGAAATACTTTAAATATGGGGTCAAGTTTTCGTGCCTGTAGGCCAAGAGATGTTCCATGGGAGCACAGCTAATGTGAATTAGTTTCACATCCTAACAGAGCAGATGCATTTACAAGTCTATCCAGCTTGCTCCAGCTCTGAAGTGTGTTTCTTGCCTAGGTGGGAATGGTAGGTATGATCTTTTTTCTTTTTTTTTCTGATTCTGCTTACTCATCTGGAGCAGAGAATGGGAAAGTCTCTCCATCCAGATTGGTGGAAAGCAGGACAGAAGTCGTCCAGAAGAAATTCAAGAAATGGGAAACAACATCTTCAGAACAGTGGTGGACTTGTCAGCATGCATGATGTTCCCCAGGCAGTGCAGATTTGATCATTCAAACAGGCTTCTGATTTTTGAGAGGAAAAAACATTATGTTTGTTGTAAGATTGTTTTCTCAGCCTGTGAGGTATAGGTAAGTCTGTGTTGTAGTAAGAGTTGGATGATGGGGCAGTCACCATAAGAGGTAAATGGTGATAAAGTGTTACAGAGAGTATGGGATTAAAATAAAGCCAGCCKTGGTGTGTGTCTCCCAGGTTTTCCTATGAAGGATGATCACAACTCGGAAGTGCCTGATGCCTTCAGCAAATGTCTGCTTCCTTAATTCCTTCCAAATACTTCATGGTTTGCTGCTCCAGGCTTGTGTTTAGCAGCCTGGGGAGATGGGGTCAAATCTGTAGTTGGATAGAAAATTTCTGAACCAAATGCAGGTGGTAGTGGTGGTGCCTGTGTGTGATTTGTTGCTGCACCCCAGGTGGGGTGTCTAGGCAGTGCCACCAAGTACTCTGGGTGAAACAGAAAACAGCTCCCTGACCACAGATGGTCATGAGGGAAGCCATAGCACTTTTGGAAAGAGTTAAGATTGCAGCCCTGGATTCTGCCCCAAAATCTGTATGAGTATTGACAACCCATCTCTAAACTCCTGTGTAGTTGCAGCTGGATGTGATATTCTCCATATACCTTACTTCCAGCTTCCAGTGGTGTTTCTGGAAACTCAGCATTTGTTCTGGTGCACCCCAGAAGTGGCAGCACATTGGTAACAGCTACAGCATCGTATGGAGCTGTTCTCTGTATGAAATGTTGGGACAGACTCCTGATATAGGGAGGGGAGGGTGCCGGGGATCTGCTGCTACCCTGCACCAAGCTGGCTGGCAATGAAGATCTCTTCTCTCCATCTCCCTCTCAGGAAACGTGTCCTTGTATCGCAGCAAAGTCAAGGGGTTTCAGTGCCAGGGTTGGGTCTTTGCACCTCTGCAGCACACCCAGCACCCGGTGCACCTCCGCTGGCTTCTCTCTCTGTGTAGTGACAGGCTGGGGAGGAGAGAGGAGGGGAGAACAGCAGCGTCTGATTAAAACTCAGCCCCCCTGGCCCTAGATCTGAGGAGACAGAGCCCGCCCTCCCTTCCCTTACAATAATTTTATTTTATTACAAAAAGAGCCCATATTAAAAAAGCTCATGATTATGTTTTCTGTTCACCAAGACTTTTCCTGTATTCGACCTTTGGATAACCTCCAAGGCTTGCAAACATTTGAAAGGAGTAAAGGAGCTCATTTTATTGCAGGGCCTCAGCATACATTCTTTCCAGCCTATCTTTAACATCAGTTGACAAGAATTATATAATTGCAGTCTGTGATCCCTTTAAGGCTAAAATGTATTCGTTTTCCCTCAAAGAACACTTCAGGTTTCAGAGTTAAATGTATACTTTTTTTTTCCCCCCCATCTGGGTTATTCTGTAAAAAGCCGTTTTCTCTTAAACTGGCAAGTCTCATTCTACCAAGTTGCATGGATTTATTTTTTACTGCGGTTTTAAGCTCACATGTTAACAAGTAGAAGAAATAGCCTCCAAATCCCAACCCGTGTTTCCCATTCCATTGGAAAATTAGTGGGTTACAGAGAACACGCAGGGGGAATTATACTCCTTAGGTGGAATCAAATAAAATTTCAACATACTGATTTAATCAAATTAGTGTCTAATGCTAATTGATAGGCAGTCTGGAGATGGACAGGTAGCTGGATTGGATTTAATTTTGCATTTCAGAGGCATGACGTAATCTGCTGGGTCGGGAAGGAATTTCTGGTTTCCTATCAGAATGGCATCTGCCACCACCTTTTAAGAAGCCACGGACATCGGATACTTGGATAGGAGCTGGGGAATGATGCCAAAAAAGAAGTCTGAAGATATTACCTGGAATTTAAAAAATGAATTAGCTGTTGCCACGATGACGTTCTGTTTGCATATGTTCCTCGCCGTTCAGGTTTTCACTGGTGTTTGTGCTCCTGGAGAGTAAAAAAACCACATAAACGCGTGAGTATTCCTGGAGCTTTTCATGACAGTTGTGTCTGTGCGTCGGGGCCAGCGGCGCTTGGATCCTCTGCTCGGAGGGAACAGAAGTGATGCCACCACAGTGCTCTGAGCACATCTGCCATGCTCCTCAAGAATGGAGCAAGAAATTCAAAGAAACTGCAAAAAACCTTACCCCTCCGAGTATTTCTGGACAATGAAAAATGGAGGGAGCAGCAGCCTGGTCATGGGTATTTGCCTGCAAGAAGGGAAGTTAAATTCGTCTGGTAAATTGGCTATTAGGAGTGATTTAGCTGGTTGAAGCTGGAGAGGAGACTGGGCTCAATGGGCTGATTGTCTGCCCTGGTGCAGCAAAGGGGGCTGGGTGGGGTTGAAATCAAGAGGCTTGGGGGGTTCTCAATTTTGCCATGGACTTACCCCAGACCTCTGTTTTCTCACCTGAAAAGAGGAGGACAGTGGCAGCCAGCGTGCCTGCCTTCGTGCTCTTTTATCTAAGCACTTGAGGAAGTGCAAACTTTTATTCCAAATAACGTTTGCCAGTAAAAATGGGTCCCTTCCTCAAATATTTAGTTAATGTAACACTGGTTGCCCCCATTCCCTAAGGGGAGGAGGGGGYAGGGGCAGCATTCCTGGGTTTATAGAGGGGCAGGTTTGAAAGGGCTGTAAATGCATGTCGCGGGGGTTGGATACAATAACCTAAGAGAGAGGAGCCAGTAACAGAATCCTTTTAATGAACTACAAGCCCACAGTTTATAAACTTGGACACAGATTACGCTCCTGCCTAGTGTATAAAAATAACCRCATTTGGATGCCTTTGTGGCCAAAGGATCTTATAACCTGTTAAGTTTTCGCTGCCTGTTTTTCTAACGTAGGCAGGTCCTGTGTAATAACCCTGCATTGCACTGAAAGGGAAAATCTCGGGTCTGTTAAGCTGTTCCCTGCCTTTGGTAGCCTCTCTGTATCAGGATTCACATTCTTGTTTCCGTTTCAAACAGGAGACTAGTTTACAAGGCAAGTTCCTCCTTGGAGATCACAAGAGGCTTTCTTTCCCCTTTCTTTTTCTGAGAGGAAGGATTAGGTCACCAGTAATACCATTTGCTTTTTATTTTTTTCTCTTTTGGCTAATCTGCTCTCCAAGATGTCCATGTTACAAGAGAAATAAAAGGCTTTAAGTGAGCGCAGGATTTTTTCCCCTCACCTCAGCACTCCAGCCGAGAAGGGTGATTTACAGAAATCGCCGCATGGAAAAGCCTTAAAACAGAATTTCAGATGCTTATAAAACAAAGCAGAGAGATAGCAGAGCGGCAGGTGCCATCTCCTTACCTCACAGGGTCATGTTCTGCCTGCTCTTAAGGAGTTTGGTTGATGTGTCTGCACTGTATCCGGGTGTATTGTTCGTGCAGTTACAGCTTTGTATAGTGAGCTTGTGTAGTCCCTCACCTGCAATCAGGAGGCTTATCATTATTCAAAGACCTTTATTTTCTATTATCTTTGTGCATTTTATGTGGTGCAAGCATTAACGGTACCACATTTTAAGATGTGCTTTTTGAGTCTGGCACCCTTCCCGGTAACGGCATGCCGTGTGCTCTACATCGCTTGGCTTCACCCGAGAGGAGGACGTACGCTAATGCCGATTCTTCTATGCGGAAAGTTTTGGGACTCTTTAAACAAAATTACTTTTTTCAGAGCATACTGAGCACGAACAGATTATTGCTTTAGTGAAATCTATATTATTCTTGTTCAAATACCAAGTACTGGTACCAGTTTGTGGCAAGGCATAAAGATTTTGCAGCAATAAGTATGAATCTGCATTGGGTAGTTTGTACCTAGCACAGGTACAGCTTGTTCACACTGGTCACGTTACATTTGGCAAACTATGTTTAAAGGGCCAGGCCTGCCTTGATTTAAATCAGCACAGCTCTGCTGAACTCCGTGCCAGCCTCCGCCAACCCAAGTTCTGGCTCTCAAATGTTTTCAACTATTTTTTTTAGTCCTTTCTTTCCAACGAGTTTTAAAAATGCAATTAAATGGACAGTAATACCCAGCAGTTACACATAAAAAGCTGTTTATCTAAGGATATCAAAGTACTTGACAAAGGTGGGTAATTCTCACAGTGCCCTTTTTTTGCAGGGTGGGATGCTGGCATGCAGAGACAGCGAGCGGTTTATCTGAGTAACAGAGTCGGTAGCAGAGGTAGTAATTAAAACTTCGGTCTCATGACACCCAACTCTGTACTGTAACCACTAGACAAACTGCCTCCCGGAACGGTATCTCATCTCTATCTCCCTACATATGCACAATAAAGCCTTTGTAGTATACGCTGTACACTTGCTATTGATAGTTGTATCAGCTGGAAGATAATGCTTGCTCTTCTAACTGGCTGCGAGCGTGCTCCATACAACCTCAATTATCTGAACATAATGGGGGAGAAGGGGAGAATTTTGGATAATCGAGGTTTCAAATAATCGAAGGAGTTTTCAGTGTAATTAACAGACATGGTGGGGACACAGCATGTTTTGGAGAGCAGGTTTGGATAACTGGTGTCGAACTGTGCAGTCAGTTAATAACCAACATGCTGCTGTTGGGGATATGTTTTTGGTTTTCTTTTTTCTGAAAGGAGGGGTGTCTCTTCCTCGCTTTGTTTCGGAGAAAAAAAGGACAAATGCATTTCAGACGTGTTGCTGGTATCCCTTTAAGGTTGGTGAAGACCAACAGCTGTCCTGTTGCTTAATGGAAAGCCGCTTATAGATGTGGGTAGTTTAAAAATACCGATCGATAGGCATTACGCAGCCTGGACGGCGGCAGGGTGCGGGCTATGTGGGTGGCTCTGAATGTCTGCAGAGAAGTAGGACCAGAGATCATCTGAAAAATAATTTCCCCTGCATATGCCGTAAACTCTAGGATTTCAAGTATGACCCAGTTGTTAATGAGCTCCATACAGGCAAACAAATGTACGGTTACTGTAGAGACGCATTCATTTATGAAGATAAAACATGATCTGCAGGACCTGGTAACTGCTCACATAGTGTCTTTACACTGAAAGCTGACCTCCCTCTGATGGCAATCTTTACTAGTGTGACTTTATAATAAATTTCACCATGCCATCTAGGCAAGCCTCACATCGCTGCCTACTTTCTCTATAAGCTAATTTGTTTCTAAAAGCAACAGAGTCAAAAGATGGGATAAAGTTTGCGAAGTATAGCACGAAGCGTTACTGACCCTGTTCAGCTTTCATCGCACCGCACGCTCTCGCCACAACTTGCTTTTTAAAACTAGCTCTGTCCTCTGCCTCACACCAGACGCAGAAATTAAGAGCAGCCTTTACTCTTGAAGCTGTTATGAACTAACAGATGGGTGCAGGTAAGGCTGAAAGACCTTCAGGAAGGGATTAACTTGGTTTGGTTTTTATGAAATGTAGTGTTAGGTAGAGGGTGGCTATTCAGCATTGACCAGCCTCACAGTTCATCCCGAAGCATTAATCTATTCTGAGACCGTGGCAGTTACGTGCCCCCCATCAGAGAAGCACACACATGCGTTCAGATTAGTACCAAAAGCACAGTTTGGTTTATTTTTCTCAGCTATTACCTGAGAGACAGGGTACGCTGACATCTGGGACCTGATGTCTGACTTCTTTTCTGAAAAGATCAGTCCGATCTTAGTTGCTTTAAATTATAATCTTAACTTTTTCCCTGTAAGTTTCCAGCGCCTGGTCTCATCAGCTACTTTAAAAGCCTGAAAAGTAATTATGTTTTCTTGTGTGCTTCAGTGCTTACCCCAATATGCATGTTTGTGCAGAGAGAACGTGCRTATTTATTATCTTTAATATAGTCTGGATGTACACACACGTATATAATTCTCTTTCTGTTTAGACACCAATCTGTATATATGTGTATTTATGAGGGCTTCAGTGGAAATGGGACTGACCCCAACATTTTATGCATTATTAGGAGGAGCAACAGTTCACCCTTTAAAATGACTATATTTGGAAATCTGATTCTAAAGTCACACTGGTTTAACTTAATTTTGTGGCTTTTCTCCAGATTTTCATAACCAGTGGACATGAGGACAGGATCGAGAGGAACATTTGTGCTCCTTGAAGGTGAGCGTTTGTGTAGACACGCTTGCGTGTTAGCTGCTGTAAGGGACCGGGTAAGCGTGCAGCTTTCGGCCCCAGCGCGAGAAATGACTGCACCGAAGCACGGTGCTTTTACAGTTCAATTTTTGTGCCTTTTCTCTTGCTAAGCTCTTTTTTTCTACCACTTTGGTCATCGCAAGTCCCATCTTTTTTTTTTTTTTTTTTTTCTTCTCCTCCTTTTTCCTCCTTTTTAATATCTGGTCAGCTGCTTTTGTGGGAATCTTGTGCTCCCTCTTCTTTTCCTGGATTGTCTCGATCCCTTTTTGGGATCATTTTGTAGCACATAAAGTAGTGAGATAAAGCACAAAGGGCCTGTGATAAAGCCCAGAGTTTTGTTTAACAGTTCAGATAGTGAAAGTTTACAAGAGCTGTACTGGGAAAGCTGTGCTGTGAATAGAGCTATTATTGCCATTATCGCATTGTTTAGACTGGTGGGCCAAAACACAGGCATTTCATATTTATTTAACAGCTTCATCGAGCTGTATATTCCTATTGTCCTTTGGGCCGTGTGGTCAGGGGGCTGCAAATGACACAGGAAGTACCACCAGCCGCTCCTTCGGGGATTCAACAGCCCGAGAAGTCATTCGTTACCAAACCGTAGAGACCAGCCAGAGGGGAGGATGTGGCTCTCCGGCGCTGGCCGGCAGCTGCCGGGGTGCTGGGGCCGATAGAGGGCAGCAACCTCCTGCCGCTGGCGCTGCCGGAGCGGGCAGGGAGCGGGCAGGGAGCGGGCAGGGAGCGGGCAGGGCTGGGCGGGCAGCGCGCCGGCGGCGGCGGCGGGGACCTGCCAGCAGGTTTTACTGCTCAACCCCTTTTCCCCTGCATAGAGAATCAAAGTCCCGCTTGTCTGTCGTCTTTATGGTAACAGACCGCTGCAATAAGGGGGGGTTGGGYGGTTTTTTTGCTTTGTGTGTGTACAGTTGCAGATGTATAGCGGGGAGGCTTCTGGCGTGGTTTCCTAGATAACTTCCCCCGTAATTTCAGAAAAAAAAACCAAATACCTAGAAACAATATTGCGTTGCTTGCACAAAAATACCCCCTGAAGAACATGCAAGTAAACGCGTGTACAGAACATACAAGTTCCTGTAAAGTAGCTTTTTATTTGTGTGGGGGTATGTCTGAAACCCAAGATGATATATCGTGTTGTGCTTAGATCTTTGTTTCAAGATATAGCTATGGGTAGGTTTCATGATGGATTGTCTTTTAGTTGTTATTTCAGCACTTCTTACTCTCCTATTTTCAGTACATGCACATTCAGTACTAAAAGCCCACGATTATTACTTTTCTCAACTCTCTCTTTGCTTGTTAACAAGATCCTTTAAAAAACAAAGCAAAACAGAAACCATGTGGATCCCATGTGGATTTGTTACTCCAATGTCGGTAGCATCAGTGCCCAGCTCTGAACTTTACAGGCAAGTACAAGGGCGAGCTGCTTGCCCCGGCGAGTTTACAGTCAAACCCGATGCTGCACAAGCACACCGAGGCGAGCAGCAGAAAGCGCGGAGCAAATGGTTACAAACGAGCACTGCTCCTCGGCTCCAAAATTTTCTGTTTGTCTTAAATGCACTTTATTGCACCTTTTCTGCAGTTCGTTCTGAGGACAGCCATGCTAATAATCCTTGTCCGACATAGAGGAATCCCCCTCCCGGCTCTCAGCTCGAAGCCGCGGCTGGCATTCTACTGCTCTGATTTGTTGACTTTGGTATTTTTTACTTCTTATTCCATATTAGCTCTTATTCCAGTTGCTGGTGCAGCTTACCTCTGACCACAATCTGAGACTGAGTAACAGTTGCTATAATCTAGCCTCAGCATTTTCCATCACTGTATTTTCAGGGCTTGTGATTTCAGGAGAATATACGGCTTGTCATTTCAGCGGGGCTCTCAAACTGCACGACAGCCGTGAATTCAAAGTGAAGAATCCACGAGAGAGCCTTTGTGTGCGTGTGTGGCTCTGGGGGTGTTAGATATGGACAGATTCTTTAATACACTGAAAACATTATTTTTGATCATTGGTGCTCTGGAAGCTTTTTGTGCTATTTTTCGATGATGGCTTGAACTATTCCCCAAACTGAAAGTAGTTGCTTTTCCTGTATTTTGACAGCAGCTTCTAATAAATGGAAGCCCTTCCCGGTGTTTAGAAAATCAGTGCATTGAATACATGCTGAGTAGCAAGCATGATTATTTTTGAAGTTCTTCTGTATTGTGAAGTATCAATGTTTTATATGTTAAAAACAGTACGTGCAATTCCTCACGACTATTACGTTCGCTTTAAACAATGAAGTCTTTACTCGAGAACGGTCCTGTGTTTGTTAGAGAATAAGTGCAGCACTGGCCCCAATCAATAAATGAAGTTTGCTTGTGGCAGGACTGACGAAGCCATTGTGTAAGAGGGGAGTCCATGTAAGTATTTGATGATTTTTCTGGGGTTTTTATTTGCTTGTTTTCAGGCAAAACAGTGTCACTTAGAGCAAGTAATTAATCTTTTTTTTCTTTTTTCTTAAAAGAAAAAAAAAAATCTAACTGTGCAAACGACACTGAAAACTTAGCGCTGAACCTTGATCTTACAGGATTAGTTCCCATCAACTTCACTGACTCCGTTCACAAGAGTAAAGGCCACAGGAGAAATCCCACACAGGAAAACATATTCTTTGCCCTGGAAACCTTGTTATCTTATATGATCCAGGTATTAATAGTTGGTTCATTCCTAATGCACAAAGGGCAAACTCCTGCCTTTCTTACTCTGGCAGGGTTTTGCCAGGGCAAATTTATTCCTGGCTTACACCTTCTGTAACCTCAGTGGGAGCAAAATTCAGCCCTTTAGCTCGAATGGGAGCCTGTTTGATCTAGACCTTTATTGCCAAGTGGTATCAGGAAGGGAGCTGAGCACAGAAATGTGACTACCACCGAGCTGCTATTTGTTGCACTGCATTATCTGTAGTATCCTTGTTACTCTAGAAACTTTTTTTTCCCTGCCTGGAACATTTTGCTGCAGCAAATGAAGAAGAGGGAAAAAAAATTGAAGAGACCTTCATTTGGTGGCATAGAAAATTTGCATAAAATATCGCTCTAAGCATTGAAGGATCTTATTACATAGGGTTTTGATGATAATCTTTGTTGAAATAATATTTAACACATGCTGCACTTTTAATTAAGTATCTGAATAATCTCAAATTAATACCAGAGGTTTAAAAATAAGTTTTCATTTTAGTGAACTGTAACATAATAGCAAGCTGCACGGCAACCCCCTCCTTTACCCTTTGATTTAATTAAATGCCCTTCTGCGTGCTTCTTCTCACTTCAGAAATGCACATAAAGAAATCAGACCCGGACATTTTATTTAGGATTTTGCCACTTTCCTTTTCCGTATGTCTTTACTTATTTATTTGCCCTGCTTTCTCTAGGGCTTTGATTAAGGTGTTTCTTTGGGGATCGGCTCATCTGGGGCTTCGCAAACTGGCCTGCGTGTTTGAAAAGGGCAATTGCAGCGCGTCGCATTTGTGTCCATGTTTCGGTGCCGTGGTGCTGACACACAGGTCCCTGTTTGGAAGCAGCAGGCTGTGGCGGGGAAGCGTTGGGTCGTGTACGGCGCGTGCGTGTGTGCGGTGGGGAGGATGCAGCCTGTTAAATCCCGGGGCAGCTCGCGCGGCGCGGCGACACGCTGGAGTGTGTTATGCTCCTGGAGTTTGATTATAAGGTAAAAAGGGGCTTAACAGCATAATGGTTTCAGAGAGCAATCAAACCATTGCAAATAAATTCACGTTTATTCTATTTGTTTTTTCAAATTAAAAAGGCCTGATCCAGCCAATTTGTTTGCCTTCCAGTTAGGCGTGTTTGACAATCACTGCTTCATTATTCCATCTTAAGAAATTCCATTAACCAAAGGAAAAAAAAGACCTCACTCAGATCCATGTCAGCGAAATTGTTTTGCCGAAGCCACCTTGCTCAGAGAGCGCCGGTGCGGGCTGGGGGGAGGCTGTTTACCGCCTTTATGAAAACATATTCGCAATTTGGGAACGCAAGGATGTGAGGCAGGCTGGCTTTGAAGGCTTTCTGTTAGATTTCCGCCTTTATCCCTTACCATCTATCATTGTAAAGGAGACATATATAACCGCCGCACTTTGTATATTAAGGGGAGCTGCCTGCTTTTTCCCTTTGCTGAGATAATGACGCTGAGGGTTGTTGACTGCTGTTATCTCTGATGACAGCCTTATCTGCATGGCTCTGATTCCCGCTCCCGGAGTCGGAGATATCCAGTCCTTCGGAAACTGACCACTGCTCCCATTACGGCTGGGCAGCCTGGAAAGCAAATATTCAGGGGCAATAGGGTTCCTAACCGGTTGTGCTGTTTGCTGTGTTCCCCCCCCCCCCACATACTACAACGTATTGAAAGGAAATGCTGGGGGTGAGGAGAAATGAGAGCCTCAAAATAAGGTCAGATAAAAGGCCCCCAGCCCTCCCCAAACAGCCTCCGGTGGGGACAAAAAAAAAGGTGATAACCAATTGTTGAATGGTGGTGGTGCGTGTCTCAGCTTCTCGGCACCATGAGGACCCCTTGCTAATGGACCTAGGAAGGATATTTACACAGTGGAGGGACCATTACACCCTCCTGGCTGCACCGAGTAAGAATCCGGGAGTTTATTTTAATTCCTCTAAACATAATAATTTGCAGTTAATTGGCTAACGTTCACCGTGCCTCCAAGGTGTGCAGCACTGCCGTGGTTTGGCACGCAGTATTCCTGTCCCTCGGAGATCTCAAAGCAAATTCCAAATATTTATTAATTTAGCCTCTTAATGCTCTTGAGAAACAGCATTGTTTTACTGCTGCATAGAGTGAGATACAGAGATAGTGTGTGCACTTGGCTGGGATCCCCCTGAGCCGGGAGTGCAGTCAGCCGTGAAGCCCAGGTCTCCCAACGCCTCGCTCCCTGCTCATCATACCCACCCAGTCGCCCAAGTTTTATCATTACAACCCTTAAAAATAGACAACTAAACCCATTTTCCACAATGTGGGTTTCTGTAAGTCCCGCTGTATTAAAAGCACCTCTCAGGGTGGAAAAACTCCTGGGTAATTCCACCTTAAAGCAGCACTGAGCAGGAGCTTGCGGAGGAAACTGCGGGAGAGCCAGGAGCTGCACGAGTCAGGGCTGGACGCGGAGCCCTGCCCTGTACTCTGCCTTGTCTTCCCTGCGAGATGGTCTGCCCTTTCTCAAATATAGAGGGCTATTAGGAGCTTTTTTCTCCTTGTCATATCTTATAATATATGTTTCAATCTGAACACTTAGACCAATTTCATTGATATATGGTCCAGCCTGTCTTTACCGCGTTGCACCTCTTATGTCAGTTCTCTGCAGTCTGGGCTTGCCTAAGCTGCAGTTCGAGGCTACCAMGGTTAACTACAAAGCGAGCGTTACTGGAAATACACATCACTGAACTATGCTGATGCTTTTTTTCCCATTTTAAAAATGTGTTGTACTGGAAACTGCAGCGGGAGGGGAAGATACTGAGTTTGCCCTAAAAGTTTAAAGGGATGTTTATTTTTCCAATGCAGAAGAAGGCAAAGCCAGATTTTTTTTTAGTACTGAAGAACAATTATTGATTAAAAAACAGAATTCGTACTGAAAAATCACTCTGAATTTCATTATTAATTTTTTTGGTTGAAAAGGCAGCAATATATAACTGAAAAGTTTCTGTTCGAAAAGTGCTTTTTGTTTGAAAAGCCATTTGTGTCATGCAAGAAGTTTTTTCTCCCACTCCCAGTAGGGTTTTGTGGGGTGTAACGTGTGACCTCCGAGGGCTCCTTCTGCCCTTTTCTTGTGGCTAACTTGCAGGACTGTTTTCCTGAGACATATAAAACAGTACTGATCTACTATGAATGTTCAATTAAGATTGTAGGAAATCTGCTCAGGATATTATTAAATCAGCAGAAAATTCACTTGCAGACCACAGTGTGGAATATTCTTACACACACTGTTTGAAGAGGAGCTTGGGTATTGATAACTCGTCTGTTTTTTCCCCTCTGGTGTTTCCAGCTCGTCTAATAAAAGTGAATATCTCACCCTGTGGATCTTGCTTTGCTGTTGTACGTGAGGACAGAATCGGTCAAGTGCATAACGCTTGTTTTCCAAAGTTACGAGGGACTGAAAGGGATTAGGATGGGAAGCACTGCCCCATCTCACTGTGGCAAAATTGGGATTACAAACTCAGATATAACATTTCCTTTTATCTGGGTCTGTCTAGGGCTTCGGCTCAAACCCGCTGGCTTGGGGGCTTCAGAGACTTGACCCCAGGAGGGGCTCTGGCCACCGGTGTCCTGGCTGCTCGCTCCTTGCTCACGTCACCGAAGGCGCATCCTTCCCCATCGAAGTCTTATCAGGGCCAGCATCACTGAGAGCAGAGCTGCATGGCAGTGCCTGCCTGAGCTGAGCTACCCTGTAAGTAGCATATAAACCTCATGATAAAGCTAGACACCATCTCTGCTGGAATTTTAACCCCAGCTCACAGAACAGCAATTTCGTCATTAGAGTGCACCGTTACGCAGCCCTGGTGTTGGTAAGGGTGGTTCAATTCCTGCATTTGCAGGATGGAAACTTTTTCCCTGATGGTTTCTCTGTTGCGATTCCCCCACCCAGCACATGCCATCCTTGACCATGAACGTGGTCATTTTTCTGTATTGTTTTCAGCCACGCAGCACAGAACTGCTGCAGCACCTTGGGCTCCTTTCCCACGCCACAGCCCCGCGATGGGAGGACGTTTCCCCATGCGTTCAGGATGGAGGTGGGAGCGGGTTTTGTGTGTTGGCGAGACTTATCTGTGGCTGTGGGAACATGTTCTGCCAGAAGCCCGTGTCTCCCGAGCATTAATTACACAGCCCTGTGTGTTCCTCTGTTCCCAGCTGTAAAATGGAGATACCCTTCTTAACCCACGCCACCACTTTAGTTCACCGCAGCTCACAAAATGCTTCTGGATCCACAGATGGGAGGCACTGGAGAAGTGACAAAGATGATTAATAAGGAGATTATTAACAAATGCCACAGGTCAAATTCTGCACCGGTTCCCAAGTTAGTGCCTGACAYGGAGGTCAGTGTCATGAACACTCCCCATGTGGCTGGGAGCTGGACTCAACGCTTGGATGTAAAGCCCAGGATAGGCAAAAATTGGGTTAAATAGATTTGACCTGCACCTGATAAGAATGTTTCTGAGGGAATGAGGTGTTTTCTGTGGTATTACAGAAGTATAAAACCATGTCCCCAGGTGAGTTATGAGTGGTCCCACGGACTGGTGTAGTTGTTTTGCAAGCTGGTTTGTCTAAACTTTTGTGATTTGAGGGGCTGTTGACACACTTAAACAAAATCTCTGAATCTCTGATGGTCTTGGGCAGGCAGCGAAGTGCATACTTGCTGTGGGGGAAAAGCACCGCTCTTCTGAAGCATGGTTTCCATTTAAACTTTCGGAGGGCTCCTAGCTCTGGCCTGCCTGGGTTTATCTGTGCCGAATGTGAATGGGAATTGGAAAAGGGGAAAGAGAGAATGGCTGCTTTTTAAAAAGCTAATTTAAAAGCAGGCGCAGTCTTCTGTAAAGATGATTCTGATTGTCCAGAGCTCTTTTAAAGGGACAAGGTTAAATGCATTTGTATTGAGAATGTGGGATTAGAGACACGCACAAAATGAACAACATCTTCTTTATTTATTTCATACTTAAATGGCCAAGAGTGTAAGTCAGTCAATTCCTGATGATTCGGGAATGCAAGGGGATTTTCTGTATTGTTTTTTTATTTCATAAAGCTCTTTATCTCTGGCTTTGTATATTAGCTGTTTCTACATTGCCACCACCCTTCTGACCACTATCCTTGTGTAACCAAAGCGGGAAAATATGTGTCGACTGTAAATGGCACAATCAGTTGGCAACTACAGGTAAAATACTTGTAAGCCTATTCCCACGTGCCCTGATTTAATAGTATAAAACTGCCTTGCATGGGAAAGGCTGATATTCATACCGCTATTCCATACAAGATCTGAAATGACCAAGGGTTTAAAACAACTCTATGAAGCAGGGAATCACAGTATTATTTACAAAGTGCTGATGTTTTGGCAAAAAACATGAACAGACCTCGTTCAAATTGATTGCAGTCTAAGTTCAACGCTGTGTCTGGAGCAGGACTGCCTTTTCTTGTATATTTTTACTGTGTGATTTTAATCTTGGCTGCATCTGTTCATTGCCATTGTAAAAAGGAAGAAATAATAGTAATTTGAAGAAAAAGCCTGGGGAAGTGGGAGTTTCTTTTTTTGTCAGGTTTATAGCCAGGGAAACTGAGGCATGGAGCAGTCCTGGAGGTTCGCAGGTGAAGAAAGCTGGCAAAGCAGTGGAGGAGTCAGGGAGAGAGCCCAGGACTCCCACGCCACGGCACCAGCAGGAGATGTTCACGGTGCACAAGTATCACCGGAGAGCAGCCCAAAGGTTCTTCAGTTGATGGCGTTTGCCCACACACATCAGCAGCGCTTTTGGCCCCAGGAGCTAGGGGCTGGAAGAAGACAATGTGCCTCACAAGTTAAGATTTGGTAGCTTGGTGTCTGGTGAAGCAGGATGCAGAGAGGCTGACTCTGTTCATTTCTCAGAAAAAACTGGCTGGAAGTTACTCAGCTTAAAACTCCCTTTGGATGACCACAGCCAAAAACTTCAAGGGCCCTCCACGTGGGCTCTGCGAAAGGGAACTCTGGTCTCAAACTGCACACCAGTGTCCAGAAAGAGATTTCCAATCAGTGGACTCTCTTCCTTTAAAAAAAAAAAGAAAAATAAATTAAAATATATATATAAAAAAATATATTAATTCCAGCTTGTCACAGACCATCTGCATTGTCTCAGCTGTCTGGCTTTACCCTCCCACCCTTATTTTGGTAGTGTCATCTCTCTAGATACTATCTTACCTTTCTGGAGCAAACGCAGTCTCTTGCTTATGTAGATGGGGCCAGGATCTCTGCTGCAGAAAAGCAGTGTGTCACTGTGGGAGTTCAAATGAGCTGTGTTGAGTCATGCCAGCTGAGGATCCCGCTGGTTGGATTTATTGCTGAGAAAAGACCAAAAGTGAATACCCAGCACAAGGGAGGTTCCGTCTTATGTGCCCCATAGGCTTAATTTGCATACAGATTTGTATTCACTGCTATTTCTTAAAACCCAAACCACTTACAAGCAAATGATGTAAAGGAGAAGGGCAGAAATGCTGTGTTCATGGCTTATTACTGTTTATATAGCACCAAAGTTGAGTAAGGCACTCTAAAGGTTTTTAACAGGCATGATGGCATGAAATACTGACTGTAATTAAGCCAGATGGAGCTTTGGTGTTGATTTTAGTGGAGTCAGGATTGCCCTTTCCCAAGAAGTTTCTGTTTTAACGGTAATTCTTGCCTTGAACAGAGGTTCAGCAGGCAGCAGGATGGGTTTGGATCTGCTGGGCAAGGTCTCAGCCTGGGGGAGCCCTAAATGGTGAGAGTGAGCCCTAAACACTGCAGAGCTGTACTGCCTGGGGATGCCCCTCATTAGTGAGGGCATGTCCCAATGGACCTATGACTAATCAGGCATGCTGGTTAAACACTTGTTATTCATACTGTTAGAAATATCGTAAGAAAAATAGCCTCCTACAACCAGGACCTAAATTTTCTGTACATTCCTACTTATTTCTTTGTTCCAGGTTTAATCTTTGCAGTGAATATTCCAGGATTCCTGTTCAGAAGAGAGTGGACTATGCTTTCCCCAAATCCTCAGGCTGAGTCACTGAAAATGTGCTATTTCCTTGCGGTGATGTTGTCCAAGATTTAAAGGTCGCAATCCAGCACATCAGCCGAAACAATGACCTTGGCTTGCAAGCAAGAAGGTTTTTCAAAGGTTGATTGAATTGTTGGAGGTTTTTGCCTGCTTTCTGTGTTTGAAACCAGTAAGATACTTAAAAATTACATTTTCAGGCTTTCCCCAAAGCTATGAAGGCCAGTTACCCATTTTTCCAGCTGAAGATTTTGGGACTATTTGTGCTGCTCACCTTAAGACACCTGTCTTAGGTACCTGGGTGGTGAAGCTCCTCTTCCTAATTTGTATATGCTCCTCTGGAAGGAGCATTTAGAGATCAACCTCCCAAAGTTAGGCATCCAGGTCACAGTGTGTGTGAGCACCCCTCGCCTCCAGTTTCATCTCATCGGTTGCCTCTGGGAGCTAAACTGAAGCTGCAGGAAAACTCTTGTATATTATAAGCATCACAACAACACCACAAAAGCTGGCAGCACTGCGAGCTTGTGCTCTCAGGCCAGCTGTGAAAACCTAGGTGTGGGAGAGAGGGCCCAGCAGAGCTGTTTCCTGGAACATGGAAAATACCACAGCAAGTGTTCTAGGACTGGAAATTTTATTTTTACACCAGCCCCTTTGGCTGCATTCTTGCTCTTGTCTGGTTCCCATGTCTGTCTGTGCCAACACATTTCACTGGCATTTACTGTTTGTGCCAAGTAGTTTTGACATGGGTGAGTATTCACCCCTTCCCCCAAAATTGAGAGGGACTTCTGCTTATCCAGCCATTTCACGTGCCTGTGTTGCCCCTGGTCACAGATAAGCTGCACAGCAATAGCCACAGTACGAGCGAGAATAGGGAATAGCCTTAAATAAATTTGAAGGAATCGCAGTTCACCCATAGATGCTCCATAGCCATAAAAGTTGGCGAGAGTTGTTGCATCAATTACTCCTCCCAAGCTATTCGATCTACTCTTCTACTTCATGACCACAGTGAACGTACCCATTGGTTTCTGAGGTTGCAGATCTGTTACCGCAGGCTGCTGCCTTCTGCGCTCGTGTGGCTGAGTGCTACAGATCAAACTAACTCTTGAAGTGGGATCTGGATGCAAATCCAGAGTGGCCCTAGAACACCAGGGCACAATAACAACATTGCCAAAAGGACCAGCAGGTTGGCAGAGGTATTTCTCTTTTTGCAAAGCTGTTTGTCTAAAGACTCTGGTTTATATGAAGAGAGGTTGTAGCAAGGTGGGTGTCGGTCTCTTTTTCCAAGTAACAAGTGACAGGACGAGAGGAAACGGCCTCAAGTTGCACCAGAGGAGGTTTAGATTGGATATTAGGAAAAATTTCTTCACTGAAAGGTATCAAGCATTGGAACAGGCTGCCCAGGGAAGTGGTTGAGTCACCATCCCTGGAGGTATTTAAAAGACGTGTAGATGTGGCACTTAAGTCCACCACTAAACCATGTTCCTGGCAGTGTTAGGTTTACAGTTGGACTTGGTGATCTTAAAGGTCTTTTCCAACCTAAATGATTCTATGATTCTTTCTCTCTCACATACTTGTCTCAAGCTGTTCTCTTGCATCTGCAGGTTTATCTGCTGGAGTCCCATCTTATGCTTAGCAAGAGCTGTTGAGTGGGATTGGGAAGGACCTAATGGCTAAGTTTTACAGTGCCCCAATCCCTCCTTCATTGTTTTAACATCTATGTAACGTTTCTTTCTGCTTTTCCCTTCCAGAATTGAAAGGCTGTTTYATGGAGCACAGTGACCTGCCCTGGAGGGCTCTTCTTGGCCTGTGGTTTCATGCTCTGCAATCTCATCCAAGACAACTGTATTTGGGGTTTCCCTTCTCGCCTGTCTTCCACAGAGCGCTTCGGAGTGGGTACGTTTCTGTAGTGCAGGACTGAGCCTGGGGAGTGCTGCAGAGCATGTGTGGGAAGGTGTCCTGTGCAAAGACGGCCCTTATGCACTGCTCCCCAGCCCCATGCTGGCAGTTCATGGTGTGTTGTATTTGCATAACGTACATAAACTGAAATAGGTCTTAAACAATTACATTGGCATTAGTGTGTGTTTTTCCCCAGCCAAGCAGCGAAGGCATCATGTCTCCTGTTGTGGAGCGTGCCAACACTTTAAATATGGTCCTGCCAACATCCTATGTAAATCATGCCTTATCTGGCCCTCCCCCATCCTTCTGGAGGTTGCAGTCCTGGAATCCCATCTCATTCTTTGGTTATCCAGGGAGTACATTACTTGCTTTCAGGTACAGTTGACATACTGAGACGGGACATGTCTCGGAGCCTTTCTGCTCTGAGGACTCCTCCTGCTTCATTGCAAATGATACATGATCAGTCTGTGCTTCCTTAGAGTATCGCATAGCAGACAGAGCAATGCATTTGATCTCACTGTGTGTTTTTATGGTGAGCCACTGTCTGAGGTTGTAGGATCTGCTCTTCTTTCAGCTATGAGTATGCCTGAGCATGCGCTGTGATGAATCCTGGCAGAGACCCTCCATGCCTTTAGTACCAGGTTGCCCGGGTCAGCCCAGTGCGTGATGTTTGAGAGGTGACAGTCCAACTTGCTGAATGCCACAGAACATTTTAGTCCATTAATCATATGGGCTTGAAGAACAGATGTTCCTTCAAGGAATAGCCATGCGGGAGGTAAAGCTGCAAGGTGACTGGGGCTTCGGTGAACCTCTCTTCTGTCTCCAGGACTTCAGTAAGAGAACTTGACCAAATATCCTTGCCTTTTTAGGCAAGAGGGTTTGTAGTTACCCAACTAAGTTAATTTGGTTGAGAACCTTCCATACACCATCTAACCCTTCCTTCTTTTGACTTTCTTGAATTAGCAAGGTACCTACGTACCATAGAGGAGGGGGCAAAATGACATTTTGATGAATTTGGAGTGTCTGCATGGGGCTTAGAACATATTTCAGAGTTGGTTTCCAAAATACTGAAGCCAAGTGGGAGGGAACAGGTCTTCATGTGAACGTTAGGAAAAGCATTAGGAAATTGTTTGGGTGTGAGATGCAGCTGGGACTCATTGCTAGTCTAAGGAGTGGAGAGCACTGCCTTGGTTTGGTGGCACTGCCTGGGTTTGGTGGTGCAGACACAGGCTCCATCCCAGCCCCGATGGACCGAGCCAAGCAGACCAGGTGAGTACAAGTCAGGGAAACACGGGCAGTGAGCCTGTGTGCAGGGCATGAAGCCAGCCCCTGCCAGGGGGTTCAGGGCCAGGGCTCTGCTCCTGCTGCTGTCCTTGTGGCATGGGCACATCTCTGTTGTCCCATGCAGCAAGGGGGTCGGCATTGGGGTGAATTGCAGCTTGGGGAAAAAGGTTGTAAATTCTGCTTGGTGGCTTGAGGACTGAGTGGAGGGCTTTGGGAGAAGACTTTCTCCCTCTCAATGGGCTTTTACTTCCCAGCAGGGAGAGAGCAGAGCAGCGGGGCATTGACCGTGGGGGTTTAGAGGATTGGGAAGGACCTGAAAGGGGAGGATTTGGTGGCAGTTCCTCTGGGTGAGGAACGTGGCATTCAATGCTCGCATGCTCCTCATTGTATCGGGAGGATAAAGCGGGGCGGCCGGAGGGACTCGGGGCTGGGGGTCCGGTTGGCGCCAGTGAGGACGGAGCCCAGCCCCAGCGGGAGCCCTGCCAGCCTGAATAGCCAGCCCGGCTGCCTTGCAGGCCTCCCCAGCACACGTCCCTCCTCACTTTGAAGCCCCCGGTGCTGGGAGAGGGGTGCTTTCTCTGGCTCTTGTTTGCTGATGATCCCTAAATTAAGAAATGCAAATCTATTCAGGGCAGATTCCTTTTCCAAAGGCAACTTGCCTCAGTTGCTAATTCCCCGCGTGGCTTCTATACAGATCCCTCGCAAACACCTGCAGCTTTTTTTTTTTTTTTTCTCCCCCTTTTTCCAGGGAGGGGGTGGTGATGGGGAGTTTATTGAAAATCTTTGTTTTCTCTGGTGCAATGAAACTTGCTTTGCTCTTTTGCCTCCTTTTCTTTCCCCTTTTCACAGAATAAATACAGCTGATCCATCTCCAGCCCCTCTGCACGTGCCAAAAGAATAAATCGCCCGCCTCACCCCCAGCCCCCTCCTTTAATTCTTTCCCCTGCTGCTGTGTTTGCTTATTCTCCCTGCAGCTGTAGTGCTGGTCACAAGCGTGAGTTGACCTATTGCTGGTTTGTTTGGCATTGGCTCTGCAAAGCCACCCCCCAAAAAAAGACTTTGAAATCAACTGTTAGAGCCCTCACTAGGCTTCTTTTTTTGCTTTCCTCCTGCTTCTTATTATCATAGTACTTGCCTTTTGTTGCCAGTGCAAATACAAACACACGCACGCACGCACCCATGCAAGCGCGCAGAGCGGAGCGGAGGGGAGCACAGCCCCTGAAATATTGCACTGTCCAAAGTCCACGGGTTAAAACAAACATCAACACTGCGTCAAATAGTTTGCCCGTAAGAGTCTTTTGTTATGAAGATAAGCTTGTTATCTCTTTCATTCAGATTTTAATCTGACAGGTCATTTGCATACTGCCAGCCGACTTCAGGGTGTGCATTAGATCCACTTTGCATTTAAATCCTCTGTCACTCAGGCAAATAAAAAAGGGAGGGGAGGTGGTGGTGGGGCAGCAAAGAACCTCTTTCAGATCCTCCCAGTTATTGCTATTACTTTTTGTGTTGCCTGTTGGTGCAATTGATGGCAGAAAAGTTGTCCTGGCTCTTGGGGCTCTGCTTGTTTTTGGGGCAGCCAGGATGCTCCCAGGCTGTGAGCTGCATGGCCAGGGTGTTCCCAAAGAGCCTGCTGTGACCCCTGGGCCCCTTCCTTACCCAAATCCCTCTTCAAACCCTGGTTGTGCAGACCCTTTCCCCAAACTGACCTCTGTTGCTAGCTAAAACCCAGACCTGCTCAGTGCTTGGTCCTGCCTTCAGTCAAGTTAAGCCTGCCCTGGGCTTGCATGAGAAGGGATCAAGTCCTTGGTAATAATGGGACAAGGAACAAGGAATGTCCTGGCCAAAATGCAGCTAACAAGTCACCTATTTGTGACAATGTTCCATGTAAACGTGTCTCTTCCCTTAGTTATTCCACTTGTCTTATTTGTTTCTATATATCTTTTCTACTCCACCTGAAGCCTGATCCTGCACCCTTACTCCTTGAGCTTCGTCACACATGCTGGAGCGATCCCAGGGGCAAGGCTGCTCATACAGGTAACGGAGATACATTGTGTGACTGTGAGGGACAGGAGCTGTGGGGGACAAGTCACCTATGGTGCAAACGCAGGTTGATGGGCTTGTGTTGCACTGTGGGCACAGAGAGCTAAACCAGTTTCTGGTGTCTGTAAGGTCCTATAGGCACAAAACCCAACCAACCAACCAACCAAACAAAAAAATCCCCACTTGGTGAAGGTGTTACCAAAATGCATGGCTGCTGTGGATCTGTGGTTCTTGTTACCACCCTGCAGCCTTGCACCTGCCCTTTCCAACCCCGTTACAGGACAGGAGAAGGAGGGGGCTTGGCTAGCGATGGTCCAAGACCATTGATGGCATGCTCTGGGGTCCTGGCTCCCTGCAGGGATGTTGCATTTGCCTGTGAGGGCACAAAATAGGGAATTTCAACTTCTGAATCTGATTCCTCCCACATCTTCTGTGTTTGGATATATTGCCCATGCTCACTTTTCTCTTCCTGAGACCGGCACAAATAGCATTGAGACTCCTGTGTTTCTTGGAGTGCCGAGCCCTGGCTCCAGCCTGCCCTGGTTTTGGGAGAGCTGCTACCCGGCTGTCCCCGCCAGCCGGCTGCAGAGCGCCGGGTCCTGCCTGCTCCTGCCAGCACCTCCCTCCACTCGTGGTGTTTCCTGCACCTCCTCTGAGATGCTGAAACAATGAACCGGGGACAAGATTAAACCTGGTGCAATTCTTCTCCTGTGCACAGAGGTGTAACCACGGCTCCACTGAAGACCACAGGAATTACCGTGGGGTAAGTGAAAGGTGAAACTGCGAGTCTCCTTCCTGAAATACAATGGAGAGCCGGTGAGATAAGGCCACAGTTCCCCCTACCAAGAGAGGGATGGYGTCCCTGGGGATTGTGTCCTAAGCCACAGCAAGCGGAGCCATGGGAGAACGTTTCCTTCAACCCCAATGGGGTTAAAGATTGGATCTGCTGCAATTAGTGTATCTAAAAGCAGGGCAGTGAATAGTTGCAGGGCATTTATTCAGCTCTAATGTGACAAGTTCAATTCTTCTGTTCAGAGCCAGTAATTTTCTTACATATATTAATTATTTGAAATAATTCTCTGAATAACATCTAGAAATAATTCAGGTAATATATCTTGATAATGAACCCGTTGCTACTGAATGGTTGAAATCTCAGCTGTGCTGGTGACTTTGGCTTGGGTGAACGTTCACACGGCATTGTTTCTTCTCTTAAATACTAGTACGTGACTTTCAGAACCAGATTCTGGTCTGAATTGCCATGTTTATGAGGTCTCCATTATTTGCCACTTCTGTAAATGTTCCTGACAGTAACTGCCTTTGTTAGAATATTATTGGTAAAGCAAACGTAAAAAGCGTGTGAATGAAGGCAGACCAAATTTGAGCCACTTATTTGAATGGATAGTTGGGGAGGGGGGGAAAGTTTCCGGGATACCTGGCCACCTCCAAGCCTTAAATGAAGCTGCTGAGAGAAGGGTTTCTCTTCCCAGCTGACATCAGATTCAATTTCTTCTTTTCCAATTTCTTGTCAAGATTTCTCAGGGCATTAAGAAAAAAAAAAGTTGTTCTTTTTTCCTTGCAACCCATAGTAGCAAACCTTAATAAGCAAAATCCCACATAATGCCACAATATTGTAAAAGCAGCAGCGTTCCCAGTCCTCTTGCACTCTGTGATAGACTGCTTTTGCTCYGCGGTGTTTGCAGTGGGGCAGTAGTGTCCCCAAGCTTGGTGTGTGGTACGGGCAGGAGAGGGGTGTGCTCCTCGCGCTGGAGCTGTCATCTTTGGAGATGACTGGGACAAGGCGATTGAGATGTCCGATACATGCTGGGGCTCTCACGCAAGTGTGTGCTTTCAGTTATTTGTCATCCAGCAGTGCTGCCAGTATTACCAAGACTAAGGCAGCACAGAGCAGCGTCCAGCACCGGCTGGCCGAGTGAAGAGCATGCCTTGCTGATGCTCTCCTGCAACGAGGAGCTGCAGCGGAGGCATCACCAGCCAGCARCGGTGAGAGCTGGCTGGGTGCTGTGGGTATGACTGTGCTGCTGGAGCAGGGCCAGCCACCGCTCCGCTCCCTGCTCCAGCCAGCCGGCCCCATAGGCTCACAAGCATGGGAGTTTTGGAGGGATTTTCTGTCCAAAATCCAGACCGTTTGGCCAAGGATGGAGTGGAAGGGAAAGGCAGAGAGGCCCGTATGCAAATAAGGAAGAGCTCCTTTTGCAATCCAGTTTCTCACTCATGCCCTAAAACTGACAACACTTAAGACCCCTGAACTAAGGGCAATGAATGCAAAATGAGAGCTCTGCAAAATCCCTTGGTTCCAGGCCAGCTCTCTTGCTTTGCTTTGCTGCTCCTTGGCATCAGTCTTTCAGCCAAGTGAGCAAGTCAATGGTTAGCGTCATTGCCAAAAAATCTTCCTAGCTGTTTTCCGTATAGCTAATGAGAATGCAGATGTGTTGGGTTTCTAGGCTTGCTTATAACCTCTGCGGCCTCCTTTCTATGCATGGTACCTAAGTGCCCTTCCTCTTGCTATGAGATCTAAATACATCACACTGGCTGGTGGGGTTATCCTCACGTTGCCAATGAGAAATAGAGTGTTTTGGGTGGAACACCAAAGGAGGAACCAGAGTCTCTCTAACACCTGCTCTGCACTATCCTTCCACATGCCATCCCTGGCGGGTTAAAGAAAAACTAGTTTAGAATTAGAAAAGCAGGCAAGCAGCAGGTCTTTATTTATAAGTTAGATACCACACCAGAGCCGAAGTCACACATCATCCCTACTGTGTACTGCAACCAGCCCATGGTTGGGCAGCATAGGGCTTCTTTGCTGGGCTCTCCTTGGGAGTTTTCCTTCTTCTTGCTGGCACTCATGGCTCTTCTCTTCCATACTTGCCACAGTAGTGTTGCTTTTCTAACCCCGCATAAAAAGGTTTCTCATCAGGCTTGCAATGCAATATTGCTTACAGCTTTGGTCCCTGCAGAAATGGAGCGGTAACTCTGTCTGCACCTTTTGCTGTGCTTCTCTATTGAAGAGCAGAGCCTCTCTTGACCAAAACCTCCTGTCACAGTTCTGCCTGTGTTCTTCCTTGGGCATGGTGTCACACACCATTATAAAACCAGCCCTGGGTGCTTTCCAGCTAGCCAAGCCTGGACAGAGTCCAGGCAGTGTCCCCAGCCCTGGCTCTCAGGGACACGTTCCTTGCCTGGCTCCCTTCCTGGGGATGTTGGATCAGAGATGAGAGCTCAGCAGCTTATGGGCATTGTCGCATCCTCTGTCCTGATGGGCACTCTGGACACTTTGGGGACCATGGGGACAATTCAATAAAGAGACACAGCGTCTGCATAGGAATTTTTTCCACACAGACACACACACTTCAACCCTAGACAATGCACGAGCGCCGCAGAGCGAAGCGAAGCCGCCGCCTCCTGAGCGTTGCCCTTTTCTCTGCTCTCCCGTCTGGTGTATGTCTCCAGATTTGCCTCCAGTCTTTAAGGGAGCCCAGGTTCCTCTGGCTGACCCTTCCCACCCTGGCCACCAAAGGGCTTCCTCTGCCCCGAGAACACGTCCCTTTTAAAAGCAGCCTGACATCTTTCCTTTGTTCCTGGCTTTCCACTAGGATTTTCCATGATGCAATCCCGTATGGGGTTACTGGCAAAGAGCTGTTAAAAGTCAGTAGCTGTGCCTGGAGCAAACCCATTGTTCTGCCAGCGCAGAGCCCTTCAATGCCGCTGACTCCTGCGTGGCCGTGCTCCTGCTCCCCCTGGCACCGCCAGCAAGAGGGACGTCCTAATCCACATGGAGGGATACAGCCATAAACCCAAGGCACAGCACAAAGAGCGATGCGTGATTAGACACAGACATGGCCCCCGGACCGTCACACCGACCAGTAGCACCAGGCTCGGCCACGGTTGCGGACCAGGCTGTGACTCACCAGATGCATCTCACTTTTGCTGGGGAAGTTCGCAGGCTGCTGCTGCAGCCGAGAAGGGTTATTTTGGAATGGAAAGTGAGAAGCTGTAGCTTTTATCCTTTTGGAGGAGCAATTTGCAAGGAAAACAATGCAGGATTCTCTGGAATAAGGAGTATTAGCTGCGTCACCTTTTAAAAATAATTTAGTCAAGTGAATGTTGGCCAGGGATTAGCACCTTTGCAGGCACTTGGGCTGCAGTGAGGGGATGTTTGCTGAGATTTATTGATCTTGGGGATTGTTACAAATGCATAGGTGACATCTAATGCCAAAGCAGCTCTCTGGCTCGCTAATGAGATAAGTCAAAGGCTTGCGAAGTCTTCAGCAGTGTAGCCATTAACCCCAAGATTACAATATCCTTTGTGTTTTTCCAGCATACTCTGCCAAGATTTCGCCTTAAGCAGGGGAAAGATGAAAAATGCAGGGCCAGAGAGTGTCTTACAGCTGAAAACCACTGTCTGCTGTCTTGTTCCCTGGGACAGAGAAGASCCCGTGTATAATCAGCACTGAGCAGGGAAACATCTCTACTGTCCAGCACAGTCATTTTCTTCAGTGTTGGACAAGTGGAAAAAGGAAAAAAATCACAGAGAATGGTCCTATCTGGGGAGATGCAGTCTTATATCCCCCACCCTCCTCTGCTTCTGATGCTTGGATGTATGGGATTGCTAAACTCAAACTTCAAAAGGGCTTTCTAGGTAGTTACATTGGATACCTCTATTTCATCCAAGCAGGTCTTCTTAACGGCAATTATTTTTTGTGGTAGTATGAGGTTTTCATCTCTACTCTTAACTAAAGATTGCACACCCAAAATGAGACAGGCTGCAGATGAATTCCAGTAGTAGTTGTCCAGGACTGGCAATTGCAAAAATCCCTCAGCTAAAACATTTGTAGCAAATAAACAAATACAGTTTTAGCAACACTGAAATGTTTAGTGACTTCATCTTGATATGTCTGCGCTATTGCATTGAAAGGACCTTGACTTATATTTTCTGTCCTCCTCCCACAAAACATGAAACATTTTTTTCCTAGAAATTTCCTTCAGTTTTATTTAAATCATTAAAAGAAAAAAAAAAAAGTACCTCCCTCAAAAAATAGTCTTGAGTTAAACAAAACCTTTTGTTCTGCTCCAAATTTTCGAAAAATACCAACTACATCAAAATGAAAACCAACATGTTTTGGATGTTTGAAGCAAAATTCTTGTTTCCTTTTATTCTCCGTAGTTCCTCAGTGAAGAATTACTTCCACTTGGGACGCTTAGACAATGATTTGCAGATTTAAAAAAAAAAAAAAAAGGAATAACCCAGAGTTATAGAAGTTTCAGTATCAGGGGTATGTGCTGTGGGACTGCTCTCTAAACTTCACTTGGAGAGTTGAAAGAACCAAGGCATTGACTCAGGCACGAGCTAATGAATTACTTGCAACCTTCAAGGAACAAAACCAAATAGCTGTGATAGCAAGATAATATCCACTATGTTATTGCTAGAAGCATACTTCAGTCTCATCTATATACTGAATAAACAGCTTTGGCCTCTTTGCAATGATACAAACATTTTGTATCACCCATTCTCGCATGGAAAAGGCTCTCCTGACCACATCTAAGTTTTTACTTGGGGAGGTGATTTCAGTGTGGATCTCAGCCCTATCTCAAAGACTGGTGATGGCCAATTCCCCTGTCCGCCAGAGCCATTCTTCACATCCTTTCTTTAGTGTCTGCGAAAGGAGCAGTTCACCTGCCCTTCCAGCCCTCTGGAAGAGGCAAAGCCCTCAGCAAGACCATGGTTGTTTCCATGGTCCCCATATTGTGCCACTTCAGACGGCAGCCAGCTTTGCTTGTGCCCAGCTCCAGCTTTGGGTTCTCAAAATACACGTGCTCTGTGGCTGAGGATGAGTCAGAGGGATGCTGTTAGTGGTGCACTGGGTGGTACAAGTTAGTCCTTGTTCGTGGGAGTCCATGAGCAATTAAAGAAAGAAAATTGTAATTAATGCCAATCAGCATGAGTTCATGGAAAATAGAATGTGATGTCTCTCTTTGGTTTAGTTGATAAAAGTGATAGTAGAGTACAAGACTTCTGTGAGACGTTTGACTGGGTACCACATGACATTTTGATTAAGGATCTAGAGCAGTATAAAATCAAGAGGGTGTGCATTAAATGGATTAAAACCTGGCTCCCTGACAGGTCTCCAAATGTAACTGTAAATCATCCGCTAGCTGTGTTTGTAGCGAAGTCCCTYCACTATTCTTGCATTTAGTATCTTTATCAATGACATGGAAGAAAACGTGAAATCACCACTGATGATGGTGTAACGAGTCAGGAAGCGGTAAATAATGAAGAGGAGAGGTCACTGATAGGGAGGAATACAGAGCGCTTGGGGAGCCAGGCTCAGGCAAACAACAAATATGGTGATGCAGGTGAATGCGAGAATAAAGAATAAAAGCTGCATGTATAGGACGGTGGACTCCAGGAAGCAGGACGCTGAAGAAGCTTTTGGGAAAACTTCTTCAGTGGGCAAAAGTCAGCTGAATGGATGGTCCCAGTGCTGGGCTGTAACTGAGTGGGAGGACACTTGGAGGTAGAAAGAGCAGAATCATAGAATCATTAAGGTTGGAAAAGACCTCTAAGATCATCGAGTCCAACCGTCAACCCAACACTACCATGCCCACTAAACCATGTCCCTAAGCACCTCATCTACATGTCTTTTAAATATTTCCAGGTCTGGAAGTCTGGGTCTCTAATACATTTGCTCCTGATGGCAGTGCTGCTGTGGTGAGTAAAAATATCAATATGTTGGAGAGGGGTCAGGGAAGAGCCAGGAAAGTTTTGGAAGGGTGGCAAAGCCCTGAGTGACCCCATGTGTTGAGCCACCAGAGCAAAGTTGAGGATAGACTTGGTCCCAGTTTGCAGATGTGGTGAGTGAAGTAGATACTAGGATTTTTTTGTCTAGCAGACCACTGTGCAGCAACTGGAAGCTGAGTGTGGCAGCATTCAGATGGAGAGAGAGGCTTGAGCTTAAGGCTTCAAGGAGTCTGCTTCATCAGGAATTAAGTTGTGTCGTCTGGGAGCTTTGGCCAGGCTCAGTAACTCATGGCATACCTGCTTACAGAGTATCAGTATCTCAGCAGGATTAAACCAGAATTGCTACAGTGGCATAGCCAGATTGGTGACTGACACCTGCATGTAAGTAAAAGCTGAAGTCCTGCTCATGTTGAAGTCGGTATCAAAAGTGCCAGTGGTTTGGGGGAGGTAGAACTACCCCTAGAGTTCTTAGATACTTTTTGTCCTGGTCTATACACAAAGGTGAAAAAAAACAAAAGTGATTTTTAAACCAATGTAGTACAACTTCCTGGATGAACATCTCAAAATTAATTAAAATTAATTTAAAACTGCTGTAGGTGGTGTTGGTTGCAACTCCAAGGCTTTAGATAGATGTTCACCATGCAAGCAGCTGTGCTAGCTGAAATGTTACCTTACCCATAGCCTTCCCAGGTGGTTCTTGTCCACCATAGCCAGGTGGTTCTTGTCCATCTCAGCTTGAAAAGATTATATCCATCAGTGGGGTTGTGGGGTGGCAGCCTCTCCAGGGAGGTGGCAGTGAGCATCTTGTGGTCATACCATCAGCTAGCACAGCAAGAACCGAAGGACATGGATGTCCACCACAACCTGTATTCACAGCGTGAATCAACATTTAGGACTGATTTCAGCGTGGTTGCACTGGTGTTCCTATGTGTTTAAGTTGTTTGTCAAACAAGATCTAAAGCAGTTCAAGTTTTGTTGAGAAGAACAGGCTATTGCCAGGGATGACTTCACTGCAGCTTGAAGGTAGGTTAGGTTAACGCATTTTATTTTGCAGGATCAGGCTGGGAGAATGCATTGACAAGTGGCAGATCAGTCACTGCCAACTGTTTATACCTTGTGAGTAGAGGAACGCCTCAGGCAGATTCATTTGGATGTTTTTATGCCAATACAATGAGGTCCAAGGGATTCTACAACTGACATAATTTACACACCATAGAGTCAGAAGACATTGGATGCTGTATCCAGGAGGGACCTGTTTTAACCCATATTTGCTTACAAGGCTTTAGGGAACAAATTCATGGATGCTAATCCATCTAGCTGGGCACTGCATCCAAAAGGGGCAGCATTGCTTCTCCCCTTCGCGCCCCATCTTGTCTGTGTTGGATGAAGTGACCATGCAACCAGCTGAAGAGCTGGATTTGCTTGATGCTTGGACAGATTCTGTTTTGGTGAGCTGGTTTCTGCTTGGGTCACTGAACCAATACAGCTTTCAGAGTGGCTACCCAGTAACTACAGTCCAAGAGGGTGGGCAGGATTTTTGTGGCAGCCATCAGTTAGAAGAGATGGAGCCTTTCATAACATTGGGCTCTCAGTTGCTTTTCTTACTTGGACTCTTTGAGATGGGCATTGCATTATCTTAGATCCCTCTATATATCAGCAAAGCAGGTTAGTAGCATGTTCTAATGAGCCAAATTATGCAAGAAAGCAGTGTGCAAGCATAGTGGCCAGGTTACACAGGAGCAGAGTTAGCAGGCTAAGCAAAGAAGGTAAGTCTAAGCTGAAATAACATGCAGTGCTGCGCAGGGCAGAAAGTCACTGTAAGAGGCACAGCTGCAATTCACCTACCTGTGTGGTCTGCGGTGACACTGGAAGAGCCATCATTTGCCTCTTCCATAATCTGTCACCCATCACTGCTGCCTGGAGCATGGGAATTTTAATTTCCTGTGAATCGTGGTGTCATTTGCAAGGTTTAATCCTACATCTTTCTGAGYCTCTATTGACAAAATAGTTGAGTAAGTCCATCGTGGTATTCCTGCCTGCTTAGTTGTTGTTGGAAGTTGTCCTCTGGCCGGCGGTATCTCCATCAGCTTCAGGGTCACCTGCAGGCTGGGCTGCTGTGGCATCCCAGGTTGGTGGATTGGAGATGTTGATGGAAGAATTGCTTGAGTTAAAGACGAGTGTCTGATGTCAGGGGACTCCTGCCAGTCATTGTTCTGCTGCCTGTGTGGAAACAGGCTGAACTCTGCGGTTTTGCTATGTAACATTCTTATGTAGCCAGCCGAGTCGCCAACATGATAAATGCAATTATTTTTTCCAATTGTTATTTTTGCCCAAAGCATGCAATTGACACTGAAGTCTGCTGGGCAGAATGGGAATGTAGCGGCTGCTCACATCCCCGCAGCGGCACGACGATGTGAAGGCATGAATTGCGACGATGGGAAGCAAACGCTGCCCYGCGGTGCATGTTGGGGGCAGGCACCAGTCTGTGCCTCCATCAGTCCCACCCTCGGGTGTCAGCGGTTAGGGGGTAACCTGCTTTCTTGGTGTCATCGGAGGGGGAAGGATGGAGGTTTCTGGGGCAGTTGCAAACGTGATTTTCACTGGGAAGGTGGGAGGGAGCTGGCTTTAGTTATGCAATATAGTCGAGGGAGCTGTATTGCACCACCTGGGAGCGGAGCAATGGCGCCAGAGCTGCTTCCCTCTCCCCTGCGCCCACGGAGGCCAGCAGCCTCCCCAACTCCCAACGAGGGTGTTTCCAAAGGGGGAAAAAGGGTTCGGGGCCCTTCCCCAGGGGAGGCATGTCTTAACTGGACCCTGAGCTTGGGAGGGAGGCACAGCTCTGTTGTAACGATGGGGATGAGATTGTTTTCACAAAGCAGGGGGTGATGTGCTGGGCTAATTTGGGCCATCTGCACCCGATGGGAAACCAGCACTGCAGGGTGACCGGTGCTGCGGGCTCCCTACGCACAGCTTATTCAGCCGAGTAAAAGGACAGGCCAGCCAAGCTCCCATCGTGGTGGTTAAAGTTTGTTTTAGCCACCTTATCTAATCTCCCTCCTAACTTTTGCTGGGGGAAAGCGTTTATTGCTTATATCGTGTTACTCCGTGAGCACTTGCTGGCTGTGGCTGTTTGCGTGTGTACATGTAGATGTGAAGCCGGATAACTTCAGGCCTTGCAGTTTTATGGGTCAGTCAATCCAAACTGCTTCCACTGGCAGATGTGGGGATGTGCTGCGTTCGTTACCTGTGGGCCATGTGCTATCAGGGTGTAAATCAGCAAAACAGAGCTCTGTTTATACACATAAATTGCCCCAATCTGACAGCTTAATACCCTTTTGACTTTTTACCCTCTGCGGGGGAGAGCCTCAAATGTCTTACGGCACTGCTCCCCCCAGGGATGACGGCAGCGCGGGGAAACCAGCCCTGCTATAAAAGGAGGGAGCACGCTTTGCTCCTGCGCGTCTTCAGGCTTGGCTRCTTAGCCACCAGCTCCCCGGAGGGGAAAAGTCCTTCCAACAGACCAGTCCAACAGGAAATTATCTGCTCTCCCTTTGCTAAATTACTACCTGGACAGCCAGTCACAGGGTCCCAAAAATGCCAGCTCCATCTATTCACCTACGGACATGATTCCCAGGCACGCAAGATCCTGGCTTGGTCACCAGAAGGGCAAACCCACCCGTCCATCCCTCCCCTGCAGCGCCTTGTGCAAGTCTCGATTTCATCTCTTTCGTGGGACACGAAGGTCACACGGGTGAATTTTCCCCGAGCAATCGCAGGGTAAAACCAGCTAGGCTTCCTTTGGCTCCGGCTGAGGGGTTTGGTTGCTCCAGGAGATGCTTTATTTTTTTCAGCAAATGAGAGGGTGTTTCCAATGAGATAGTAGGGGGGTTGATGAGAGGGAAGGGGAAGTGCCAGGACATCACAGCGAAATGGATTGTTGTGATATTTTGAGGAGCTTCCCAAATTTAAATGATGTGGGAGCGGGGGTAAAATTGTTGAAACTGACATCCCCCCCATTTGAAATGTCCTTTTTTCTTCCCCCTCTGCTGCCTCCTTCACTGACTTGGAGAACAGGAGCTCATGGCTGCATCCAAACCTTTGGTAACTCCCTTGGCTTTTTTTCCTTCATTTAGTGCATCCTAAATCTGGCTGCACTAAACCATCCTAAACCCAACGAGGAGAAAGAGAGACTCTCTTAATCAGAATTTTTCTTGTGCTGGCACTGAGCAGCCCTGGCAGGGCTATTAATTTACCCCGTTGTGCTTTCCAAGCTCTCCTCCTCACCGGCACCTGAGCTCCACAGGAGCACGGCAGCTCCCAGCTTATCTCCATGCTCCCACCCCAACCAGGAGCATCCCCATGCCCTTGTATGAGAAAGAGGCATCTGCAGCAGGCCTTTCCCAACCTGCTTTTAAAGTGCAAGTCGAGGCTGAAAATTGATGCTGTAGGAGACTGACCTTGTGGGAGCGTCCTTCCCTCTGGCTGATCCCGGGTCAAACACTCTCAGTTTACAAGTCGCYGACTCCCACGGTAGCCGGGCTGCTCCTGCCTCCGCTCCTCCTCGCCTGAGTGGCAGGAAAGACCCCACAGCTGGGATGTTGCACGAAGCAGAAGGTGACCCCATCCTGCTCCTGACCTTGCATCCCCTGAGTGCCCAAGAGCTGGCTTTGGTGCAGGAAGGGCTGAGGACCAGCTTGGGTGGCCAGAGAGCTGGTTCTGGTGCTGGTGCTACCCTGTGACGGCAGACACCTCATTTTACCTGGCTGGGACTACTTCCCTTGCTGATAGACTCTACTGGCATTTCTCAGAAAGAGGGGCTGTCAGTCACCATGATTTTAAATTCTCAGCGCAGAGCAGCTCGGATGCTGCTGTTTCTAGAGCGCACTTAGGGTGATTCAGTGAAGCGTGGCATCCCGTGGAGAAACATATGAGGCAGCTCAAGGTTGGATGCTCTGGTGTTTAATATCAAGTGAGCGCATGCTGCAGCCTTTCTCTCAGCGTGGGCTCAGCTTTCTCTTGTCTACCCAGCCCTGGGAAGACTTGTAAGCAGTTAGTTTCTTTGAGGACTCTGCCCTTCTGGCAAACTTGGTTGAAATTGGCCAGTGAGTTCAGAAGTTTTATTAGGGAGAGAGACAGACACACCCACAGCACGATCACAAAAGAGTTGTTTCTCTAGGAAACTAGGCTGAAAAAAAAAAAAGGTTGTTTAAGTAAGCAAATACGTTTCTTGGAGACACTAGAGCAGGGGAGGTGGTAGGGAAAATGTGTGTTTATATAGCTGTTGACCCAGCCTCCTCTTAAGCATTAGTTTCTTGTTTTAAATCTCTTTATCCCTATTTATGCCCATTGTTATCATGTTGGTTATTAGTTCTAATGACTTGCTCTGCCTTGTGCTGCTGCCTCCATGTCAGCAACCTCCCGTTTTGCTGCAGGACTCCAAGGACTACTTTGCTGAGATCAGCCCATCCAAATAACTTTACACATATAAACAATGAACCCAGTGAGGGAGAGGGATTGGCTGGGCCCCGTGAAGGCAAGGCATAGATATGAGCAAAATTAATTGGTGGCTCAAGCTCTCCTATAAAGCTCCCATTTCAGGATTTGCAAACTGGCTTCCTCTATCAGCTCCAAAGCATCAGAGCTGCTAATCCCAGGGCAGTAAAGGCCCTTTTGGTCTGAGCTGTCAGCCAAAAATTCAAGTGCTTGTGAGTTGTTCTAGTTTTGCCGAAAATGGGTGCAGTGGTCAGGTGTCCCTTTGATGCGCTCCTGTTTATTTACAAAGAGCCTGAAAGGTCCTGTTCCCCCCGAAGGTGGCAGGAAACAGGCAGGGACAGAATTTGGTACCTTGTTCTTCCTGTTAGGGCTGATCTCGCATGTGAGTAAACAGCATGGTGAGCTGCAGCGAAGGCTTTGCTGCCTGAACAGCCACCGGTCCTCCCGTTTTCCACCCCTGGATGCCTGTGCAGGTCTCCCTTTCACTTTCCTGCTGGCTGGCTCAATGCAGGAAATCAGGCTGATTAAAACCTAAAGGGGAAAAAAAAATTTTAAAAAGAGGTGAAAAATGTGTTTCTTTAAAAATAGAAGAAAAAAAAATTAAAGATCATTTTAATTAGGTTTGAAAAATCTGTGGCGGAGTTGACAGGCGGGCTGACAGGGCTCCCTTTCACCGGATCGCCCGGCTCAGGGCTTTTCATCTTGCATGCAGACTATTTTGACATTCGTGCTTTCTTGGCTCCGTTTGTAGAGCCCAGTGGAACCTGCAGCCTAATTAAATGTAACAATTCCTGAAAATGAGGGTTGTTATTTTTTTTCCTAAGGATAATAATAGAGGTTTTATTTAAAAAAGAGCTAATCTATTTACTYTAGGCTGCCTGCTTCCTGACCTGGCCTCAGCACCTGAGGGGACAGGAACAGAACGAATTAGACAGAGGCTTAGTCACTGGAAAAGATGAGGGTGTTAACGTGTATGTGTGTGTGCACATGTGTCCCGCATGCTCCACTTGAAAAGTTGAGAGGTAGAAGGCTAGGAGGCTCGGATTTTCCCTGGCAGCTGACTTTTTTCCCCTTACTTTTGTGGTTCAGTGCTGGTTTTTAGCCAGCGTCAGACCCAGCGGGCTCTAAAGGGGCTGAAAGCAGCACTGCGGGGCTGCCCGGTCCCTTCTCTGGCTCCTCCACCTCAGTCACCAGCCTGCAGGGGAGGGGGAGCCGGTGGCTTTGCAAACCCCGGGGCCGTGCAAGCCAGTGGGTAATGACAGAGCCTTTGTATCGAGAGCTGCATTAAACAAGGAGGCAAAGGAGAAGGAAAACACGAGTCAGTATTGTCGAGGACTGGATGTGCCCAACTATGCACCAGCAATCTGCAGCTCTTGGTGCCCAGAGCTTCCCTTCCAGAGCTTTTACCTGCACTGTTTCATTTTGACCGTGGTGTAACTCCTGGTCCCTCGAGCACATCCCTGCATCCTCATAACCGATGAAGCATGGCCAAGCTCCAGGAGAAAGTCGAGTTGGAGTCGTCTGCTTGTGCCTCTCGCTGTGGGTTCCTGGTGCCATTGTGTCTCTGGTCTGGCAGCTGCCATCGCTGCAGCTGGGGCTGCACCACTCAGGCATCATTGCTCTTGGCTTCCCGTGGGCTGCTTGGCACTGAGAGCGGCTCCGGTGCAAGGGCAGTGAGTTCCTCTTTCATCTCAATGTGTAATGTGGTCTCCCAGGCTGACGTGGAGGTGACGGTGGCAGAGGCTGAGAAACACTCCCTACGGTCTCATGCACGGTGGATGGCTTCCCTGTGCCACTTGGTTCAGCATCGCTCATCGAATCACCTCAAAACTTCCCATCAGCTGATGTGCCCATTACTCAGCCAAAAGCGACACAGTAGGACACAAGTGGTGCAAACCGCTCACAGACTTTCCCTCTCCCCATTTCCTCCTGCAGCTCCAGGAAGGTCCCCTCCAGCACCAGAAATCAATGCTTCAGGGCCACTTGCCCCCGGCTGGCCATGGCAGGACTGGCTAATGGTGCCCGGTGCCTTTCCCAGCCGGCAGCCTGATGGCAGCAATGAATCAGCAGCCGGTGGACTTGTCAAAGGCATTCCTCCACTTTAATCCTATTGACAGGGACTACTGCCTGGAACAGGAACTGCGGGGTGAGCCATGTCAACAGCAGATTCTTATTACAGATAATATTGATGGGGCCTTTACTTGAATAATGAAGGGAAGAGCCCTCTGCTTTGACGTTTGTCTCCAAAACCTAGAATTACTAAGAGTTTAACCGTCGGAGGGGAGCTTAAGATAGTTGCATCTTAAAGGATCTGCTTTCTTGTTGCATTCAAGGCTGGGGAAAGGAGTTTAGCCCATACACTGGGAGCTCCGCGCTGACCTTTTCACTGCTCTTAATAAATGTTACAGTTAAATAAAGTCGGATGGATTTTTCTATCTACTGTAATGTGTTATCCACTTTCTGGGGAAAAAAAAAAAAAAAGGTAAAAAAAACCCCAAATCCCTGTTTAATATCACTGTTACTCATTATCTTTGCTAGCTGCAGGGAAAAAGGCAAGGAGGACGGGCAGGGGCAGGACAATTCAGGCTGTATTATCAGGCTAATTCCTACCATCGCACATGATTATGTGTGCCTTTGTATATGGGTGAATCAGGGCTGTTTAAATCGGTTGTGATCTTATGGCCAAAGCTCAAACCAGAATCAGCAGCTCTGGAAATGTTTGGGGAAAGTTTTGTTTGTTTGTTTTTAATTTACTTTCTTATTTTCCATTCTTTAAAAGGGGGGGGGGGGGGAGCCTCTGTCCGGTCTATATTGCTTGGTTCCCTACAGGAGTGGAGGCACCAGAGCTGCAGGGGAGAGGCTGCCTGGGAAGTCAAATGAGGGCAGAAGGCATCAGCCGTTCCAGGAAATAACCTGTCCTTGCACATTTCCTCATGTTTGGGCTTCAATATTGTGATTGCAAGCACTGTGATGAGAGAAGGTAAGGAAGGAAGATGGGGCTAAATGGTGGCATCCCCATTCTTGGATTTTAAATGTAACCTGGAGCTCAAAGGTGTCCCTCTGAAGCCTTATTCTAGAGACATCTCTAAATGGGGTTTGGACCTCTAGCTCCTATTGGGTCAGATGAGGAAGAGAGCAGGCAAAGTTGGCTTTCAGCCACGTTTATACCTCCCAGACCTTAGAGCTGGCCCAGGACTGAACCGGCAGGTGGTTTAAGTTAGAGCAGCCCCGTGGCTGCTCTAACTTAAGCCAGCTGGAATCTCTTCTGGGGCTGGTTCTACCAGCCAAGGTTTGCTGGATTACAGCAGGGCCCCGAAAGCCTCCAGCCCACCCCTGCATGGCCTACAGGAGAGGACCAGGGAGCAGATGACACAAAAATGTCAGGGCAGTTCCCAGCTGGTGCTTTAGGACAGCTTTAATTCCTTTACACTGCTGCAGAAAATTAGTATCTGGTCCAAGGGAGCCTGTTCTCATGGTATTTTTAGTCTGATTTTGAAGACCCTAGGAGTTTTGGATTGCCCTTAAGTTTTTGAATTTTGGGCTTTCTGACTTGAACTGTTAAATATTTTCCATACGTAAACAGCAGCCACAAAATTTCAGGTTGGATGACTTGTATTTTAGATTTTTAAAAAAAAAGCCAAAACAAGACAGAAGAAAAGTAAAATCTCCAAGCGGTCCAATTACTCTCCTCGTCTGAGTGTGTCTCCTCCCTCTGAAACAGGTTCTTGAGACAGGGATGTAGTGGCCTCTCTTGGCACATTTCTTGAAAGTGCAAAGGAAAGACCCAGCAAGCACAGAAGGGCCCATCCTTGGGGTCGGTGAATGATCCCCCAGCACGTGATGGAGTGCCTGAGAAGGCAGCCCACGCTCTCTGTGTGCACCCCGCACTTCTGAGCATTGTTTGGCTCTCTGTCTGTATCTACACGCAGTGTTTTAACCTCCTCAGATCTTCTGTTTTACCCAGAAAAGCCCATGGCTCACATGGGCACTCGTTTTCCTGTAAGGACGGACCCCCCAGAACCACCTCTTAGAGCAACTTTGAAACCCCACGGAGCTGAAAGCCGCCTTCCCTTCCAGCCGAGATTTATGCCCCTTCACTTCCTGACGGCCGAGGTGTGGTGTAGAAACTCAGCCCTGCTCCTAACAATGGGCGACAATTGGGCAGGCCTGACATCAGGCGCTGCAGTTACACACGGAGCCTTTCCCRGGAGGGACAACTCCAGCAAATGCTGGCGGTGGGGGGCACCCCATGCTGGGCAGGAATGGAGCAGGCACAGGGCTGTGATGTTGCCAATCCTTGGGCCAGGCAGGGAGCAAGCATCCGACCAAGGTGTGTGCCTGGAAAGGACTGTGAAAATACCCGTGCATGAGCTCTTGCTCTGCAAGGTTTTCCAAACCGGTAGAGGCTTGCAAAGAGAGGGGAACGGGGATATTCCCTTGAGGCACTGATGCAGCAGGTAAATCTGTCCCAATGCCCTGATTAGGAAAGTTAATCCTCAGCCTTTTTGTCTCAACCAGGCGCCCATGAGATCCCACACACTGGGATCTGTGGTGGGGGTCCCTGCCCAGCTGCAGCATGGGTCAGCTCCAGCCTGGGACCGCCTGCAACAGACATCTCGCAGAGCTAGGGAGAAGCCCTGACCAGGCTGTGGGAGGTGGTGGGCATGAGCTCAGGAGATGGAGAGATTGAGCAGCTTGAAGTTGCCCTTGAGCCTCTCTTAGTGCTGCAGCTGTGGGCATGGCCAGACCATTCGTGGTCCCGCACTGGGGTGGGTGAGCAGAGCAGCGTGTGGCTCCAAGCCTCCCATGTCCCGGGGAAATGCTACCTTTTCCTCATCTCCATGTCACTACACTGGGAGCTGAAATTTGGCCAATGCAAGCCATTGGTAGTACCTATAGAATTAGCTGACCTTTCACGTAACCCCCCAAGGGCTCAAAAATCAATTGGGTCCTTCAGGTCATGAGGGTTTTTTTAATCACCTCCTTTAAAAAAAAAAAAAAAAAAGAAAAAAAGAAAAAAAAAGTGATAAATATTGGTTCCCCCATGCTTGCTTTTTTGGTTTGGAGGGTGCTTTAGGGTGCGCTGAGCTTGTGTTTCTCAGCTTTTCGCTAGAACCTGGAGGCCCATGAACTGCTTGTTCCTTTTTCTTCTCTTTTTAAAATGAAATCTGAGATTTTTGCATAATACATTGGAGCAAGAAGCTGGGGAGGGGGTGAAGAAAAACACCAAGTACTGTGGGATTAAAATTGCAAGAGTTGGCAACACTGATTTTTTTGTTGTTTTTCTTTCCGTTTTCCAGAGAAAAAGAAAACACCCCCCATTTTGCTGAGCCCCAGCAGGGTGAACAGAGGGAAAAGGTGCTTCAGGGCAGGAAGAAATTGTGAAGAAATAGGTTTGCAAACTCCATTTATATTGGATTGTTTGAAAATTGTCCTGAGAGCTGCCTTCTGGGGACAGCTGTCCTGCTCTGAGGAGGGAGCGCAGAGATGTGTGTGGGGAGAAGCTGTGTGGGACGCTTGGGCTGGGACAGGACTCAGGTTGCAGTCGCCTCTGATTGCACTTGGGTCTGAGCCGTGCCAGCTCCTCAAGGAGGGCAAGGAGAGGCTGGTGGTGCAGAGGAAAGGTTCCATGAAACCCTTCCTCCCCACAGGAGGAACATCTCCTTCTGCAACAAGAAAAATCCCGGTTGGCCAGAACCAATCCTGGCAGGCGGAGAGGTGGAAAAGGACTGGCAATCAGTGCCGTTACCCCCAGACCCCCTCCCTGTCGGTCATCTGGAAGTCATGGCAATGCTGCAGTGCCCCCATGCTCAAGGAAGACATGCAGAAGGACCTGAGTCTGTGCTGGAGATGTGCATGGGATGGTGGTACCCAACTCCAGCTCTGGTGCTTGCAAGACTCCCAAGCCACCAGCAGCTGCAGGAATCGATAAATGGAGGCTCAGCAAAGCAGGATGTTGTCCTTAAAGTATTGTGTCCCAAGGGATGTTGCCCCTGGGTATAAGGATGCTGGTGTGGATCTCCACTCATGCGACCACAGCCAGTATCTACTCCGGGCTGTTTAACAGCAGAAACGAATGCGTCTATCTTGCCTCGGCTGCACGTGGCATGCACAGGGGGACTGTTACTTATTAGCACTCGCAATCGTTGGCAAGAGCTGCTGGAACGGAGGTTGAGCTCCAACTGCTATTCCTGCCTGTCCTCCTTCACTTGTGCTCATATCTTTCTCAGACTCATTCCTTTTGGGCTGAAATTTTCCATGCTTCATCTTAGCCCAGTGACACGTTTTTGCTGAAGGTATGGACTGTGCTGGTTGGAGTCCTCTTTGTGGAGCTCCTTGCTAATCTCTGCCCTGTGGTGAATGTCCATCTTTCGTGTCTGAGGAGACGTCAGGCTGAAGAAAATCTTTAGAGGATGGATTCTGATTTATTTACTTGTTTATTTATTTGGAAAAGTGACTTAACAGTTTTACATTTCAGTCAACTGGAACTTAAAAGGAAATCTTTTATTTAGATCTCCCCCAGTGGAAAACTGAACAGCTCTGGCAAAATTAAAGTTTTTCCATGGAACATTCAGATTTTGTGAAAACTACGCTTTCTATTGAAAAAAAATATTTTGATCATTAGTTTTTGATCTGCTCTACTTTTTAAGGATGATTCAAAAACATAAAGGCAAAAATCTCCAATTCCTACGTCTAATATATCAACTTTTTTTTTTTAGCATGACTTCAATTCCATCTCCTTAGTGAGAAGCCTAGAAAAATTATTCAGCTTAAGGAAAAGCATTTTATCAGTTATAAAGTTGTGGAAATTTAAAATGGGTATCTTAGTGCAAGTATTGGATTTGCAGCTTGCCTTTCTTCCTATCTGGGTCAAGGACGCTGGACTTAAAAACCTGGTGTTAACTTAGTTAAGAGTATCTCTGGTAGGAGGCTTTTGGTTTGTTGGTGGGTTTTTTTAAGGACAGCTGAAATACAGAAAAATCTGTTTAGGACTGAAGGACTAAAAATTACCTCTGGGAACTGGGAGACCTCCATTCATGGTGGTTCTGTAACAGCGATTCCAGGGTTGAATTTACCATTTACGGGAGTCTTGTGGTTTAATACATGTTTTTCCCCTGGATTTTCAAACTTAAAGATTGTTTTCCTTAGACAGAYGTCTTTTTCTTAGAAAGTTAGGATAACCAAATACTAAACTTAACTAATTACATCTTCAAAAGTTAGCAAGTTCCAGTCCAAGGATTAATGGCACTACAAAGTTAATACAAGGTCATCATGCGAATGTAGAATTTTCTCTATTCCCTTCTCTACCTCATTGTGATGGGGCAACTTCTTGAATGTTCAGAGATTGCCCCCATGAGTAGATATCAATTTGGTACTTTCAGACATGCACATATATGTACAAAATTGGTGTAGTCTAAGCACTGAATACACAAAATAGTTCCTTGAATTCACAATGCATTCAAAATGGCTAATTTGCAAAATGCCCAGAATATGTCATGGTGGATGACTTGATTTGAAACATCAGAATAGGTGATAAGAAAGTCATGCTATAGAATCATTTATATATATTTCAAACAATTCCCACTTAAAGGGGAAAAAAAAAATCTTTATAATTAACACAGCAGATAAGAGCAACTGTGACACTTTAAATAAATGCGATGTATTTGATTTTGAAGAAGAGTTTAAGATTCTGGGGATGTGTTCAAGAGAGAGAAAATATGTGCTCAGAGTTGAAAATGAAGAGATACTATAGATCATCTTTAAAAACTGAGCAACCTCACAGAACTCCCTTGTTCCTAATGGCCTTCAGCACAGAGCCTCCTAGGAAATGGGAGTGGGGCTCATTAGAAGAGAGCTGACAAAAGGGGGGCCCTACAAGGGAAGGTTTAACTAGGGCTTCTTTTCCATGCCAATGGCCATGCAAGGAGAAGACATCTAAAGATCTAGCCATGGTGGCAGTAACTCCTGAGGAACGCTACCTCCTTGCATATTTTAAAATAAAATGCAGGGCCGATGATGGCTTAGATGTTAGRTACAATGGACGTTATGTTGGTCATTGGATGGAGACTTGGTAGCCAGTTCAGTGAATAGTTTTGCTTAGTTTTCGGATGTGTGATCCTAGGTCCTGTGTTGGGCTAAGTTCCTATGGCTCCTCCGAAGATACGTGGGCAGGAGCTAGAGGTGGACAGTTGTACAGCAGAAAGGGGGAATGGGTATTTCCTGCCAGCACTTTTATCTGCAGACCCCATCACCACGATGAATTAAAAAATACTGATTTCCACAGCACTCTCTTCTCATTTCTTAGCTGTTGCTCAGGCAAAGCTGTTATTAATTCAGGAGGAGTCTGCCTGAGCAAGAACTCTCCAGAGTCCAAAATATTTTGCAGAGAGTAAATATAAGAATTATTCACCTACCACAGAACAGCATCAGCCTCTGGGTGGAATGCAGGAGCTGTTTAACAGTGCGCAGAAACGTTTCCCCGCAGGTTTGGACAGGAGTTGAAGGTTTGTGTATGCCCAATTGAAACTACAACTGAAAGCAATAAGCAATAAGATGGGCCCCCTCCCTTGCCTTGGTACTGGATGGGCTCAGAGGGGCAAGCACCACCTACCCGAGTACCACACCACTTCCTCTAGGACGCTAGGAGATTTTTCTGGAGCTCGCCCATCTGACCCAGTCCTCCACATGAGATCTGGCAAGATAATCGCTCCAAGCGTCTGGGTAAGTACTGTAAAATGCTTCAAATAAATGAATAGAAATCATCTGCTTCATAAATGCCAAGGGCTTTCAACATGTCGTTTCTTGGTAAACAAAGAATTTCAGCACGACAATATCTTAGGATGTTATTGGCCATATTTGTTCCCTCGTGCATATTGAAGCAAATGTGAACAGTCGCACAGCTATCCTTTACGTCCTCCTTCAGCTTGGAGGTTTTCTCCCTGCTGCAGCGGAGATGAGGGGGCTGCTCTGGCTACCCCTGGACAGACTGCTCTGGCCCCAGTCCCCAAAACTTCTATTTCTGTGATGGTGAAGGGCAGGTGGAAGTTCTGCTTGTGCTCGGTTTTGCACGAAATGCCATATACTATGATTAGGAAAAAAAAAAAAAAACCCAAACCAAAACATGTCCTTTTTTTCTTTTTTTGCGGACATTAGAATGCAATAAAAATATGTGTGTGCTTCCCCCCTCGCCCCCCAGCTAAATTGATTACATCTGGTGGCATGAAAAAAAATAGCCAAAATGTCAGACTGAGTCACACAGCCCCCTTGGGTGGTTATATTTATTTCAGGGTTGGAGCACTCATCAAAACAATTTATCCTTGGCTCTCCCTCTCAGCCTTCCCATCTCTGTGCTTACAAACTCTTCTCTGTTCCCTAACACTTGCATTTAGCCCCAAGYCCCCTCCTTCCCCCGGTCTTTCCTTTCTCCATCTTTTCCCTCTCCATGTCCTCTGGCCTGGCTCCGTCCCCCTCCCTCCCCTTTCCTACATCAACCCCAGCAAACCCTGTAGCTGCAGTTCTCCTCTTGGGGATAGCAGGGGAAGCTGGAGCACAGACAAGGCTTGATGTTTCTAACACTGTGTCACCTATTTAGTGTCTTGTTTCACGTTGCTTGGGGTGAAGGGACGTGGTAAAATGTGTGAGTGAGCTCCCTACTGTGGTTTCCATCATCACTGTGACTGGTGGGGCAGCTGGGGTGGGACTGTGCGTGCTGGGATGGCCATGGCTCCATCTCCAGCCTTGCCTGCTCTCCCTTGGCTGCCCTGACCTGCTGCAGTGGTGGAGGTGGATCTGCTGGCTCTCTTTTAGTGGATTATTTTTCAGGCTTGGTTCACCTGTGTCCCGTGTTTTCTCTCTGTCAGGGAGCAGCACCAGAAGCATCTGCAGGGCGAGGAGAGTCTGTGCTTTAGTGGGTGGGGAGGAACTCATCTCCAGGAACACAAAACCTCCTTTCCATCTCTCTTCCCAAACCTCATACTTCTGCCCAAATCGCAAGGAGAATGACCACCTGCTGCCTGCAGCCCTGGGGACACCCTATATGTCTCGGTCTATAAATCCTGTTGCGATCTGCTGCCAGGTTGTGCCTGTTCCCATGCCTTATGCCAACCACAGTTGCAGAAGACCAAGCGCTCTAGGATCTTCGTGGATGGAAATGGCTGCAGAAATGCATTTTTCTGTTTTTTCTCCGTGATGCTGAAAGGTCCTGGTCTGGCAGGAGCAGGGACTGAAGCTCTTGGTTGCTCTTTCTCTTGGGCTGGAGGATTGCCCTGCACAGAAAGACTCCCTTGCTTTCTTCACTGCTCCTACAGGGGTCAATGGCACATGAGGAAGACAGGGTTACCCTCCACTACCTTGGCTGGGAGAGGACTTGAGAAGCTCTTGGCACCACCGCCTCTGAGCTTAACGCGCTCTGTCCCATCTGTTGTGCCTCCTGCTCCCAGCCTGCGCAGCGGGCTCCTGTTATACAGCGTGCCACATTTTTCTCCTGTGGTAAATCAGAGCCCCCTGGGATTTGGTATTGTGCTTTTTTTTTCCCCAGGTATTTTTGTCTGTGAACCACAGAAAACTGAATAGCAGGAAATGAAGTGCAGATTGAGAACATGGTTGAGTGCACTTGCTAAAATAAAACATTGGGGGGGAGGGAAAGATTCTTTTATAAATAGAAAATGAAGTGTGTTTACTTTTTATTGATGAAGTATTTAATTGTGCTGAGGGTTTGAGAGATGTTCTTAGCGGCATCTCAGACTGTGCATTGACTAGAAATGCCAGTTGGCCTTTGTTACAAATACCTTGCTAGGTCGAACTCACCTGTTTTGTGGCTGGGAAGGGCGAGGGGACGTCAGGATTTTTTGGTGATCTCTGACATGCCACAATTGTGCCAGGAGGGCCAGAGGATTCCACTGGTATCTTCTCAAACTGGACTAGATGCTAAGATGACCCAAAGGCTTATTGAGTGGATGCATTTGACAGCAGAAGAGGAAGTCTCTGCCCATTGCCCCTGGCCAGTGTACTTCAACTTTGGCTGGACAGGCTTATCCAAGTGGTGATTTTGGTCTCTGTGGTCTGTTTGGCCTTTAGTCTCCACACAGAGCCTGCCAGCAAAGCAGGCCACACCAGAGAGCATCTGCTGAGGTGGTGCAACATATACAGATGCCTGAGCTAGTGCTGAAATGGCCCTGCTGAGGAAGGTAGGTTAACTTGGATGCTGTCACCGCACTGCCATCGCTGTGCTGTTTCTGGGATGCTTCCTGAAGCTAATGTGCTGAACTCTGCACGGCATCACATTGTGTCATGGAGCTGTGCCACAGAGCCTTAGAGCCTGCTTGCTCTCTGTTATGCCTCTGACTTTTCTTCTTAAGCAAGGCAAGCAGCACAGGCAAGTGCAGGGTGTGGAGATAAGGCTGTGACCTTTTAGATTATTCTGTTGCTCTACTACAAATGCTGGATGGGTCCAGCCAGGCAGCTGGGTTCTTTTGTGAGGTTAAATTATTCTCATTAATTCAGATGGCTAAAAGTAGCAACCTTTAGTCATCAGTGACCTGGACTGCTTTCTTGTGGGGGGTAGATCTCTAGAGTCCATCTCCCATCTCTGGAGCTGYCTGTTCTCTCTGTGTTTCTGAATCACTGTCTGAAAGGTTGTACTTTTATGTTTGTTTTGATCCAGTGAAGGATTATGAGGTTTCAAAAGCAGAGGAAACCAAGATGCTTGGAGTCTTCATGACAGGTCTGTGCACCTTTGCAAGAAGCATGGGTGCAACCAAGAGGTGTGCCCATAATGAATTAAATGCGGCTGCTTTTGTTTGGGCATTTGTTTGGTCTTAGCCGTGTAAAGTGTCCAGGGAAGCTTTTAAGCACGTGCCAAAGTCAGTGAGAGCTAACCACCTTTATTAAAGCTTGCTTGAATTAGATCCTAAATGTACAGAAATTGGACACACTGGTTGCTTTTCAGAGGGACCAATTATTGATCATCCAAATGTCTATGGAGCAAAGCTGTCATAAAGGAACACCAGGCGAGTGTCCCCATCTCAACCAGCCTTCACCCCTTTCCAGCTGTGCCTGTGCAGGGAAAGCCATCGTTCCCTTTAGCCATGAGAGCCGGTGGTGCCGCACCTCGCTGCCTCCACTTCCAGGCCAGATGGGAGCTGGGGATCTGTTGGAAAAGCTCAAGCTCTTCTACTTGTCCCTAAGGCCATGGAATAGAGCATGTAGAGATGATCCAGGCCTCTTTGTCTCATCTATCTTACCTATTTACACCAAGTTGCTATTTCCAAAAGTCCTGTCTTGACAACGCCTTAGCAGGAGAAAATGTCCAGTTATGCAGCCTCCAGATGAAACAGCCACCAGCCCAACAGAGGAGACCTCATCTGTGAGGGAATTGCAAGTTCATTTGCCTTCCTTGGGGATAAAAGCCTCTTGGCAGCCTGTTGTGAGCTCCCACAAGAAGAGCGGAATCCTGCCGCGTGGGAGTGGGTAGTCCCTGTGCTGGCCAGCGTGCCGGCAGAAAGTGGAAGGGGGAGTCAGGCAGAGAAGAAATTCTAGAGGGGAGAATAGATGCAAGAAATTCCTAGGAATGTTACAGAAATCAACATCCCCCCCTCTGCTCCTTCCAAACCAACCCACCTAAAAAATGCCGTTTTGTGGGCTATTTTGGAAAGGAGTCCATGCCTGGGGAATTTTTGGCTGATGCTTATGGCTTTTAGAAGTTTCTGGGAGATCAGACGAATAGAAACAGGAACCAGATGGGACTTCTAGCTGCTGGAAAGAAAGGAAGAAAAAAAGGGGGGAAAAAAAATCCATCCCTTGTTTAAAATGTGAAGAGCACTTGTTCACTTTTGGGGAGTTTCCCCTTCACCCTGGATTTCTTATTTTAAAGTAATTTACCCCAGTTCCATTATATTCTCTTAGGACATTTATCTCTTTTGTTGTTGTTGCTAGGAATTTTTCTTTCTTTTGCAATAAAAAACAGTTTATTCTTAGGAGAATTTAAGCCTTTGCCTTACTAGATAAAAAGAAAGTCAGTGGTTGGTTTTGTTCTTGCAGCAGCCTCAACATCCCTTGGCCATTTACTCACTGAGTTTATCTCTGTGAGGCTGCAAAATATGAAAAAAGGCAGTGGTAGTGGAGAGTAGAGCAAAGTTGGAGACAGCTCTGAGCTAGCAAAACTGAGCGCACGTAGGTCCTATTTGAGGTAAATGGCCATCAAAGGGAGAGTTGCACCGTATTGGAATGTACAATAGACCCAAACGTGGACCTCCGCTGCATGGTGCCTGCAGTGACCCAACTTGTCCAGCATAGTGCTGGATTTGTGGTGTCTTGGCTGTTGGGTTTTGGGGTTGTGGATCCAAAAAACAGGCCTGGTCCAGTCCCAGGCTCCATTTTCTCAGACCTTGGCTCTGGAGCTGGTTCATTTCTGGAAAACATCCCAGAGGCTGAATAGGGGCCAAGGAGCATTTTCCAGCTCCTGGGTCCAAGCTGGACTCTGTGTTGGGAGTCACGGTCCAGCCGCGATCTGACACCGTGCTGGGACTGGGCTCAGTTGTGCTTCATCCTTGCAGCTTTTTCTTTCCAGGCTGGCGGGCAACAGGGCACCAGTGAGGCGGGGTATGTTACGTAGTGCCCCTGCTCTGCTTGGGAGAGCCGTGAAATCTTATTCCCCAGCTGGCAGGAAGGAAGCAAAGTAGATACCACCTCATAGATGAAGATAATAACTGGATATTACCATACTTGTAAGCTTTGCCACTAATCTTTTTTTAAGGGTTTTGCTTTTAAGGAATTCTTTTAATGGTTAATTGGGGTGGGGGGAGGGTCCTTCCAGTTTTCCAGATATTTACTGCTTCCTGGAAAAAAATGCACTCTTCGCAGGTTCCTATCTTGTTTTATAGTCTTCCTTTTCTTGATAATCATTTCATATTCTTTCTCGTGCACTCTGATCTGCAGCCATTCCCAAGATAGGGTCATCAGCACAAGGCAATGACCCTCGATAAACCTTCACCCATGGTTTGTAAGTCAGTATGAGAGGAAATCCGTCCCTGGGACTTAATAATGTATAAACTGTATTTCTAGGGAACTGATTGGAGGCTCCACAAACAACATTAGTACTATACTGTGTGCTATGACACTTATTAGTGGTGATGCACAAAGTCAACTGGAGATATTTTAAGACACAATAGTTGATCTTTTGTTCACGTTTTCAAATGTGCGTGCGTTTGAACACATGGCTTTGGTTCCAAGGTTCGTCACAGATGGACCTAACTAAGCCAGCTGCTTGAACCCTCTATTATGGTGACCAATTGATTAGATTAGTTTAAATGAAAAAAATGCCCCAAAACGTAAGGCTTTGGGTTTGAGTGTCCAATTTGAGTTCTGACTTTTGTGGCTTTCTTTTTTCCTTTGGCTCGGGCTGGTCCGGCAGGATGTCCCRTATTAGAATGCTGCTCGGTTGTTGTTGTTCTTTGTGGTTCCAGTGAGCTGTTTTTTCAGAAATGTCTGGAAGGAAAGAGACATAGGGGACTTGGTTCACAGCGTTTGTACAAAAGCTTTTATTTTTCCTTTTTTTCCCCCCTTCTTTTTGCTTCTCATGGATTTGATGTGCAAGTGTTCTCAGGAGTGACACGCTGAGATTTTTAAAGCAAGGTGCTTATCACATGACTCAGGTGACTGCTGTCGTGGTCAAAGCAGTATCATCCTAGGAATTTTGTTTRAATTTAGCTTCCAGCTCAAACAAAAGTCATCTGAGTAGGCAAGCTTTTACTGGTTTCACTTTGGCTTCCCACGTCGGTTTAATTTGGCCCATGTTTGCTCAAAATGTCTCCAGCTGTCTAGAAACTTGTTCCTAGCTTGCTGGAACATTCACAACCCTTTTGGCCAGTGTGACCTTAGTTATAAAGGCTGGCTGTTGTTTATTTCAGATCATTTTTACTAGCTCTATTATATATAAGGCAGCTCACATAATTGAAAGAGACAAATGCGTTGGTGCTGTCCTTGCATTTGCAGGTTATAAGTTACTGCTGTCCACAATGCTCAGGCATGAGATCTGCCAGAGAACACCACCTCATTTTGTTCCATGGGAGTTTTTGCTAATATTTTCTATTATCACTCTTTTTGTTTCTCTGTTGGAAAGTTTCCATGTGTTTCACACTGAGGACCGAAGTGTCAGAAGATTAAAGGACTGTCTTTTTGCCCAACTAATATGAATTGGATGCTGAACTGTGCACTACTCAGAAAATGAAATGTCTTCTAAAGAAGTAAGTGGCTGGAAGGAGACAGTGAAAACCCATCAGATTTGCATGACTAATTAGCTTATCCATTAGTTATTATCCTTGTGTTTACTTGTAATGAGAATCTTCAAAGATTATTCTATATTGGATATGCAGCTAATTTTTTGCTTACGTAATTTTTTCCATACCAAGATACTACTGTGATGTGTGCTGTACCTTGACATACATAATTCTCTCTTAGCCCAGGTGTCCATCCTTTGGAGGGTGTTGATCCTGCATCCATGAGTAGGGGATGGACTGAGTGCCCATACAGCCCAGACTGCGCATGAGACRTTTTCTCTTTCCCCTGAAATTGGGTCTGATTTTCTGAACTTCTTGGCAACCAGAACCCAGCCTTGTTTCATGAGATGCAAGTGTTTCTGGATGTCAAGTCTTGGTTTTCAGTTAGCATACCTTGAGTTATTCAGCTTCTCAGTTCTTAAACAAGTGCTCCTTTTGTGGAAGTCATTAATGCACTGTAGGGAGAAATTTTCTCTGTGTGCCTTTCTAATAGTTTTCTCAGTGCATGGTATGGTTTCGTAAGAGAAATGTGACTTCTGTAGTTGTTATTTCAGATCTTCCTTACTCATAAAGGTTGAGAGGGTATATGTTGTCTTCTTTAAAAAATTAAAGGTCACCCTTAAATAGCTCCACAAGTTTCTGTATGTACTACAACTATTTAAATTTATTGATCTGGGTGGGAGTCAATGTTCATATGCCCAAAGCAGGACATGGGAAGCATGTTATCTCTGGATTTTGAAACATCGGGGCTTAAAAGTAAAATTTGGAGGATTTGTTTTTGGTTTTGTTTTGAAGTCCCTGCTATGTCATTCTCTTAGAAGGGTTAGTAGAACTGAAAAAGAGGATTGATGTAATAAACCTGACTTTTGACAGATCTTCCCAAAGAGCTGGATTTGGTACTGTTCTTCCTGCAYGACTCAACCAGGCAGGTCAGTATCGTTTCCTGTTTTGTGGCATTCACAAACTTCCACCGGACATATAAAATTTTACATCTACCACAGAAAGTCACCAAATTTAAAAAAACAAAACAAAACATCTTTTGAGCCTGATGAGGCCTTTATCTCTACAAAGGAAACAAATAAAATCTGCATTTGTGACCTAACTTGTCAGCTTTAAGAAAACTTATGTCTGAGCCTGATGTTATTGTGGAAGCTGATTTTGCCAGCTGAGTGATATTTTTCCTTTGCCAAGAACCTGCAGGGGTCTGCTGGATGCATTTTGCCCAGAATCAAAGTTCATGATGTGTTTGGGACTTTTATCATCACCTACTTCAGACTGAACAAAAGGTGGGAACTGCTGTCCTCTCCAAGCACTTGTCCATCGTTTCTCTAAGTTTGCTGTAGAGCTTATAGAAAATATTATCTCCATGTTGCCTGGAGCACGTTCAGAGCATTTGCTGCCTGGACAGTGAAAGCAGTGACATTATTTCCTTTGAATCGTGCCTAAATTTCTGCGGTGCTCTCTGTGCCTTGGTTCTYGCAGGTTCCCTGAGCTGGATTTTCACAACGAGGACGTTCCCGGAACATCTCGGGACAGCCCGCTCCGTGGAGTGCATCCCCCCAAGGGAGTCAGAGAGGAGAAGTGCTGAAGATGACAACGGGTCCAGCTCTGCTCTGGGAAAGCCTGAACAGCACCGATTCAGCGAAGCCCACCCGTCGCTCACCTCTGAGCGCCCAAACAGCCCTGGGAGAAGACACGTCCCTACGGCGTGTGGTTAAGTGCTTTGCTGAACAGGGGCCAACGTCCAGCGTGGAGCCACCCTGCTCCCGCCGACTCCCTCTTTGGCGCCGCACCGTGGAGTCGGCCCTCGGCTCGAGCTGGAGGACGTTACGAAATCCTGGCCCTGACAGAGAGCAGATGCATTATTGGGAAGCCCTCGGGTCATGAGAGGGCTAATAGTCACATTCCTGGCTGGGATGGCGTAAGATTTACGCCGGGCGCTCGCTCGCCTCGCCCTGCACCAGGCCGGCTCCCTACTTCACCGGCCCCCTCGGCTTTAATTGTTGTGTTAATGGCCCTTTTATTTGAAGCAGATCCCCTGGCTTACAGAGGAGAATGTCATTATGTCGTATTTTAGATGTATTTACATTCTCCTTGCCACAGGGATAACGTTCTAATTATTTTCTATAGCTGACAGCACCAGCGTCTCTGGTATTAGGGACCCCTTAGACCTGATTACATGGTCTGTTTTTCTTCAAATCACCCACAAATGACAGTGTGGAGCAGGTTTATTATCAATTGACGTACCTTTGCTTAACGCAACTTGCTCCTGAAACAAATGTCCTGAAAAGATAATACATGTTTAGAGCATGTGTCTTCACTTGCGTGAAGGCAGATGGGCTTAGAAGGTCAAGCCAATGGTTGACCTCTCCTGACTCCTCAGACTTCGCCGCACACCCCCGGCACGGGTGCACAGAGGCAGTGCGGTGCCGCGTAGCGTTTCCCATGCAAACCGTACCCAAAGGCCATCGAAAAGGACTGCTGTAAGTCTTACAGCTACTGTGTCAAATGGTGGAGAATGACAGCATGGGAAGGGGATGGAGGTGCAGGGGGAAAGGAGGGAGAAGTGGAGGATGTTAGCTTCGTTTTGCAATGAGGTGTAGAGAGGTACCAGAGTCTGGTCTAGATGGTGGGGTCGTGCCTGTGTGAGAAGTTGTTTTTAGGGGAGAAGAGGAGCCAGGGCTCCTCAGTGGAGAGAGCTGTGCAATACGCAGTGGACTTGATGGACAGGGTGGTGAGAGGAGACGCCTGGCAGCAGGGTGTGCGGGGCTGGTGGATGGAGGTTGGGGACCGCGTGGAGAAAAGAGTTGCAATAGAAGACGAGACAGGAGAAGCCTGACAGCTTGACGAGAGGACGTGGGATGGGGAGCATCGCAGAGCTGGAGACAAGAGCAGAGAGAGTGGCTTCAGAGCAAGGGGCGATGCCCAGGAGTTGGCTGGGGAGGCGCGGGAGCACACAGAAGTAGGGACAGCAATTGAGATAAGGAGAGTGAGAGACACAGTTATTAGAACAGAATGATTTGATTTATCCCGAGTCATTTATTCACCAAATTTTCCCCCTGAGATCTTAAACAGACTGAAGTGGTTTCAAATGTTGTCATTATTTAGAACAATTCAACAAAATGTTTGTTACTTTGAAAAAAAGGGAGGGGTGAGGGATGGAGAAAAGAAAGAAAGAAAGGAAAAATAAAAGCCTGGATGGTCTGGTTTGCCACACTTGAATTTTATTGCCGAATTGGGATGGGTCAAGAAAAATCACTCTTTCTGTTCTCTGAGCGGGAGTTTCACTTACAAAGCTGCTTCTGATGTGAATGCTTACCCAAGCTCAGATGTAGTCTCCATGTGTATTCAAACATGAAACGACAGAAAGCAAGTATTTGTGCTAGTGAAACCCTGTCAAGGAAATGTTTGTGCACCAGGACATCTCAACACGGAGACAATTTCATTACAAAATTCAGGCGCGTCTTTGCGGAGACTTTTCTCCTTGCAGCTCTAGAGATTATTTTATACTTGGAGCTGCTGGGCACGCAAGGCATTTTAAAAGCAAATAGAAAGGCAAAGACTCTGCCCCGAGGGAGTTACAATTTAAGTCAGACCAAAGCAGAGTGAAAATGCTGGCTGCATGGTACTAAAAACCAGAAGGTGGGCATTTTTATTTGGAAAGCCAAGGATTCCACTAAGTTATTTAGTTTTTCTTGTGTGCATACATGGCTTCTGGAGCCATTTTTAGCCCCAGCTTAAAAGAAATGGGTCTCACTCCTTCCCCCAATAACATTGGAGCCTATCTGCAAGGTTCAGTGAAAGGTGGCAGGAGGGTAGAGGTCTCAAAGGTACTGTGTTCCTGTTTYGTTTTGTGAAAATAAAAAGCCAGGTGGAGGAGAGGCAACCAAACCATTATTTCAACTTAAAGAAAAGCTTCTGCACATGCAGAAGCAGTATTACTAGTCTTCAAAAAATCTGAGAGAGAGGAAAAGAAGGATAGATGCTTTCTTGCAGCCATTGTGRCTGCAGCCGTTGGAGAAGTTTCCATCACAGCATGTAAGTGAGAGTTGTACCTTTTAAGACACAGGATACTTCAACCATGAGAACATGAAGTCCAGGAAAACCAGGATCCTTATTTCCACTTCTCTTGAAGTTACCTGTTTGTTTTTAATTTACTCGTATGCATTTGGTGGGTGGCAGTTCGGAGATGCTTCTTTTGGCTCAAAGAACCATGAATGAGCACAGCATCTCCTGCCTCTGCTGGAGAGCATTTTGCTGGTGGAGGTGCTGATGGGTCATCATCCAGTTGGCTACAGTGCAAACAGGATCTAGAGAGAGGATGAGTTACAATTTTCTTACTACTGTTTTTATGTTGGACTGAGTAATAGAACTGAGTATCTGCTACCCCATTTGGTCAATTTGATCAATCTGTTGGTCTCGATATGGAATGAGGAATGACAAAGTGTGGAACTGGTTCTGTACCAATGTCTATTTGTGGAATTTCACTTGAGAATATTCAAGTACGTCTGTCCTGTGCAGATTTGCTGCCCTGTGAATGTCTGAGCTGTAATGAGGTGAATGCTACTGGAAAGCAAAGGTTTAATTAGCTCTGCTGTTTCAATACTTTCCTAAAGTGCATTTCAAATCATACACTTAGTTGTAAAATCAGTCATCAATGCTGTGTTTGATGGTTACAGAAGTTGTGTGGTTTTCTTTATCTTTTTTCTGAGGAGCCCCTGATCAGATGACTTAATTTTCAGAACGCAGCACAAAAGAATAAATTGCAAGTACTYTGTGAATTATTAAAGGAGAATATTATTAATAACTTAAAAGAGGAAATGTGTGCTAGAATTTTGTGTCATGTTGGCTAATTGTCCAGCAGCAGAAAGGAAAAGAAAGGTTAAATCGATTAGTTCAGCTTGTTTGTTAAAAGGTTTTTGCTGATAACTTTTGGGTAGTTGTGCTTGGCAAACCAAATGTTAGTGTGAAGAGCATACCATAGATTTGGGAGTTTGGTTTATTTTCTAAAATAAAAATGATTGGATCACAGCACTGCTTGATAGAAATGCAATGTAATATGTTTCTGTAGGGCTTTTCTCTGAGTGAGTCACAAACTATACTGATACAGTGCTCTTCTGAAGGGGTCAATATGTAGCGCAACAGAAAGATAAGAGGGGCCGTAGTTTTGCCAGAAGCACTGCAAGACGCTGGACACGCACACCAAGACATGCAGGAGCAAAACTCTAGAAAAGTTTAGGATCCATAAATCACTTCYGGTGGAGCCCAGGAGTGAGAGCACCGGCAGAAGCCATGGTGTGGACAGACTCAGGGCACTACGCCTCCACCACATAACAAATCCCCTTCTATGCTGTAGGCACCACCATTGTTATCTCCACTCCAGTGGGGTCTTGGCCACTGGAGACTCACAAGTCCCACTTCTGCATGGAGCTCACTTTATCTTCATCAGGAGGTTGGAGGGCTGAGTCAGCCCTGCTGGGATTTGCACCAGTGGTTCCAGGAAGTCTGGGTATTTCAAACCTTAGGCTTAGACCTCTAATCATCCCCTTATCTAAACTGCCTAACATCTGAGTCTGCAAAATTGGGTTGGAAATCTCACACAAACATGCTTTCCCCAGCGGCATTTCTGCGTTCGTTTGCCAGTAGAGCCCGGGACTACAGAAGGGCACAGAAGATTCAGCTTTGAAACCAAAGGTTTAATCAAAGTGTTGCATGAAGGCCTGGTCCCTTCTTGATTGATGGCTTGCTTACTGCTTGCTGACAGCTGGAGAGGTTCACCCTTTGGGGCAGAAACCCAGAGTTAACACTCAGAGAGGCAAGTGTTGACCCTCTTGGGCCATAAGTTTAGAGGAACCCAGTTCTTTTAAATTAATTTCTGTATCTGATGGGGATGGAAGGAAGGGGTTGATTGCTTTCTTGTAACTTATAAAGAAATAGTCTCATCCTGAAAGCCCTACTGCTCAATACATGCAGAAATTGTTTAAATTATCCAAGGTGGTTTTTTCAACCCAAGAATTCAAAGACAAATGGCGTGAGGTCCTACATCAGGCCAGCATCTCTGAATCCCTCCCCAGGTAACTTTTTCAACCTCACTTGGCCACAAAGCCTAAAATGCTCAGAGATATGAAATTCTTACAGGTTTTGTGAGAATAGCTGGTTGAATGGGGATGACAGACTAAATTAGCACCCCTATTAGGAAAAGTTTGCAGTGTTAATTCACTCCTTATCATACAGCAGAGGATCCTAAGCAGAGGCTGGGTCAAGGGGAGGCAAAGGGCTTTCTGATGTTCCCCAGCTGTGGAAAAGCTCCAGTCAAAACTCTCACTTTATCAACCATCTCATTGTGCAGTGGCACCTTAAAGAACAAACAAACTGGCTTTATTTGTTCCCCATCTCTCAGAGCTGCTTGCTCATATGGCATTTTCATTGATAACTTATGTCCATGTGGAAGTTCTTTATCTTCACTTTAGTCCTGTCACTGAAGGAAAGTAGTATCCCGTGGCTCGAAGCTACATTGAATGGGGTGATACAACAGAAAGGAAACTTTCCAGTTTTGTCCTCTAGTCAAGAAAGAGGACTGGTAGAAATAATTCCTCACAAATCAGTGCTTTGATATGTTTGGCTTCTTTCAGAGTATCTCTGAGCAGATGCATGATAAATTTCTCATTTTAACCGATGTTAGCAAATCTCTGGAGAAACCAACTGCTGTTTGCTGCCCATCTATAGTAGTTAAGCCAGATTCCTCTGTTCTGATTTAACAGATAGGGTGACTGATGATGTTTGTAAATGTAAATTTTAAGTTTCCTCAAATTCTAGTGTGTAAAGCTTCAAAATAGTCATTTTCTATAAACATTGTTGCTTGAAAAAGTCCTGCCACTTGAATATCTGGTGAAGATGAATGCACATTGCATGCAGAGTTGGCAAAGAGGCACCCATCTATAAACATACAGTTACTATTCATGGAGATTTCTTTTATCCTCTTTCCAGTTGTAAAAACACAACACCAACACCACCCCCGGCAATATTGCATTGTAAATTACCTTCCTTTTAAAAGCCCTCTCCCCTTAGTGCTTTTCATTCAGGAGATGGGAGACAGCCCTGGGCTTGTCTTCAGATCAAATACAAGCTGCAGACTCTGGGTATTCACCTGAATTATATGAACCTCTGTGCCGTAGCTATTTACTTGTTGTGATACATTTCCTTTTCTTGATTAACTAAGCTCTGAAAAGCCACATCTGTTTCAGCATTGCCCCCTCAAGGCAGTCCATCAGCCCTCTGTTTTGTAGCATCTCTTTCTCTCACCTTTTCCTCGCCTTACCCTCTGTGGTCTGCTGCATTTTTTTGTCTCGTGTTCGTGATTTGTGTTAGACTCCTGGGGCAGGGACTATGTCATGGTGGTTGCCTGTGAAAAGCCATCTATCGTGCAATGGATATGAGAACTATTTAGGGACATGCAAGTGCTGCAGCCCATTTTGTGGCTGAAGCCCCAAAGGTTGAGCTGCTGGCTGTTTCTAATTAGTTACACAGTGCCTGTCTATAGCCTCCTACAATGCTCCAAGGTCTGGGTACCCTCAGTTTCTTATTAACTTTACTGGTGTTCAGCATCCTCAGCACCAGGCAGGTCTGGTCCCCAATAATTTACTAATGTACCAGCACCCTTTAGTATTTTAAACATATGCGCTGAGTGCTACTTTTAATAGAAACTGAACAGGACCATGATTTGCAGTTAAAATAAATACAAGATAATTTATTAGAATACACTATTGGAGTCACAGCCTCCACAGGGTATTTCTCTCTGTTATACTATCCAAGTACTGGAGGAGTTTATTGCATGGTTTACTATGTGGCATCCAAAAACCCTCTATAAATAGCTGTTGATTTGCACCTAGGGATCATTTTAGGGAGAAAGGAGAGCCTGAGCCCTAGGCTGATTCTTTGATCATGGGGGCCCTCAGGAGCATGGCTGTTTCCCCAGCACCCTGGGCCAGAGCTGGCATCTCTGTGCAGCAGGGCTGCCCCCAGCCCTCGCCAGGGCCCATGCCCTGCGGTCCTCTCCGCAGCAAGAGCAGCGAGGAGGTTCGCCCGGCGGTGGTGGCGTCTGTCGCTGTATTCTGCTCTCAGGCCTCTCTTGCCCTTTGAAGATTCCCCATTGTTTGGGCTATTAACATACTTTCGGGGTGGATGTTTATCTTTTTTGAAACTTTTACGGCAGGCGCGTTGTTAAAGAAAACCCCGAGAAGCTCTTTGCAAGAAAGCACCACCAGCGCCCTTTGGTGAACGTAATGCAACTCTGAGCAGCTCTTCCCTTTATGTGATCAGCTTCTAATACCTAACAGTTCTGTGAGTAAACATTTATAGATCAAATCAAAAGCTCGCAAAAGGAGGCACTCTCAATAGATTAGAGCTAAACTGATCTAAATTAGAACAGATGCAGAGATAACCTTGCCTGGCTAAAAAGCATATACTATCGGTTGCACGCAGATAATTAAATGAATGAGCCCTTTTCTATTGAACAACTGATGTGCAATTGATAAACTTAATTAATAATTAACTTTTTAATTAAATATCAATTTAAAACAAGTGTGGTAATATGCCACTCGCATTTAATTTTGCTGCCTTTTCTTCATTAAAGAACCATCAATAGGGTTACAGGTATCTGTTTAAGATGCCTCTGTGCACTGCACAGGGAATAAATGTGTCCGCTGGGCACTTACCAGTGAAGAGATGGTGATAAACAGCAGCAACCAGAGACAAAGCCGGCGTGCAACTTCAGAGAGTCAGAAGGAACCACAGATAAATGGCACATCCCTGGCTGCGACTTTCTTAGCAGCAGAAGGCCTACCTGGATTTATGCCCTTGTTCGCTATTAAAAGAGACAGCAACGGGTATAGAAGAGCTGAGCCCTCCTCGTAACAACTCTTCAGGAAGAAGGTCCTTCCCGAAGCTTTATGAATGAAGTGGCTGGATGAAGCCAAGACTGAACATGCAAACCCTGGCCTGTGTTGAGGGGAGAGAGATCCATCAGTTATTGCGTTGTTTCAGCAAAACAATCCTGAATAAGTGAGGGAAAGCTGCGATCTTTTTGCATGTGTCTTCTCACATGATGCCTTAGTGCAATTCCTATTAGTGCTAATGGGGTAATTGGCTCCCCTCAATGTGAACTCCCTATAATGCATCCATGTAACTTGATTTGAGAGTGTAAATCCCATTAGCCTGAATGGCGATCTTTTCTGCCTCTAATTTACCCATTTGATCCTGCAAGCACTAACAGCCAATCTCGTCTCCCTTTGAAAGCGATAAATAGGCATCTGACTTCCGCTAAATGGTGTTTGCAAATGTGCATGACGGTATCACACCTCCGGGTTGGTGCCCCTCTCTGTGCCCCCCCCATGAGTCTGCCCTTGCAAACATCTGTGCAAAAGGGATATTGCTGCAGGGCCACCGGTGAATGTCTGCTTTTCGTCTGGCTCCCCGGTGCAGCCCCAGCTCTCAGCCACATGTGGCGGCTGCGTGGCTGTGTCCATGCAGCGTGGGATGGCAGCGGGTGCGTAGGGCTCCCAAGTGATTTGGATGCTTTCTGGGAGCGCGTACAATCAGATGCTGTGGTGCTGGAGTTATAGCAGCTACTTGGTCCACTGGCTGCCATTCTTGTTGGATACCGGATATTTGGAAATTATGAATAAACACGCCGCATCAAATGAGAATAATAAGGGAGCCGATGGCTTCTTTGCTGCAGACTTTCCCATCCACCATCCGCTGAGTCCATGCCTCGTCCTAACTGTGCTCCTTTATTTTCCCTCTGTGTTTAAAAAATTACCTAGAGAGCTCAGCTGTGATTTATGTACCTAAATAGAACAAAAGAGACTTGAAGCAAACAGCTCCTGTGCAGTCTTGGCGTTTGGGATGGTTCCTTCCACCTACCTAGTAAGCACTTACAAGGAGCAAAGAAATACGCAGAAGGCAGGAAATTGGGTTTGCAAACTGGGGAAAAAAAGGTGAAAGGCTGCAAGAAACATTTCCACCAACCCTGTGCCTGTTAGCAACAAGGAGAAATATTTGAGCACCTCACTGAGGATGTAAGAAAATCTTTCCGCTGCAGTGGAGGATCTGAGAGAAGATTAAGGGTTGCTTTTTTGTGTGTTAATGTCTTGATTTGTTTCCAACTGAAATAAGTAGGGTAGAGGATAAGCCAATGGGCTCTTGACTGTCCTTCTGCAATGTGGGGCTTGAAGCCAATTGGAAATGACTCCTCAGAAGGTACCATCATGGACACGGCACCAGACACCTATCCGGTCGGAATACACCACCGATGAAAGGATGATTTCTTTTCCTGCTCTGCCTCATAAGAGGATATTCTCGCTTCTCCACATGTGAAGGGAAGATGGGTCCCTCCCGTGGGGAATGTTACTGCTGGCCACGACTTCCTTTCTGAAAGCCCCATTTGAAAAGGAGGAAATAGTTGGTGGAGGAAGTTCCTGAAAAGGAATCTTTCAAATCCTTATTTTTGTCAGGTTTTTTTCAGGGGACACCCAATACGGTGGAAATAATTGGTGTGGCTGCCTCAAGTGATGGAAAAATTGCAGAAAACTGCAAAGGGTGTGACAGCAAGAAAACCGTCTTATTCTCCATTTATTGTACAATATTTATCATCAACCCGTTTTGTATATTTTGCTTTCTTTTGTGTAATCTTATCATCACTGGGGTTGAAAACGATGTAATTTTTGCTCCTTTGAGTAGTTGCCAAAAAAGCACTTACGTCGGAGTATTAGTGTATCATTTGGCTAGCACATCACATAATGGTTTTTTTACAGCAAGTATTTAACCGTGTTTTCATCCTGTGGGAAAGAATGATGGGTCTGTTTTGTAAAAATAAGACCTTGTGGCAATGTGGACATGCAAGAGATAGAAACATAATGCAACAAATTAGTTTCAACACACAGAAATGAAGTAGTCCAGGCTCCATATACATTCAGCAGTGCTGGTTTCTCTCTCTCTCTTTTGTCTCTCCTTTTTTCTCTTATTCTGAAATGTATTGTTGGATTTTATGGGAAAACTTTGCAAGCAGAAACTATTAGAATTCAACAAGCCGCCTACTTGGTTTGGGCACGCAAGAAGATGTAATACTTGTATACATACATATGTTTGTGTATATGCATGCACACATATAGGTAAAAATAGTATTTATGAGCGCATGTGTGAGAGAGAGAGAGTAGTTGTGGGTACCAAGCAGATATGATCAAATTCATCCATTTTGTGTGACTTGATGCAAGTTCGTGGTGTTATAGCAAGAACTGAATTAGCTTTATTATAGGCTGAAAAGATACTTTGGTTTTTAGCAACAGAAACACTATTGTGAAGCAGGAGAAATCTGATCATTCTAATTTCATCACAGAAATGAAGACCTGGGGCAAAAAATAATTTGTCTTTAGGTGCGTCAGAAATAATCAAGCAGTTAATCATTACAATTTGAGGTGATCCCATCAAATCCCTCCCAAATAGTGGTTAAGTGAATCTCTATTATAACCTGAAACCAGCCATTAACTTGAAAACCATTCATGCTGCGATCCACATCTTTCCAGTCCGCCTGTTTTACAACCTGCCCCCAATAACGGTCACTCTCACCTCTGCCAGGAAAAAAGTTAGAGTTGCTGTTTTAAAGTTCTCCTATTTCTAAACTTTATTCTTTTTATTAAGATGTCCCAGTGAGTTGTGACTAAGATTTCTTTTTCTTTGTATGTGAAAATTCACCAGGATATCTCTCAGCTTTTGCCAAGTAACTGTATAACGTTTGATGTCCACCTTCCTTCTTTCCAGCAGCCACTTACCCATTTGTGCAGTTACATGCACATTTGTATTTTGTCATGTCTGAATTCAGACCCAGAGTCTGGAGATGCCAAGTACGTGCCTAACTTTACTTATGCGAGAAGGAGTGGAGTTGAGCATATGGCTACATGGTTCCTATGTAAAATAAAAAATGCCATTCAGCAAATTTATTAGGGCTTTATAGTGAGTTATCATCAGTAGTTGCACTAAAATACAACTCAGAAAAAAGACTCCATAGCAGAGACTTCATGATGGAATAGGCTTTTTGCATGTCTTTGCTTGCTAATTTACAGCATTCCATAACTTCCAAAAACATCTATGGATTGTTCTCTGAAAGCCTTTCATCCTGAAAGGCACTGGGAAACCACACTGCTCGCTGGCGTTGGCATGAGTCAGGGTGCTCAAAACCTGCCCTTTGGGTACCCAGGTCATTCCTTTGAATCAAGGGGTTTTACCATAACAAAAACATGCTTAGGGAGGGTTTCTCCAGACTGCGTTAGTACTTCGGGACTATTCTGCTTTGAAAAACTGGAAAGCCCCTGTTGCACTACCATAAATGAGTCGTTAGAAAAATGAGATGGAAGAGGGGGGATGAAGACTGTCCTACGTGTCTGCAGTCCCACTAAGGAGGATGTGTGAGCTATGGCTTGCAGGAGGAAGATGTGCCCAGTGTTTTCCTAACCAGTTTGCTTTCCTAACCAATCTTGCTCTAGGTGTGAGCAGAGCTTCACCTTTTCTGTGCTGTAAGAAGAGTGATTAAAAGCAAACGAGAGAAGGTGAGTCAACAGTGACTAAAGACCATGCATAAATTCCTAACAAATGGCTGGCAGGGGAGATAAATAGCAGAAACATGAAGCGGCCTGATTTTACTTTGAGCAACACTTTATCTTCACGGAGACGTCACCACTGTGTTATATCATTTCCTCTCCAGATATGGCCATGGAAGAGCAAGACCTTCCCATAATGGGACAGCACAAGCAATTAGGATATTTTTCAGGGCTGCCTCGGGAGTGCCATCAGCCATGACAGAGCAAAGACTCAGGGCAGGAGGTGTAAAGCAGGGAGAAGAGCTAATAAATGACCTTTGCAATAGTGCGATCAAGTCAAGCCCACCAAAAAATGATAGGTGAGGTAAGAGTTTGTTCAGGAGCTGTGTCCTGCCCGAAGGGTATAACCGGGCAGTCAGGTAGATAGGAGCAAACTTGCAACACTGGATTTTTTTGGAGGGCTTGTGTTATCCTTGATAAAAATCTTGTTGGTATTTGGGGCAGAATGGCTCTGCTGGACACTTAGGCTGGCTCTCCCTATGCTCTTCCATTACTGCTTTGCCAAAATCCCGGCATTTAGTTATTCTTGCTCCAAATAAAATGCTCTGGCCTGGATACATCTCCTGAACTTTTAGGCATTTTTTTGCAATACCTATGCAGAAGTGACTCTGCTCCTAGAGGGGCTGAGCTCCTTCAGGGTCCCCCATCCCATGCTGTGCCAGCCCTGCGTAAGCTGCTGCTAAGCCCTCTTCCCTGCCAAGCCCCCACCGTGCGGGCGCCCTTCTCTGCCACTGGGCCAGACCCTGTGCAAACCCCAAGCGCGCGCAGCCCAAACGCAGCAGTGACCGTCACTGCAGGGCTGCGCCCATCTCTAGCCTTCCTTGTAAAAGTCTCCAGAATAGGTGTCTTGTGCAGAAAGAGGATTAAATAAAAGTTAAGCTTCTAGAAGAAGCCCTATTTATTTGATTTTTGCTGGAGAAACACTCCCCTACCCCCAGTGAATTCATACTGATTTTTAGAAAATATGCTCTTTTGCAGGATCTTGCAAGATGGCAGGAGCTGAAGGACTGTGCGGAGCCTTGTGTTGCAGTCAGAGTTCAAAAAGGTGAGTTCCCCCGAGAGGGAAAGATTGGTTTTCTTGTTTAATGCCGTCTCTTGTTTAAACTTAGGGAGTTGAATGGCCCATTTCTCTTTTATTTTTTTTCCTAAATATGTTTATCCTCATGCCTGAAATATTTTGTGAACTTTGCTTTTCTATCCCTGTAACGGGTATCTTTTAGATAAGTTCTTGTTTCTTGCATTTTCCATCTATAATTGCAGATATGTAAGAGAAAGAATATGCATTTTCATAAAGCAGTCATCTGACATGAAGTTATGGTAAATGTATTTGCTCTGCCTGTTCCCTCTTTATATTGACTTTCCATTAATATCCTGGCATACACATACATATATATGTATATGAATATGACTGGCAACAGATAAAATAGGCCAATGGTAGACAATGTTGAGGGGTGGGGGCCAGTTTTAAACTCTTTTTAATGTGGTTTTTCTAAACTTTTTGACCACCTAAGTGGGTATAAACAAGCATGTGACAGGTATGTTCACTCGGAGCCAGATGAAGGATTTAAATTTCAGTTTTCAGATGACAAATGCTGCAATGAGTGATGCAAATGATGAAAATTAGTTGCAGAAAATTAAAAAATGTATCCAAAACCATTGCAGACTCTACTTGCTGTTTGCAGGGAGAAAGCAAAATTCATTAAATAAATAATTCGATCCAAATGATTTGTCTAGTTGCTGAAGGAGCTAACAGGGTGTCTGGACTTGTGTACTAGTTTGGTTACAGCTATAGTGATGAGGAGCGCAATGCAAAAAAGCTGGGTATTTTTTTAGAAGGAAGCACAAACAATTCCCAAAATGCTATATTCTTTTCTTGAAATTTCCGAACCAGCGTTGCCGAACATCGGGGCCGATGCACTCAGCGGAGAGCAAACGAGAGGCTGGTCAACATAGTGGGGCAAGGCGCGCTACAGCACAGGACTGGGGCTGCGTGCACCCCGTGCGAGGGTGTTGGGAGAGCTTCTCGTGGTCCCCTCTGCTGCAGTACAGCAAACCGCTCTGATCCTTTTCCACTGTGAGAGGGGAAAGGRATGGGGGAAAGTGCTTGGAGGGTTGTTGGCACTGCCCCTTCGGGGATGGCCGTGGGGCTGCTGGCGCCGCTGGTGCTGGGTGTCCTCCAGCCTCACCACCTGTGTCGGTAAGAAAAGGCTTTTCCAGTCTAGAAATAAGCAGCTGGTGTCTGGAGTCTGCTCGTGGGAGCGTGTGTCTGATATGTAATTTGAACTTGATCACAAGGGCCTCGTAACCTCTCCTGGAGCCGGTGCTGCCATCCTGGAGCCAGCTCCCCTCTGCCCCAGGTGACCAGGCTGTTTGTAAAGCTGGGCTCCGGCGTGCCCCGGACTTGGTCCAGGTACACTCCAGCCTCCCACCCCCAGCCAGGGAGTTATCCGGCAGAGATGACTCATGGTGCATTATCCTGTTTCAACTCCTCTCCCACTGCTTTGCATCAAGCTACTGAAACCCATTTGCTGGCAACCGCCAAAACTTGACACTGATGAGGATGAGCAAGGGAAGGGAGAGACCTGTTGTTTCCAAGGGTGAATCTTAACTGCAAAAGCTTGATGTTTGCTGCAGAGCCATTTGGGAAAGCTGTTGGTGTCTTGGGATGTTGCTGTTATGAATGCGACCAACTTGGAAATTTGTTTCTGGATCTTATCTTCCTTGCTTGCAAACATTTGGATCTGCAGTGCTTGACCAGAAAATCACAAGGAGAAATTTYTCCTTGCACATTGCTTATGTGTGCTGGATGGGACCTTTCCTGGTCCAGACTTTTAACGCAGTCATTTAGTTAGAAGAAAGGTGGTACTAACAGGGAGACAGGCCAATGAGTTTTGGTGTTGATCCCATCACCAAAATGCTCATGCACAAGCCAGACTGTAACCCTGCTCGTGGGACTGGCTGAGGAGGGTTTCCATGCAGCTTGGATAAACTATGTCCATCTTGGTCCCATTTTATAGCATGGAAAGCAGAGTGGTTTTGGAATATGTAGTTGGAAAACCAGGTGCAGCATTGATCCAATTTCCATTTTATCCAAATAACCAGATCTTAGAGAGAGAGTGTCTAATGGGAACGGGTTTGGCAGGCAATGAGAAGAGGCCCAGTCAAACTTCCCCAGTACCAACAAACTCCCCTGGCCTTCCATATAGTTCAGAACCATCTCTCCAACTCAGGGACCCCCTTGGCTATGGGTTTTCTGTGTCACAAAGGCTGGCTCTGACAAACATTTTTAGAATCACCATCTGTCAGCTTTTCCTTCAGGGATCCCCATTTACAATAGCTTGTATCCAGGCCATGTGCAAATCCCACTGGGCTGAAACTTGGCCCTGCGCAAGGTTGGCCTGGATGCAATTAACAAACACAAAATTTATTCAATTTAGTTTGGCCAAAAATATAAGATTCTTTTGTTTGCAGATGCTGAAGTTTAGATGCCTTTCCAAACTTATCAAGGAGAAGGGAACCACTTTGGAGAAAATAACAGCCAACCCCAAAGTCATCCTAGAATTCAAATTGAACTGGAAACCTACGCACCAAGTAGTTTGTGAAGCTTAGAAACGGAGTCCATTTTTTCTGATTACTTTAATTTCGCTGCTGTCTCTGAACTTCATTGTTCTAGCTGGGGTCTAATAGAAACACTGAAACATCAAAAGAAGAAAACCAGCGTTTGCGGCATCTAGGGGGGCCCAGCAGGAAGTATCGGGAATCTCCCAGGAATTTTTCAGTTCCAGAAGATTTGGAGAAATGTCTGACCCAAATCCCAGAGTTTGGAGGTTAGGACTGCCATGGGAGCGTGTCTAAATTGCTTTGGTCTGGAGATCGGGCTGGAAATCTTGTAAGATCGGGATCTGGCTCTCTTGATTGTCCATCCAGGCTCTCCATCTTTTAGGTCTTATCTGCCAGACTCAAGCATGATAAACCTCATGGTGCCTGATTTATCTGTCTCAGAAAGATGAAGGGCTGAGTCAGTCCTGTATTCACATCTTTGTTTCCCAGTTCCCACAAAAGCGCCAGACCACTTAATTTATTCCCATCCTCCACGCAGGTACTCTGTGATTATAAAACAGAATTCATATCTAGGATGCGTGCTTTCTTCAAGCACTTTTAACCCCTATCTGTTCCACTGACCCCTGGTCCAGGAAGGTTGCAATACTTCTACTGAGCTGTGGGGTGGGATGAGGAGCTGAAGGAGAGGTCCTCTGCATATACTAGCAGCAAGCAGGCCTGGGACAAACAGCTAATGCAGCGCAAGAAGGATCAGCATGGAGTTAAATACTTGCATATTAGCATCCCCCAGATTGCGTTACTCTCAGAGAGGTAACACTGGAGCATTTCATAAAGATGATTTTTATTAGTTAAAGGGAAGCTGCCCCAGCCATCTCCGATGAAGCGAACACCCAGAGGTGCTGGGGATATTTGGCCACCCCCTCTCTGTACCTCCCAAACCTCCCTGCCGTTAGAGGAGGGGGGAGCAGATCGGGTGTGATAAACCCACCCAGCGCCCTCCGCAGCAGCCAGGCCCGTTGCTGTCAGAGTAGTTAGTATGCTGGGGCTGTGCGGTTCCTCTGCCATCTTCATTCACCTTAGAAATGTGGAGTTTGAATGGTTTATCTCTATTAATCACCAGCTCAAAAAGCTTTGTGCACCAAGGGCCACAGATAATTAACTTCACTATACTGCTTGTCTTATCAGTATCAACCTCTTGTCCTCCTGTGAAATAGTTAAAACCATCAGCCCCTTTTTACTTTTCCATTTAACTCTAATGCTTTAACACTGATGTTCTAAATGGCCCTGCGATTCATACTTATTAGACAAACCTTTCTTTCTGCATCTCTTATATTTTTTGATAATTGGCCATGTACGTTTCTAAGGGGCTCAACAGCTTTTCATGCCACTATACTAATAATTAAAGGTTTCTCACAGCCTTTCAGATTTCTCTTTACCTTCTTTTCTTTGATAAGTATAATTTGCTGTTTAATTGGGGGGGGGGGGGAGAAAAGTGGTAGTAGCAATGGGCTGACTGCATAGGAAAAGGTTTTGTTTAACAAAATTCTCTAATTTTAAACAAATCTTCATTGTTTCCCTATTTTTGTCCCTTCTTTTGCTGGGGCTCCCCTCCTTCCCGCACTGTAAAATGTTGTAACAGTCCAGTGAGAGGAAAGGGGGAGGCAGGACAGGGAAGTGAGACGTGGTGGGGGCAGGATGGTGATGGGGGCTCCATTCTTCACGATGCTGCTTGGTTTAGCCCTTTGCTTTGCTAATGTCCCTGTCCCCACCACTCGTTTTCCCCCAGAAGCTGATCTGGGACTAAGCCCCTGCTCTGTTGGGGACGGTGGCCTGGCTATCCAAGGTGGGGACAGCGGATCCAAGGGAGGCTGCTTGTGCATCCAACCTGCCCAGCAGCGCTCTCCACTCACCATAAGCAACCCCTGGGCACTGGGGCTGAGTGCCACAGACCGGCCAGGGGATGACCCGGGAGTGTCAGCCCTTCGTGCATTCGTGTTGTGCGTGCTAGAAACCCCTTCCCAGTGCAGCTCACCGCAGAAACCCTCCCCAATGGGCTCTGACACCAGCAGTCAGTGCTGTTGCCCCAGCTCTCTTTGGGGTCCTCTCGGCTCTCCCGGTGGGTGCTGTGGCCGTCACCTTGTGGTGCTGCCAGCGGGGCATCCCTCGCACGGTGCTGTTGGAGTTTCAGCCTTTCACGTCCATGGCTAGGTTGTTTTTAAAGGGCCTTTCCTCCTGGAGGCTTTCTTAGTTCCATCTCTCTACCATCTAACCCCATGTCCTGCCCTCCATGCAGGAGGATGTAAACGTGGGTGTTAGTGCACCTGATGCTATCCAGAAGCATTTCTCCATTTTGTGTGGTTTTATCCTCTGCCTGTCTCTCCCACAAGCCCTCCCTGAAGTCCCCATTCCAGAGAGCTTTTCCTCCCTCTCCCACTTGCATTACTTGAGTTTTCCCTTTTATCTTTTTTTCTTTTTTTCCCCAGGTTCTCCAGTTCCCACATCAATGTCTTCTCTCTCCTGTCTTTAGGTCTGTTCACTCTCAGCTCATTTCTTCCATCCTCCCTGTGCAGGGACCCTGTCAGGGGGTGACACAGCTGGGGGCTATCTTTGGCCCAAGTGCTAGAGCCATCCTGTATGGAGAATGGCCTAAAGGGCTCCCTGTGGGCACCATCCTGCATCTGCAGAGGATAAAGAGGCTTTTAGACAATCTGCTGGACCTTCTCTCAGCTCCGGCCATGGGTGAGTTCCACTGTGCCAACAGAGGGAGGACGCTGGGTCTGGTGGAGCCCCATTACTGCCATGGCCATCTCTGCTTCCCTAGATGTTGCCTGGCTCAGGAGAGGTGTTTTGGGGGTCTTGGAGGTAGTGATAGGGGGGGAGGATGGGATCTGGAGTACAGAAACTCTGCTGCTCTGACAGCCCATCTGGCTCCATTCACACAGGTGAGGCCATTTGAGCTCAGAGGACCCAATGCCTTTGGTCTTCACTAAAGCTGCTCTGAAAAATATTACTCAATAGCTCCCATTCTAATTTTTAAATTAATTCACTCCAACTGCCTATCTCTTTCCATGTATGTAGATTCAACTGGCATTAATGCTCTTGTGGGACATATGCTAGTGTACACTTCTAAACCCCAGCTCCTGGAGTCATGTGATGGGAGGCTCTTTAGCTTTCCTTCAAAAGAAAACATTTATGCACTTGAGCAGAGAAGGATGGAAGTGTGACCCCAGTGGTCTGAAATGATTATACAGAGAAAAACATCCAACACTGTGTTTTAGGACTTGTGATTTTTACAGCATCTCTTGATGTGGGGAGGAGGTGGGAGCAGAGGGAAGAGAGAAGAGCTGATCCAAAGTTTTTGACTGTTGGATATGGGCAACGTGGCGTTGCGCTCCTCCAGTCAACGCGCAGCAACCGTTTCTTTCTTATCAGTGCTAGTATTGAATTGCAAAGCAAGTTCATGTAGAAGTCACTCAGTTATTTTTTGAGTGAAGAATTCACACAACCTGTGATCTATTCCGGGATTATTCTCCAACAGGGGAGGAGAAAGAAAAAGACTGGTGGTGCCTCTGTTGTGAATAATTCATCCCATCCTACTAGTGTGGGTGCTAGGTGACCGCTTTGCTTAGCTCCCACTAGGGTTGGGGAGGAGTGCGGGATGCCTCCCGTATCTCCGTTAGCTGCTGGGGGTTAATAGGGGCACTCAACACACACAAGCACACTCTAAGCAGGGTCAGGGGGCAGCCAGCACATTGTGACCTAAAATTTGACAGCTTTTACTCATCTCATGTTAGGTGACCCCCTTTCTCTTTGCCCAGCTGCCTTGCCCGGTGCCCGTGCCTGGGGTGCATGGTGCTGCGGGACCATGGCCAGTCCTCTCTGAGCACTGGGGACAGCAATGACCCCCTGCACAGATGCACTCTTTGCCCTTATATTCCATATCCCAAATTGTACCCAGTATCACAAGGGGAAATAAAAAGCGACAGTGGCTGTTGCCAATGACTGACCCCTGCCCCTCTGCCATCTCAAACAGGACAGCTTGAAGATGCTCAATTCCAGATAATTCGCCACGTTGCAGCATGACAAACCCTTCCAGCTCACCATGGGCCCTGGCAGCGTCCAGGCTGCTGGAGCACCAGCGACCTGACCCCAGTCATCCCCACGTGTCACCGTCCGTCCCATCCGGGGATTTATTTTCGGTAACTGTGATGCGAATAGCAGTAAGATCTCTTCTTGAGCTCCAACCAGCATCCCTGGGAGTTCTCACTGATGCTTCAGTTTTCCCCCCGTCCCCTGAGATGAGGCTTTGAGGGCAATTCTCTTATCTTTGCTTGTTTTGTTTTGGTATCTTATGCAGCAGAGTGTCTCGAGGTGTCTCTCCTCTTTCCTCCTTTCCAGTTGTCTGTCTCCCTCCATCACTTTGTCACCCTCAGCTGCTTGTTAGTCTCTCTGATTTCTTCCTCCTTCTCCCTAGTTGGTCCATTCGTAATTTTTCCTCAATAGTCCATGCTCCTTTCTCTCCCACTTCTTCTCTGTCTCTTGTTTCTCCGTCGTTTCTCTCTTTCGTTTCCCCCCCCCAGTGTCGGAACTTCTTTCTTTGATTCCCCCCCTCCACCTCCCACCCTTTATAGTGCTGTTATCTGTGATTTTGGCAAAGAGCACATTTATTGGGGAGGAATATCCCCATGGCAACGCAGCAGATGGTGACTTTTGATTAGCTAGGGTTTTTTTTTTTCCCCCGACTGCCAAATCACAATCCGTCTTTGAAATTAAATCAGGCTGTGATAGCATCAGTTGTTCTGGAGAGGGGACGAGAGAGAAACAAGACTGAAGTATTACAGCGGGAGCCAGGATGTAATGCAAATTCGTGTTTTTTAACCCCAGCAATAAAAACCCCTGTTCGTTCCGGGAGCAGGAGGAACCACAAGAAAGGGAATAATAAAATAAAAAAATAAGATTAAAAAAAATGTTATCACCCCGCATGGGCTCCTCACTCTGACCACGCTGGAGTGTGTCTCTGTAACACTGATGTCACTCCTTGCCAAGTCACCTGGTGCTGCTGAGCCTCATTTTGCAGCTGTTAAAACACCATTGAGGGTTTTCCTCGTGTCATGGGTGGTGGGAAGAGGCCAGGTTTTTAGCTGAGCAATTCAAGCAACTATTTATTTATTGGGGTGTGGTGTCCAAAGTGGGAAGGAAAGCATTAGCAAGCAGCAGGAGGAAGGAAAGAAAGCAGCTCCTGGAAGGCATTGGAGGGAGGTGAGAGGAATTCAGGGTAAAGTGAGGAAGCGGAGGAGCTGGAAAGGGTGGGATGGCACCACCGAGCCAAGATGCTGAGTGATCAAGGGCATGGGAAAGTGAGGAGCTGTCTGTAATGGCACCAGGGAGGTCTGAGCCTGGGGAAGGAAGGGCACAAAGTTCTGCCAGCCACGAAGAGAGAGTTACAGGGCATAGCCCCATGGAAGATGGGAAAGCAGATACTGAAGTCAAACAGTAAAGAACTTTCTTGAATGCTTCAGAAGTGGGTGGTATTCAAGTCCCATGAGCTCCTTTGCCTGGTGCTTTTTGGAGGGTGACCAAAGGTGAATGCAATTGAGTGCTAATCATAGCCAAAGATAAAGGAGGGCTTGAAAATGAAAGCTGCAGAGAGGAGATGACTAATGACCCAGCAATTTCATGGGAACTGACGCGTTGTCTCAGGCTGCAAGTCTGCTGGGCTGCTATCTCCAATTACTAATGTTCCCCATACAGGAGTTTAGAAAGTGGTTGTCTGGTCTCAGCGCGGGCTCCTTTGGATGCAGTGAGCTTAGCAGTTATGGCTAAAGGTAAATAAAGGGTCACATTCAGTCTTGGTGAGGTTCAGCTGAGATGGTGGACTTTCATCAGAAATTAAGTGCCTCAAGAGTTAATACCCTTTCCTATCTGGGGTTGTAGCATGCGTATTTTCTGGTACTGTGGAGAGCAAACACACATGAGCGCTTGGTATGCTTCGTATGAGCCTTGAGATACTCAAACTCTGTCACTAGGCTCTCTTTTGCCTTTGTAAAGAGTCTCTAACTTTCTGTAACATAGCCTGCAAAAGATGCTTCTCCTGGAGAAGCTCTGATCTTAATGTAGGATTCAAACCTGCACCCTTCTGCAAAATCTTTAAATATATGGGATTGTCCTGTCCCTTACGTTAAGAGAAATAATAGAGAAGCTCCCACTGCGCTTTCTGAAAAGCAGTCCATATTCTCTTGCTCTGTAGGAGCTATGGGCCACCACCACATCTCTCCCATTGCTTTTTTAGTCAAACCAGTGCTTTTTCCTGCTCTGCTCCAGAGGATTCTGTGGGCTGTCTTAAGTTCTTCTAGGATAAGCTCTCTGGCCAATAGATAAAATTTTGCTGCAGATGTTGTTGCTTCTGTTGGAGACCTCAGTTTCAGAGTGTTTTGTGTATGCCGTGTGTTAGATCTGATGTTCTTTGAGGAGAAGATAAGATTTGGGTGCAGGAGATAAATCAGGTAGGGACACCACTGGAGCTTAATTGCCAAGAGATATCTCAGGGCCTGATTCTTCCCTGTGAGACACAGGCACGAGGGAGAGCTCCAGTCTGCAGGGATTCACGTGTTGGTGGAAAGCATCAGAGAAGTGTTTCATGAGCACAGTGGGATCTAAACCCCTGTTTGAATCTCAGATGGCTAGTTGCGGGAGTCTAACCCATGGTTCATTCTGTTTAGATGGTAATCTTAGTTTAGACAAGAATTTTTATCTGCTGGGTGCTGCTTCTCCCTGTTTTGGTCAGATTGCCACTTGGTTTCTTGCCCCAGGCACCTTGCCAGTGTCTGTCTTTCCCTAAATCTCTCTCTCCTTTGCTTGCATCTCCCCTTGCCCTGCACAAGCGCCTTGCAACCATGCTCTTCTCTTCCCTCACATGCAGCCTGCGGGGACTGGTGGGCACCCAACACACCTTTCTGTAGGAACCGCACACCGCGTGCCTGCACGATTGCTCTGCCCTCTGGTACCATTGTGCCCCAGCTGGTAACCGCTAATGGGATGTGGGAGCTGCCGATGGGTGGAAGCCAGACCTGCCCTGTGTCCTGCCCCTGCAGCTCATCCCGTTAGCGCAGCATACGTGTCCCGAGCGGTCCCAGCACGGCAAGCATGGCATCCACAGGGCTGCGATCCAGTCCGTAGAGCTGCACAAAACAAACCGGCTGTGACACCACGGCAGAGCGCTCGAGCCTCTCCGGCTTGACACCACATCGTTATATATTGATGCCATGACACCAGCGCTCAAAATAGAATCAGGACAATTTGATTTCCTGCAGATCTCAGGATGGGGTCATAAAAACGGAGACTGTTCTGGAGAAATGGGATAGGGTGGAAATGTTTGTAGTGACATCACAGCCACTTCCATGCCAATGGCCTCCTACTGCTGCAAACATGTGATTGTGATTTTGCTGCACGCTCCATCAGAAAAGAGCCAGGCTGGCCGGGAAGGGAGAGGGAGGGAGGAGAAGGGACGGAAATATTCTGTTCTTGTATCTCAATTCAAATATCTGACAATAGCCTCACAGCCCAGGGTGCTGAGTGATCAGGAGTGGGACCATGGAGCAGAGACTGCTGCCAGATCAGTGGAGCTCAGGGGTTTGTGGCAACCTAACTGGGGGCTGAATAAGGACCTTTGATTTTACGGTGGAGGTGGGGTGCTTTATTGGAGAGTTGGGTGGTCTCGTTGTGCTCACTCTTCCTCACTGGTCCCATTTACTTCTAACGTCACTTTTCTTGGCAAGAAAAACCTACAGGCCTGAAATATGGTTGCAAAAGCCACTGTGTAGCTGTTGTCTTTTAGGGGTTCCCATTATAGAGAGGAACAGATCTCAGTGTTGGAGTTTCACCCGCGAAGCAGGGAGCAGCAGGGAGGGATTTAAGTAGCTGGGGGTAGAGGAGGAAAGAAAGGAGAAAAGAGAGGAAAGAAACAGAGGTCAACCCAGAAAACAAAACTGTTTTGTGTCTGAGCATATTGCAGGAGGAAGTCTCATGTTGGTTGCCCCACAAAAGGCACTGATGGCTGCAAAGCCCATCTTGGTAGCAAGGTCCTTCCCGAGAAACAGGCTGCGGAGATCAGCCCTGGCTGTATCCAGCATGTGTAACCTTGGGGGGCTGCGGAGGGGAGCAGTACCTGTGGGGGGCACAGGGGAGCGAACGGATCCAGCTAATGCACCCGTCTATCAGATTAGGCTGTCAAAAAAMCAGCCCACTTCCATCACTGTCCGAGGAGAGACTCTCGCTCGCTGCTTAATGGGATGGCGGTCCTGTTGTTGCCACTCCAGGGAGAGGGGCCACTGCCACCACAGTGTGCAGCAGGCTGAGAGTTTAAAATCCTATTAGGCAGAGACTAACAGTTGCAAAAAGAAAGCAGGTATCCCCTAGTGGGGATTTAAAGATGTTTAGACATAATTGGATTTTCCAAGCAGATGTCATTATTGTTAAACAGTTGCCCACTTGATATGTTCAAGTTGTTGGCTGTAATTGCTAAAATTAGCAGGTCTGCATAGAGCAAAGGTCAGTCGGTTAATATTGTGATTTAGTATTTTATGAAGTAATTCCAAATGCTTTTATGTATGTTTTTGTTTTTGCAGCCTAAGCCCACATTAAAGTAGTTGTGGGGCCTGCTAATAAAATAATGACTCAGCCTCTCCATGCAGGCTGCCGGCCGGGCTCAGCAGCGGTGCTCCAGCCGCCTTCGCTCCCTGCTCTGCCCAGTGCCACGGGCCAGCCGGGGCCATGCGCTTGGGTTTGGTGCTGCAGTCAAACAGGAGGCTTTGAACTACTCCCAATGTGATGTGTTCAAGCAGAGATGGTGCTTGAAATGAGCCCATCATGTCCAGTGGTGGCTGGAAGGATGAGGGGCTGGTTTTCATCGGCAGCTGAGCAAAAGGCTCTGCCGCTGGTACCTGTGGCCCTCACAGGTGGATCGACTGCACATGCAAGTGCATGCAAGTGCCTTCAGCCATGAACACACCTGAAAGATACACCACTGACCAGGCAAGGTCCCAAAATACAGCCTTTTAGAGGGAAGATGCATTTCTGGAAGAGGAACAGAGAGCTGGAACTGGGCAAGGCAAAGGCTCCCGGGTTGTGCTGTGGCTGGACATCTGGTGCTGCCTCCTCCGGAGCTGTAGCTGCTAAATGGCATGAGAAAAAGCTTTAAAAAACTCCTTGAAGGTGTCAGTGTTTCACTGGCAGGCTCAGCGTTAGTCTGATCCCATGTCCTGGGACAGGCAAGGGTTTTCTTCCAAGGCAAGATTTGCTGGGGTTCATTTATCTTTCTCTGTAACAGAGACACAACCCATTTCCATGGGTGGTTTGGGCACACCTGGCAGATTTCTTGCTGTTGCAGGAATGCAGGACTTTGCTAACGCAGCCTGACCTGCTCTCTTACCACCAGACCTTTATGGTTGTGGTTTTTTTTTTTTGATCTCGGATCTTTTGCTCACAGAAAGTGCTGTGAGGTGTTTTGTGGCCTGCAGTGCACAGGGAGATGTGGCAGAGGATCTGCAGGTCCTTCTGGACTTGACACTTAATGGGTGAGCTGGTTCCCTTCCTGATCCATGCTCCCGTATTCCTAACAGCAGGTTTTGGTACGTGCAGCTGCCAGAGCTGCCCCAGGAGCTCTCTGCTGCTGCGAGCGGCAATGGAAATGCTCTGACCCAGGAATGGGAAAAGGAAGCGCTTGTTCTTAGATGCTGCCTTAGATACTGATACAAGAGAGGTAACTGCTGACCCAAGGTAGGACAGGTCTAAGATGTGTGTACATCTGCATATCTTGATCTCAGATCAAGAAATATTGATGTGCATATATAAAAATATCCCATTAGAGATGAGACTGAAGCAAAGTTTTAGCCCTAGCAAGCTGAAAAGGTTGAGGAGCTGGGAATTGAACTCTGGTCCAGTTTTCAAAACATGTTATTTTGATCAAAGACCATTTCAGTTTCCGATCCAAAATGTGCAGTTTGGTTTTTTGTTGGTTTTTCTTTTTTTTTTTTACCTTGGACTTCCTCCGAAGTAGCATAAGGTAAATTCAAGAAACCATCTCACATGAACATGGTGTCCGCAGAGAGAGTATCGGTAGAAATATTTACTTGTATTTGCTCTGACCAAAATAATCTTTCTGTACCAAACCCCTTAAATCTTTGCAATCCTCAGAGTCCCAACGCCTGCAGGACTGCTGATGGCTCCCAAACTGTGGAGGAGCAGCAGACACGGTTTGTCCCTGCACCGAGGTTTTCCCCGCTCCCATCACCGCTGGCCTCCCTCCGTGATGCACTTCTACTTGCCTCCCAGTGCTGTGTCTTCTACTTACTGGGAGAGGGACTCACAGGGACTTAACAGCCCTTAACATAACAAATACAGTTTTGGTCTGTTTTTCCAAGCTGGGCATGGCATCAGTTGCTAAGGAAAGTGATTTAAGCTACGTTTTTCTTTTCAAAAGTAAAAGGTTTTGATTAAGGGGTGGCAGTATACTGGCTAATTTAACTTATTGCTTAATGTTCGGAGTCCTTTACTAGTATCACTACCTCGCAGACTCCTTCAAAGCATGGGAGTCTGTTATTCCCATTTTACAGCAGAGGAAACAGATGCAAAGACCTGCCCAAACGCAGGCAGCAATTGCAATCTGGATTAGAGTGAAAATGTCCCTGAAAGCTAGTTCCAGTCTCCAGGGAGACATCAATGGGCAGGGCAAGCTGGGAAACTCAAGGGGATGTAGCGTGGGACCAAAAATAAGAGGCGTGTAAGATTTTAAACGCCTAAGGTGATCTGGCCAAGCAAGAAACAAGGCTCAGCAGTTCATGTCAGCACAGGGGAGGGCAGAAACGTGGGGAGCGCGTTCCTTAGCTCAGTGGAAGACGAAAGCAGCATGCTGGCAGGCTGTGCAAGAAATGCATTGTGAACTCGCTCTTGCAGCTGTGAGCAAGACAATAAGGATGGTAAAGCACCATCTAAGTCCCTGCATCCAGCTTTGCACAAAGAGGGAGCTAAACTCAGCCCCCTGGAATCTGTTTGCTCATGGTTTGAATTTAGCTCTTTTTGTTTCAATGACTCCAAGCAGAAAGGGACTATAGGTTGTCCCAGTCCAAGAGCCAAATTCACCTTCTCCCTGCTCACTTTCAGCCCCCGAGCTACACCGTGCTTCTATCAGGGTCTCTGGTCATAATTTGCAGGGCATTCTCAAGAAAGCCCCCATTTTCTTCTACAGTCTGAGGAATGACATTTTCTTCCTTCCTTTGGTTTTTCCTATGCCAGTCCCTCTCCTCTAGGCTCTGCATGACCCACTGAGCCTCCCCCACCTTCTTGCCTGTGTACAAAAACTTTTTTTAATGAATATGCATCTTCTCATACACCAAAGGTACAATATTCTTCACTCAGCCTCAGGGTTGTTTATGAGGGTCACACAAGTCTTTATGCTGCCAGCTAGTAGACTTCAAGACTGGCATTTCAAGGAGTGGGAAGAGGACCTATAGCTTGTCATAGAGCTCTCTTACCTGTCCATCAACCAGCCTGTCTCCTCTTGCTATATTAATCAACTTTGTCTCTTTGGCAAACCGGCAAGGTTGCTTTCATATATATCTACTATACCTATTTAGTGAACAAGCACTATCTATCGCCTTACACAGGGTTAGTAGAGTCCAACTCCTTAGTTTAGCATAACTTCATATCTTTACCTGTGAAGTATTTGTTCCTAACCATTGAGAAGTCTGCATCCGTTGTGTCATGAGCTCAGAATTTATTAATACTGCTTGTAGTAGATCCCATCCGATGAGCAATGAGAGCACGTCCCACAGCTTGAAGTTAATGCTTGTGCTGGGGGACATTATAATTTCAGGTGGTCCCTCCCATTTATTGTCACAGACCTCAGCTGGCCATCTTCTTCCACTTCGGTTCTCTTCTGCCCGTTCTCAATGATTTTCCGGGTGGTGATCCTCTTGCCATTGATCACTTCAGTAGTGGTTAACACTGATCTGGCACTGTGTGGCCCAGCTGTGTCCTCAGCAAAGGAGGAGGTGGGCTGCTCTCTGGGGCTGAATGAATTCCATGGCATAAATGACTCCAAGTCAGAAAACAGGCTGGAGCTTCTTCCTCTTCCACTTGTCCTGTGCCAGTTTTCACCATTGTTTCTGATGTTGTCGAAGGTGTCCCAGAAAACATGTACAAAGGGATCCACCCCTCTAAAGGGATCCACTTCTCTAAAGATCTCCTCGAGGTCATGGAATATGTAAGGGGAATCAAAGGAGCCATTATGACCCCCCATGGCACTTCTTCCTCTGTGGGATCTGCTCTCCTTAACAGACCTGTCGTAGAGTGATCGTTTCTGAGGGTTAGACAAAACCTCATATGCCTCAGCAACTGCTTTGAATTTCTTTTCGGCTTCCTCCTTATTGCTAGGATTCTTATCAGGATGCCATTTTAGTGCCAGTTTGTGGTAGGATTTCTTAACATCATCCTGTGAGGCACTTTTTTTCAGTCCAAGGACTTTGTAATAATCCACCATCTCAAAGGAAAGGTGGGGCTGTTTGGAAGATGCTTGGTACGTCTCTCTTGCAGAGAATCCCGGACACCAAGTGCTGCTGCGCTCCTCAGGGGTGGGTAGATGCTCAGTTCATCCCTTGATCTGCTCTGTCCTTTTGCATCATGAGGCCACACAGCGCTGCTTGACCATATCCTTTCTTTTTAAGCCTGTTGTTCACAAAACGTGAGATTGTGACCTCAGAGGGGACTCAGCCAATCATTGCTCAGTTGACCTGACTTCATTCTAGGGTGGAGTTGGTTGTCACTGGCCTTATGTTTTTAAACGTAGATCATACATGTAACGTTGTAGTTGCCTGATGTAGCTGTGATGTCACAGCTGTGACGTATGACTTTGTCAGATTATTTTTTGCCTGTACCTGCCCAAAAGTGTGATTCTCAGATACTCAGTGTGGTTTCGTGTGCAGTCCAGGGAAGTGTGGTGTAGTGAGGTCATATTACCTCTATGGGGCATATTGCCCTATAGCAGCAGCTATAGGAAAGCTGTTTGCAGTTTGGCTACCCGCAGTTTGGCTACCCACAGTTTGGGAAGAGTGTTGATAAACTGGAGAAGGGTCAGGGAAGAGCCATAAAATGTGATTAAGGGTTTGGAAAATATGCTCTGGAGTGAGATACGCACGGAAAGCGTCTTGGTATTAAGAGGAAGTTCAATGCCAGCTTCATCATAGTCTGTAAGAACCTGCATGGGAACAGAAGTTCAATGGTACAGGGATCTTCAGGCTCCTGGACAAAGCAGTTGGAAGGTGGCATTAGCCAAATTTAAACTCAAAATACATTGCATGTCCTTCATTGTGAAGGTAATGAATCATTGGAACCTCCTCATGTGGCCATTTTTAAACCCAGAGTGGGCCCTTTTCCTAAAATCATAATTAGATGACCATCATGATCTCTTCTGAATTTATAGCCAAACCTAACACTTCCAGAAGAGCTTAGCTCTCATGTTGGTACCAAAATAAATGCCCAGAATGAAGCTTATTAACAACCTTAGCCTCTTTTCTACATGCTTTTTTGGGTATCTGTCCCAAGGTGTATGCATGTGCAACAGGGATGCCTCATGAACTCGACACAGACAAGTTCAGCCTGAAGAGCTGAACTTTGATGATCCAGTCTGGGGTTATCCTGCATCTGTTTCTGTTCCCTGGATTTGCCATTCCTGTGGGAAATGCAATATCCTCACAGGGAATCGTTGCATGAAGGAGGTCTCCAAGGAAGTGCCAGTAACAAGAACTCATCTGTCTGTAACACAGTGTCGTAAACACCTACTAATGGCAGCATGTGTTGCAGATCACTGCCCTCGTTTCCATTATTCCATACTTTGGGAAGGAGTCAAGAGCCGGCCAGACGAAAGAGCATATGCGCAGCGTATGAGCTGGCTGCCATCCTAACATACATCGTATGTGTGGGGCCATGAAGCCAAGGGGCAGCCATGTCAGCCTGTAGAAAGCAATGTGACAGAGGAAGGAAGAAAGGCGACTGAGCTGACGTGTGTTGGGGAAGGGCTTTGTTTTGCTGGTTTTCTCACTGGTCAGTGATGGGTCAGTAGTACGGAGGTACTTGTCATATTCTGGTGGTAAAAGTTGCCGCAAGGCAGCACAGCGCTGATCTGGAGGCAGGAGCTGAAGGAAGTGCAAAGCAATGAAGGAGCTCATGGTCCCACGGGCTCACCTCGTTGGGGAGATCTTGGGTTTTGCCTCCTTTTGCACAGAGATTTTCCTAATTACAGGGTGGCTATGCCGCGTGAATGATTTTTCTGCTGGGTGTTGTTTGTACTGTAGCAATGGCAAAAGTTAATCTGGGCACAGCAGCAAGCTGCTGCTGCCCGTTTGAACTCAGAGGGCTCTTTGCATTCCCAAAGCGTTCTTCCACACTGAAGGGAGAGCTAAGACTTCATGGCTTGCTCACACTGTGGTGCTTTGCTTGAAATCTTCACCGAGGGGACTCGTTTATTTGGGCTAGTGTTTCTTTATGGTTGTCCATTGGACTTGAGGGTGATCCAGGCTTACCACCCACAAGCCACTGAAAGGTGCCAACAGCTCCTAGCCACTGCCAGCATGGTCCATTTGCAGATGCTTGGCAGAAATTTCAAGAGCAATTGCTGTTCCTACTCTCTGTTAACCAGAAGGGAAAATGGGATGTCAGAGAAGCCTGTTGGAGGGTCCCAGACCAGTTATCTATGGCAGGGAGTGGGGCTGTGCACAGAAGGAAGGAGGTGACTCTGTCTTGTGCTGTCTCTTTGCAAAGAGTCTCCTCCCGTATTTGCTTTTGATGATGAGAGCCCATCTCAGACTGGCTGGCGCACTGGATTATCTGTCTTGGATTTAGTGCGTCCTACCCATCTGAAAAGTAGGGAGTGTTTTTCTCCTGTCATCCCCGAACGGGGGACGCTCACTGCCTGTCTGTCTGCTGCCTGCAGCAGGCGTCAGAGATTAGCAGCCATTCAAGAGAGGCCACTGCTGTGAGCCAAAAGGGTTTGCAAGGAAAAAAGAAAGGGTTGAGGAGAGGCAGGGAGAAAGGGAAATGAGAGAGACATGCACACATCAAGTAACTAGACCCAAACTAGCCTGGCAGCCCCATCCCTAGAAACCAAGGCTTTGAAATGAGAAATGTTTTTCGTATCTTAAATCTCAAGTACAAACAATAAAAACCAGCCCAGACTGTGTTCTTTGAAGAGAAAGTACGAGTGACCTGAACAGTGGTTATCAGCAGCGTCATTAAGATAAACCCTTAACATGATTTAAAGCATCCGAAACTGAAGGCAGCACTTTCAGATACTAACAAAATGGTCTGACATTGGGGATGAAAATCAATAGTAATCTGATGTCACTAAAAATACTCAAAAGTGTCCCATGGCTGATGGAGGTGAGATTAGTGTAAATATTTGTATTCTAATCAGTGGCACGCGAGGGCTGGAGGCGGCCTTTCTGTCTATTTAATTAATGGAGTGGCTTTTTAAAAGGATCCTAATCATATGTGATTGTATCTGCTTATCAACATTTTTGCTAATTAGATGATATGGAGGCAGTCACTCTGCTAATTCCCTCATCCAAACAGCATATCCTGCACAGATAAAGTACAGTCTCTTTTTAATAAGAAACAATCATGAGACAGACTAACCTTAATGGTGCTTATTATCCAAGGATCTTTGGGATTTTCTCTTCTACCCACCCCCTCCTTCCTTTTCCTTCATTCGTTGCTTCAGTATGCCAGATGGATGCGGTCCCCGACTCCAGGCACCGCCACGTCCAGCCTGCTCTTCCCTCCCAGCCAAGCATCGGGTCTGTAAGGGCAGGGGTTGTCAGCCAGGCCAGGATGGGAAGCAAAACACAAGGCACCAAGCAGCAAAATGCCCCAAGCTTTTGGTCACCCAGACCACAGGTGACCCCAAACTTGCAGCCCCAATCCCTGACCTTGCTCTTGGCACCCCAATGCGCCCTGGTCCAGAAAGGAGTGAGCATCTCTGAGTTGTGAAAACTTTCTTCTATTATTATTATTAGATTGGATATTAGCAAAAATTTCTTCACTGAAAGCGTTGTCAAGCATTGGAACAGGCTACCCAGCAAAGTGGTTGAGTCACCATCCCTGGAGGTATTTAAAAGACGTGTAGATGTGGCACTTAGGGACATGGTTTAGTGGCAGACTTGGCAGTGTCAGGTTTACGGTTGGACTCGATGATCTTAAAGGTCTTTTCCAACCTAAATAATTATTATTATTGTTGTTATTATTATTATTATGTTTTCTTCTATTTTAAAAGGGTCTGAGGGCAGAGGGGGTTTACATGAGTGGTTTCTCACCAGCACCGTTGATCCTGTGACAAGGCCAGGGTCCTTTTATCTAAACCAACATGAATCGGAGACGTTTGTTCCAAGTCCTTTGACTATCCAAACAAACATGAGTCGTGCTTCTCCACCAGTCAAACTGTCATCTGATGCCTCCCCCCAGGGTGGCCCCATCGGAGGAGACACTGTGCTCGCCGCTCGAGCCGTGTTCCTGGGGAGCACGGCTGGCGATGGGTGCATTAGGCTGACCTCCTGCTGGGGGGGACCAGAGGGACCTGCCTGACTTCAGAACAAGACTGAAAAATAAATAGAAAATGTGCCCCAAAGAATGTCTCCTTGCCTCTCGAAATATAAGGGCAACATCTTGATAAGGAGAACCTGTCCTAAACAGGTGTAGCTGCCACCCTGAGAGCATCTGGGTGGACCAGAGGAGAGAGGGGGTAGGCCTGGTGTTTAGTTTTGGGAAGTCAGAAGTTTGCCTGCTGTTTTTGCAGCGGCAAATGTTGAGCAGAAAAGGCTTAAATAACGTGGATTCCCACCTCTGTGGGTAGGAGGCAGGGTCGGTGTGTCCTGTGCATTGATCTCGTATGTCGGGCTCAGCACAGAAGTCGGCTGTGGGATGGGAGATGGGGCGGCTCTGGGGAGTGCTGGCTGGGAGGAACCCCCAGAGGTTGGAGACAGAGCTGAAGGAGGATCCAGAGAGCTGGGTCTGTATCCGGCTTTTCTGATCCTCAGGTTGGGGCTTGAGACTAAACCAAGGTTCAAGCAAGAAGACGCCCAGCTTCTGGGTGGTAGCAAGAGGCAGGAACTTCACAAAACCACTCTTTTTTGAGGTATGACGCCAAAGAGGAGGCCTGGTCCTGCTTAGTGGAGACAAGGCGGGGTCTGACATGTTTTTTTATGTTAGATCACGCCCCATGCCCAGGGCAAGGCCTTTCTCTGGTCTTGGAAAGCCCAAACGGTGCCATAACTTGTGTTCATGGACTCTGACCCCAGCAGAATTCAGAGCACTTTGGTTTCATTGACTGGGTCATCTCCATGTGTCATCTGCACTATCCTCATCCAGGCATGGCTACACTGAGATTGTACTCAGCAACATGGTTGGCCAGTCCTTCTACTATTTCTCCTCTTTGGCATGGTCCCTGACCCTCCTTCTGCTCCGTGCTATGCGCAGGAATTAATTCAATATTGACCGCTTTCCCAGAGCGATTTCCCGTTGCCAGTTCCATGACTGAGGGCTACAACTTGAAAAGAGGAGGGACTTCTGGGCCAAGGATTGCGTTGCAAGCCGTTGAGTCCTGGGGCTTAATGAGGCACTGCTTATCAGCAGAGCTTGCTTATCTGGAGCCCGCCGACGGTGTACCTGCTCCAGCCCCATCGTGAGTGAACATGTTTTACCACCCAGTTGCAGGGAGCTGGGAGCGCGCGCGTGGTCAGACGGCACGGCTCAGCTGATGCGTGGTAACTTGCGAAGCCACAGCAACTTTATCACTTCACAACATCCATACATAGCCACAGCCTTGAATCTTCTCAGGGGAAGAAAGGATGATGAGTTACTGTCCTGGGATTTTCTCTCTGTCTCCAGTCAGTGGGAAGTGGTATGTGGAGCATTCATTTAATAAACCAGAGGGGAAAAGCTGTAGATCAGCTTCTCATTATTTCAGTGCTGGCTCACGCCATCACTTGGGTTTGTGCCTGACAGTTCAGTGTGTTATTTGAGGCCACTCAAGCATTCTGCAGAAATGATGCCACCCTCTTCTGAAAGCGTGGGGTTCATCCAAGTGGGGAGGGCCTGCCTCCGTTAGTAGATTTATCAGTGCCAATTCCATCTCAGTTTTAGGTCTCAGTTTGTGAAGGAGGTGCCCACTTTGGAGACTGGTTCCTGTTGAGAGCCACTGCTCCAGCAGGAAACCTTCTGGAGATGGTTCTTCTGATATGGACCTCTGAAGTAAAGCAACTCTAGGTGGGTAAAAACGCACCAGTGGGGCGGGTTTTCAGGGGATGGGGAGCGTCCCAAGTGGTACAAAACTTAGATGAGGGTCCTGGCACATAGACCTGAAGCATTAAAAGAGGCAGCCCCTTCCTCTAGAAGGTAGGAGGGATTGTAGGGGACAGCTGTAAGTGTTTGTCCCCCAGTATTTGCCAGTGTGTTAGACTTATGTCCAAGAAGGGGCTCTGGGCAATCAAGGTAGCAGGTGGGGGACCGATTGGTTACTGATGACGTTACTGCGAGTGGGGAACTGGAGAAGAGACCCCACATTGAAGCCATCAGGAAGTATGTTCTGGTCCTGCCTATGGGCACCTCGTACATGGGGCTGCCGGGAACAGTGACATTTCCACACTGCCTCGGCAAAGGTTTATTCCAAGTTTATTGCTGAGATTAAAAGACTGGAGAATATAAATTGTAAATGTGATGACTTAAGAGCTCATAAATTCAGTATACAGCTCCATTCCAGAGAGCTTGTGAGCAGTGCAGCCACACTGCCTTGGGCTCACGAGTTGCCCTTGCTCCCATTGCTGAAACCCATGCTCTCCAAAGAGCCCTTCTGCCCTGCCTTGGCTCCCAAGACAGTGCATGTGCATGAGTGTGCACACATGCTTGGAAACACACATACACATTGACCAGGGATGCCGTCCTTTCTGTGCACACTGTGGTTTTGCTGCTCATGTACAGACATGGACTCTCTGCCACTGCTTCAGCCCAGAAACCAGTGGTAGTGCTGGAATAGCATTTGCCCCTATCTGACTGCAGTGACGGAGCAAGTGGAGGTCTTGAAGATGATGTTGCATCCCCTGGGAGAAGGGACAGTTCCACCTAACTGGAGAGCCATTTGCATTCACCAAGTGTCTTTGTTTGGTGCTTGCAAAGGAGCTCTATGGTCTTACCTGTGTTCTTGTGTGTGGGCAGCATGAACTGCCTGGGTGAACTGGTCACATACACAGAGTCAGTCGAAGCAGCGTTGCCTCTGAGTTGTGGTGGAGACTGCCAGAGTGGGAATGATGATTTTGACCAATGTACAGGTCCCCTGGTTTTCCACTTATCCAGCTTGTGTCCCCCACCCTGGACCTGGGTGACCCCTGTGAGCAGAGGGCTGAGGAGAGCTTTTCAGAGGAGTGGTTAATGTGCTGAGCTGTTTCTAGGGAGAGTTGCAATAAGGTTTCTACAGCTGGGTCGTGGCTGTCACTGGGTTTGATCAGGACAAAGTTCCTTAAATAAATTGCTTAGGTGTAAGCACCTTTGGCATTATGTGCTTTTTCCCCTTTTCCTAGAAAGACAGAGGGCTGGAAACCAGCCTGCTTCAAGGATTGGTCCAGCCCGTGCCAAGGACATAGCTTTTGGTCTGGGACACCTAACTGAAGCCAAGATGGGGATGCACCATCCAGTGCCAACCTGCCGTCCTGCCAGGAGCAGAGCTTATGACCACTGTCTGAGCAAGGAGAGCTGGGGACCAATCCTGGCTGGCCACCAGAAGATGCCGTGGGATGTCTTTCTCCCCAGTCAAGTGGACCAAGCACCCAGCACACAGTAAGTGTGGAGGGGATGGGCTCGGCGGGTGGTTGCTGCAGACCTTGTGGCTCCCCGTCCTTGCGCAAGCGCCCAGGGGTCAGTGCTCAGGGCAGGTTGTGCTTTGGCTGGCTTGGGGTAAGCCCCAACCTGCTTTTCAGAAAGCAGAGTCCTGCAGTCCCCCGTGCACAGGCCCCGACTGCGATGGCATGCGTGAGTCAGCGCCGAGCGCTCCTTTGGGTGCCGGGGTTCACTTTCAGGGTCCAGCACAGGCACCAACGGCAGCGCTTGCAAAAATGCGCACCAGCCTCTCTCAGCAAAGCCAAGTCCTCGAGCTCCTCTCACGTTTCTCTGGAGAAAGTGGGTCAGGCCTCCCGGGTGGCATTGCTCAAGATTTCCCCTCTCACAGGGTCCAAGCCTGGGGAAGGCAGATTCGGCAGTGTTTCGGCTTGGAGATGGCTGTGCCAGCAGTCCCTTGGGGCAGCGTAGGTGCTGAGGGTTGCATTGGGTACAGCTGGCGTTTGCTCATTTTGCAGACCCTCTTTTACTGATGAACAACAGGGAAGGAGGAGGTTATATTTTTTTAAATCATTTTTAATCACCATAAAAACTGCACTCCTGCTGTTTTTCTTTTCGATCTGACTTGCAGTAAATGTGGCATTGATGCCACGAGAGCCTGTGCGACTGTAGAGCTGGGTGTGCAGGGTTACAGCAGTCTGCCTGTGTGCATGGCTGGGCAGACAAGGCTCGGGGTGCGTGCCCGGAGGCAGTGGACCTGCCTGAGCAGAGTCAGGAACACGCTGCATATATTGGCCAAACCATGCTGTGTTTTCCTATCCTGGCTGAAGTCTATTTGGCAGTGTTTTAGTCTGATGAGACCATCTTCCCTTGCTTCCATCCACCCAGACCCTTGAAAACTTTGCAAATTCACCCGAAATGTTTGCCATTCCTCAGCACCCCGTTTGTGTGACCCACTATAACTGCCCTTTCCCGGGACTCAGCTCTGAACGAGGAGCAGAGATAACGTTTAACAGGCAAGAGTAGATAAAAAGAAGATAAAGGAATAAGGGGGGGGGAGGGAAGGGAAAGGAGGAAGGGGAGGAGGAATGCAGAGGTATGTGGCTGCATGTTGTACTGTGTTTATGCATAAACAGGCATGCTTATCGATATCCAGATGTAAGCATGTGTGCAGGGTAATATCTCCCAAAACAATAGGCGCTGCTCGACTCGGGGAGTGCTGCTGGAGCCTCCCCGTCAGATGCTGCTGTGTTATCAGGTTGCAGCAGGCGTTCCCATCTAATCGGGGATCTGAGCCCCGTGAGCCACGCCTGGGGCTTTCAAAGCCTCTCCTCCAGCCTTCAGCCCGCTTTGCCTCTCCAAGGAGGGAGGGCAAGAGGGGACAAAAGGGGCCAAGCGTCTCCGGAGGTGATACCCGCCGTGTCTGGCCGCCCAGCTTCACACCTCGGTGGGGATGCGGGAGCTGGTGTTGCTGCTGCGCTTCGGCGGGGACGGCAGCAGGATGACCCTGAGGACCGCGCCAGCCCTTGCCAGGAGCAGAGAGCCTGGCCAGAGCCGCAGCAAAGCACCCGCTTTGTTCAGTGTAGGGCAGATAATGCCAGATGGGCCAAAATGGTATTTTGCCCCCATCCCCAGCGCTGCAGCAGGCGCAGGAGCCAGCCCTGGGGGCAGCACTGGCAGCCGGGGGCCTTTTCTCCTTTATTTTCTTCTGTGTTTTTAAGGAAGGTTTCAAGAGCAAAAAAAGCTTATAAAACCTTCTTCCCCCTGCCGCTCCCTAGCACCAAAACGCAATGACCACTAATCTTACGTGGCTCATAACTGCAAATAGCTCTGGAACTAATTAATTTGACAGTGCGGCGGCTGCCTRCCTTTTTCACCAAAATCAATTAAGGAAACGCACGTTTCCCCTTCTCCTCCCCCCCCTCCCCGCACCGCTTTGCAGCGAGGCAGAGGGGAGAAGAGGCAGCGAGGACCTGGCGCTGCTTTCCCAGGGCTCCCGGGGGGTCGGGGTGGGGAGCCAAGCGCGGGAGCACAGCGAAAGGGGATTAACAAGGTGGAGGGAGAGACGCCGCTGCTTCTCCACAACAGGAGCGGGGATGCTCCCCAGGGATGGGTGGCAGTGGGAAAGCTTGATTGCCACATGCAGCCACGCCGCGCCGTGCTCCTCCTTCCTTCCGTCCCGGGTCCCTGAAGACCCCTGTGAATTGTCATTCCTTGCTGGTGCAGGGGGGGAATCAGCCGTCGGGCTCTCGGAGCATTTTTTATTTGCATGGCTAATGAGCCCCTCCAGAAGGGGCTGCAAGGGAGAGGCAGGTGGGAATTTCAGCACTGTTTGCTTGCCAAGCGAGGGCAGAGGTGTTTGTTAAAAAGGAGTCGGCAAGGAATTTAGGGAGGTGAATTTTGCATTTTGCAGGAGGCGGTGGTAGGAATCCAAGTGGGGTCTCATGCAATTTTTAAGGCTCCTGGCCTTGGAGGTTTAAAACCACAGCCAGGGAGTGAAGGCAGGGAGCGTGCTGGAGGGGGCTGCGGCTCCCCTCTGCCCTGGGCTGGGTGCGGGGCAGGAGGGTCTGGGCTGGGGGGGTGTATCAGCATCACACCGCTTCCCAAAAAATCCAGAAAGAACAGGACCCCCAGACAAATATCTCCCCTCTGCACTTGTTCTTCTGACTCTACTTCCAGGTGGAAATGAGAGCCAGGTCTGGGGGAAATGGGTTGAGTGATGGCAGGGCTCTGTGAGCATGCAGCTCCCCAAAAACACCCTTTTTGGGGAATGGGAGACAACCGTCCCCAGGACACGGTTGAGACACCTGGCCAAGCTGGGTAAAACCTCCTGAGCATTACTTCTGTAAATGCCTCCATTTGGTCCGTATCACCTCCTCCGATCTCTATTGAAATGCCCTTCTATTAATAAATAACTCCATCCTCCATTACCCCATCTCCACAGCTCACGTTGAAGTAACTGGGAATTTGGGTTTGGTTTTTATAGACATTAGAAATAGATTTTATCTTTATTAAGGGCTCTCTCTCCACCTCCCCAACCTTTGCTCCATTGCACTGAGCACGGCAGCGGCTGGAGCGGAGGAAGCAAGTCCCTGGGCTGAGCTYAGCACGGGGAGAGGAAGAAGAACCTTTCCCTGGTTTTGGCCAGGGCAGAATGGGTTTAAAAGGGCCAGGTTCCTCCCTGTGCATTGGTGACCTGTGAGTAGCATGGTGTAAAGCACTTGAGAAAACAAGGGAGAAATTTTGAATGAAGGAAGAATATTTAAGAAATTGTGTAGCTGAAAGATTTAGTTCTCAAGGGTTGGTTTGTTTTTCCTTCGTGGGGGTAGACATCTAGCTTGGGAAATACCTATAAGGAAATCTCCCTGAATGCAGTCATGATGCTGAGCCACTGCATGAATTTGGGGAAGATTTTCTTTTTTTAAACTGTGGGTTGCAAACATTCCCTGGAAAATATTTGAGTTTTGAAGCGCATCGGTTGGTCGTGATTGGGCAGGGAAGTCACAGGGCGGCATTTTTATCCCCGGGTTGGACGGCAGCACGGTTTCTGGCAGGGAAATCAGTGCATGTAAATTAGAATTGTGGTTTCCATGAATACTATCATATATGGATTGGAAGCTGATTTTCCAAGCGCAGTCGTGCCAGGAAAACTTGTGTTCTCACATAGCCCCAGGCAGCAAACACAAGTGACACAAACATGGTGAGGGTGAGTTCATTTACAACTGTGACTGTTCAAAAAGTATTTCTAAAATTTGCCTTCCCTGCTGTTCCTCCCCTGTTCCCCCTTCCTCCTCCCCTTCCAGCTATGCCGGAGTGAGCTAGGAGGTTTGGTATCCAGCCTTACGCAGCGGCTGGTGCTCGGCTGGCGGGGATAGGCGCCGCGGCCAGCGTGCACCTGGGCGCAGGTAAGGCTCCGGCAGGGTGGGGACTGGATTCCTTCCCGGCCCCTCTCGGCAAACAGCTCCTGCCCCGGAGCCCTGCGTTCCTCTGCCCTTATCTCCCTACACAAGGCAAAGCTATAAATGTTATTGGCCATGAAGTTATTCATCCCCTTCAAAGTTACGCATATGCAAAATAGGCTCTCCTGCTAGAAATGGGAGCCTTCTTACCAAGGGTGAGTGTTTTAAAGATCTTTTCTTTAAATAAGCAAAAATGAAATCTCTGAGAAAGAAGTGCATTAACAAATAGCAACATTAATAGCACTGGAAATGTATAGACCTAATTATATATGTTACCACAAGTAAATAACCACAGCGTTTCTTAAGAGATAAATACACTCTTGCTCCAGGGATGACTAAACTGAGGTGCAGAGCGATGACCCAGTTGCTCCATGTAGTTGGCAGTGGAGAGAATAAGTGAGAAGTGACATACAGGAGCTTGAGTTGGGACACAGGTCCTGCCTTCATCGCAGGCACAACTCAGCCCCCCTCGCCCCTTGCCGTTCCTGTCCCAGGGATGTGGCACCAGGTCCTGCCCCCACAGCACTCTGCAGCCAGCCACACTGGCACGCAGCAGCCTCCGTCCCAGCTGGATGCGGTGATGCTCCTACCAGAGCAGCATGCAGCGCTGGGGACTGTCAGCAGAGATCAGACTTTCAAAGCTCAGAAGACCCCACTGCCTTCTTCTGGGAATTTATAAAATTTATTCTGGTTCATACCTGTTGTTGTTTTAAACCCGTTCCTTTCTGAGGAATTACTCAGCTCAAGAAAGAAAAGCAGTTATTTTATTTTTTGGCTAACTAGGAGAATCCGATCATATATAAAGGGATGGGAGATCTGTTACATCTCTCTGACCTCCGAAGCTGGAAGAAGCCATTCCCCCATTTATGGCACATCTCCTGTTTTATTAGGGTCATGCATGGGCTATGCTTGCCTGTATCAGCCATCCCCTGTTTTTCCCCCCCACTGTCTGTTGATGGCTCAGACCAAGACCTTTGCAATGCTTCAAGCCAGCTGAGCCTGGAGACCTCTGGACGATCCAGGCAATGGTTTCCAATCGCTCTGTCCCATCCCCTTCCCCTCTCCCCCCGCCGGGCAGCTCTCTGAGGAGGGCAGCAGTGCCGGGACAAAGCGATGTGGGACAGGGCTTTTTTGGGGAAGCGAACATGAGACCCCGGCCAGCTTCTGTCCCGCATCTCAACTTCCGCGGCCCGACATCAAACATGTCACTGCAGCCTGAGCCCCCACGGGCCTGATGGAGGAGCAAAAAGAGGGCTGGAGGCAGCAGATCCTAATCTTTATTAAATAAGAACAAAGCTTGTGCCGGCTAATGAGAAAAACAAACCGATGAAAGATCCGGCAAGCTCCTCAGAAGGACACAAAGAAATTCTCTCTGAACAAGAGCAGGCTAAAAATATTCCCGAATATTTATTTTGCTGGCAATGGCTTCACAGGCTCCAGATTCAATGCCGCCTCTTTGGGGATTGGCATGGCCGTCACAGCGATTTCAGAGGAGGGTGCTCCAAACTGCACGACACCCAGAGCCACAGCAGATACAGTCCCACAGCCAAGATGCAAGAGCATAAACTGCCTCAGCGCTGTGAGATGATGGCCGGTCCCTGTACACCTCTGTTTCTCTAAGGACAACAGGGTGTTTTACTGTCSGTTTAGGTCCATCATCCTGTTTGGAGCGGGTGTGTAAGAGCCAGAGATGCTGCAGGCACTTTTCTCCAGTTTCACTCCCTTTCTCGACATGGGTCCCTGCACACGGGGTGCCGAGGTTGCTCCCTCCTCCCATGGGCCCCTGTGACCTCCGTCCAGCCCGTTATCTCCAGAGATGGTTAGTGGGAGGTGATTTCAACTGCAGCGCTGGATCAGACCACCTGGCCAGGACAGGCGGGCGGCTGCAGGGGCGGCTCCAAAATCACCTCCCAGCTTCACAGCTACCCCCCCCTTTCCCRTACGGGCTGAGCCCCAAACCTCAGCCTTGAGTGCCACTGAACTTGGCTGAAAACATCATTTCTAAAGGCAAAAGCACCACAGCGATGAGGTCTGCAGTTCCTCCTCTGCCTCTGCCTTCGCTGACCATGAAACCTCAGCCTCTGCTCTTTTAATGTACTGTGGCTGAACTTGCTGCCAGCAGGTCAAAGGGAACATAATTTACTCAGGCTTTGATGCATTTGATACAGTTTGGGGTGAAAAGGGAGAGGGGGAGAACAGGAGACGGAGGGGATAAGCGGTGGCAAGGAAGGAAGGAGGTTGCCTGTTTGTATGGGAACATATATGAAGATGACAGAGCCATTTTCTAGCCAAGAGGGACTTAGCGATAACCAAGAGGGTTTGGACTGGAGCAGGGAGCTCCGCGTCCTCAGATCGGCATGGTGGGTAGGAGGCAGCCTGAGCATTTGTCTGCAGGCCCCTTTTTATCTCCTTTTCTGATTAGGAGATTGGCAAGGGGAGGGGGAGGGCAGCGTTTGTATTCTGTATTGCCTGGAGAGTCCTTTTACTGCTCAGGCAGGACCATGGGACGGTCACAGTTCCCTTCCTGGCAGCCAGCTCTCATCATGTTCGCATTTCCTTAACACCCTCCTCATCTTAGAGCCCTTTACCAGCTGTTTCATGAAGCCTCCCTGCCCATTTTCCTGCAGGAAGGAGGTTGCAAGGCATGGAGCAGGTAAATGAACCCTCGTGGTACCACAGGTGGCTTTTTCAGAAACCAGAGGTACCAATTGCTCAGTCTACGCTCAGAGCATGGGGAGCTCACAAACACCGAGGACAGGCTGAAATCAGAGGAGCGCAGCCCTTACCTCACATTGCTTCTGGCTGTGCTTTTTCACAGCAAGCTGGTCCAGATCATCTCAGCAGCCCCATCCCCGCTGGTGTTGTGCAAACCCCAAAATACTGTAAAACCCCCACCCTCTACCCTTGTCGCTCCTCTAGCGACCACCGTCAGCCTTGGAGAAGTCAGGGGCCATCACGTGCCTGTTGGTGTAGCTTTTTCTACAGGTACCTGAGCTGTATCTTGGCTATAGGCTTCAGGGCAGGACTGAATTCAAAGCAGGAGCCAGCAGCTTTTGCAAAGAGCCCCTCCTGATGGCAACGATTTCGGGTCACATCACGCACCTCGCTGTGCTGTCAGCACTTGGGCCAGAGTCTGATGCCTTCAAACACAGGTTGCTTCCCCCCCCGCCTTTTTTTTTTTGGGTTGGGGGGGGGAATAGAGGAAAAGGGCAACATCCCTTGTGAGAAGCTAAATATTTTACTCTTCAGCTTTTGCCTTGACAGGCTGGTGTTTACACAGGGGCGAAGAGGCTGGGAGGAAGCGAAGCGATGTGGCTGCTGTGGTTTCAGTTCTCACTCCACCTCGCTACTGAGAAACTGGACCCGTGGTTTGGTTTATGGCTGGGGGGGAAGAGGAAAGGTCCTTGGATCTGATCCCTGCTAGGGAGGCTCTCCCAGCCCCGCAGAGGTGCTGGCAACGCTGATGGGGGCTTGAGAAAGAGGAGAGAAAACCAGACCCCTAACAAACCCTGCTCTGGCAGCTCACAGTGCATTAATATTCACTGCAGAGCGAGGGGTGTAAATTCACTGCTATCTCCTCGGAGTTTGCCGTTTATGCCGTTCATTTCACATAGATGTCACTACTGCCTTATGAGCACTCCTCCGAGCCAGCCGGTTAAATGGACCCAGTGCATTATAGTAATGGAGTAACTGTATAAAAACAATGAAATCCAATCTCTTTAAACTGATTTGATGTCTGCCTGAACCACAACATTTCCTGCTAATGGCTTCCTTCATTTTGTAACCGTGATCTCCACCTGATCAGATTACAGCTGTTTTTAATTACAAAGCTAATAGAGTTTGTAGGCAGTGTCAGGCAGACGGCGCATGCCCGGGGTGGGCACGGAGTGGCGGGGAGCTGGCAGGGGCTCTGGGTGACTCTGCTAACACAGCCCATCAAGCTGACTGTCAAAACACTGGGAGCGGGGGGCAGCTAGGAGGGACAGTGATATTTTTTGGCATGGAGCCAGCATGCCGGTCTCCAGGCCAGTCTGCGCGACCGCAGACAGCCCTGGATTGTGCTCCTGCTCCGTGCTCAGAGTACCTTGTCACCCAGCCGGGTGGCTGGGGGTACCCAGGAGATTCATGGCATGTTTGGTGCTCCTGAAAGGCAGGTGCCACGGTGGTAGGAAGGCATAAGAAGGGCAGAACCAGCTTTTCTTGCTGATGGAGTGTAAAAAGACCAAGGGAAGAATAAAAAAAAGAAAAGAAAAAAAAACAGAATAGGGATGCATGGTGCCATTTGACTTCTGCAACTGATGGGGCAGGAAAGAGCATTGTGGATGACTGACAGTGGAAAAAGCCCTCGAGATTGATGTCTTTCTTATGGGATAGTGCAGTCAGCTTGCAGGGTCAGCGTCCTCCGCCTCAGCCCAGGCAGCGAACCCCCGGGGACCATCTCCACGGCTCAGCCCCATCCCCGGTGGCCTTGTTTTGTCCAGCGGTTCGTTTGTGTATTGATTGCTCCATCTCTCTGGGTTAGGGGCACGGATCAGCATAGCTGCGGGGAGAGAAGCAGTTTGAAAGAGCTGTTCCCAACCAGTGCTGGCCAGGGATGCCTGTATTCAGCAGAGCATGTGGATACGCTGCAGGCAAGCCCCAGTTTGACTCTCTGATGGTGGAAAAAACCTATGTGTGTGTTACAAAAGGTGCTGGGTAGCTCATGCTGATGTTTAGGATTCAGCTGAGGTTGAGCTCAGTTGAAGTTGGCTAAAAAATCTCAGCAGAGAAACAGCAGCATCTCCCTCTCATACCACCCTGTCCTGCCGTGTGAACCTCTTTCGTGGGTTGGTGGAGCTACTCTTGTCCACCAAAGCATAACGCCAGGTAAGTGGGATGGCTCGGTGGTGAGCAACCCACTTACAGCAGCTGGGTAAGGGTGGGGGCAGGCAGGAGGAGCCCCCCAACTCAGCCAAGCCTCCGTGGGGGTGTCCCCAGGCACTGTGACCCATGCCAGAGGTGCCCTGCTCGATTCGCCCTGCCGCTGGGGATGCTCATCCCTTGCTGTTGTAATGCCAGAGCTGCACGTCAGGTTACACACCAGCCTTGTAAATGATTTAGGGTCCACATCAAGAGTGCATCAATTATGTACCCTGGGACTTAATTACTTAGCTTGACAGGAGTCTATCCCCTTAATTTCATTGTCTTCTCAGTCTCCCCTTTCACAACAGAGCTGTGGATGTTCTGCTGGGAAGGGTGCGTTGTCTTGTGTTTCTGCTCCTTCCCAGTATTGCCCAAACTCATCTGTTTCCCCCTTCCCTTAGCGGATGAGGAAAACAAGCCCCAGACATGACTCCAGGGCAAGGCGAGGGTCTGGGCCCATGTACCATCGCTGCTGTTCTCTGCTCTTGATGTGTGTTGGGGTCTGGACTCTGCCACCAGTCCTAAATGAGCAAATTTAGGAAGCTTTGGGGATGCTGCAGGTGAGCCGAGTGCTGGGATGAATTTTTGTGATTTCCAAAGTCCTTTCTGCTGTCTGGTCACCCACCAGCAGCCAGAGAAGAGGGTTCCCGCAGACCTTCCAGCTGCTCCCTGGCAGCGCTGGGGATGCTGCCTGGGGACGATGCCTGCCCATCACACCGAAAGCCATCACCATGTGCCATCATTCAAGTCAGCACTTCGCTCCTCTCCTCCCCCACTCTTTTCTTCCCCTTCCACCTCTTCCTTTATCTGAACTTTTAAACCCCACGTCTGGTGCAGATTTTTGCAGTAATTCAAGCCTTTGAGAATTGTTAATGCTGTGCTGTTTTCACAGCGACATTAATATGCACTGCAAAAATGCCGAGTATCAAAAGTCGGTCATTGCTGCTGGGAGGCTGCCGGTTGCGGCGGCCACGGGAGGGCAGGAGGCGAGGACACGGCCACACTCAAGGGGCGCAGCTCAGGCAGGCGAGGCCCCAGATTTGACAGGATTTCCTCTCCACGCCATCTCTTCGCCGTTTCTTGGTATGTCTTTAAACATGTTTATTTTTCAACCCTTAAAACTACCTTTTCCTAAAATAAATAAATGAAACTAAGAACGGGAGCCTAGGATTTTAAAGCAACCCTACAATAACAAAGCAGTGTGTGCAGATCAGTTGTCACCAGCAACCCTACAATAACAAAATAATACACGCAAGCCCATGCAACGCTAAAACAACCACTGTGGGCATGCGAGGGAGGAAATATATTTTCCAGCATCAAGCTTAATAAGACTTTGTTCTGCAGTAAACTCAGGGGTCAGAAGGGGGATGTAAGGACCAAAACACCTTGAGCAGTGTAACTTTAATGTCACGCAGCAGGCAGGGTCGTCGGACACGCGGCAAACACCGCTTCGTTAGCGCAGGGTTTAATAGTCTGGAAAAGGAAAAGAAAGCGAGGTTTTGTGATGAAACAGGAAGTTCCCTCGAATCCTGGAGCCTTTGAAGAATTGTCAAAGGAATGAGAAGTCTGTATGTTTGGAAAGGCTCTGGGTTGTGGAGTCGGAGRGGGCAGGGGGACACGGGGAGGGAGGCACTGAGCACAGACCTTCTCCAGTCCCTCACTCTGCTCTTTGTTCCCCTTTTCTTTTTTTTTTAATTATTTGACACTTTTTCATTGCTTAATTTTTTTTCTCACGCACGCGCGTGCACACACACACACACACACACGTGCGCGCGCTGTCTGAGATTAGCAGTTTTCTCAGAGTTAGAGCAAAGCCCTGATCCTACATCAGGCCGTTGCCAGCGCAGCTTTGCCCGCACCTTGCTGCGGAGCAGCAAGTGGAAGCAGCTCTGCGATCCAGGCTCTGGTCACGCCTGACACACAAAACCATTTTTTTGAGGAAGTGTTTCTGGAGTTTGAAAAGGTCTGGTTAGCTGCTTTTTTTGTTGGTTTTTTTAATTTATTTCTGCCCCTTCTATTTTTCGGGCGCGGCACTTCTGTGTGCCTGCGGGAGCAGATGGACAATGCCTCCCCTTCCCGGAGCGCCTGGTTGGCCAAGAGTCACCAAAGAAAATTCCTGTATGATTTCCAACACATTTGCTCAGCATTTGAAATACAAACATGCTGAAAAAGTGTAGTTCGGTGGCTTAGAAATTACTAGAGAGAATCTAATTGCAGCAAAACTGATGACGATGATGATGAAAGGCTGGTCAGGGCTGAGTTTAAAGGCCTGTTACATGCCCGTAAAGGGGACTGGACACTAGACCTGAGAGAGGCTTTCAGCCAGTTGAAGGCATCAGGAGGATGCGCAGCGCTGGAGGGATGCCTGCAGGCACGTCTCCGCAGGGAATGAGTTTCATTTCCTTGCAAGCCCAAGGTGGGGAGGACCAGCTCTTTCTTCCTACCCACCAAGGGAAACAGGATCTGCCGTTCTCCAGGCAAAAACTGCTGGTGATGAGTTGCCTTTTCCCCTTGCAGGGTGCCCTTGCCGGTGCCCAGAAATGGCAAGACATGAGCAGCGAGGTGGCCGAGAGGGAGCACCCAGCTGCTCAGTGGAGAGGGCAAGCCTGGTGAAGGGAACCTGGAGGAAGAGCCAAGAGACTGTCATGACACTGCGCTTTCCTCTGTGCTAATTGTACACTTGGGACCAAATTTAGCCTGGTGTAACTCTGCTGAAGTCACCAGGGATTAATTTGGCCTGTGGTGGCTTCATTGTTTTAGCTAAATGAGTCAGAAGAAGCAGCCTATTCTTATCTGCGCACAGTGGGGCGGTGACAGTAATGGCTCGACGAGGCAGACCCCAAAAGCAGCGTGACTAGGACCTGGGATCGGGGCTACCACAAGCTGAACAGGGCTGCAAGAGGAAATGTTTTGACATTTGGGTTATAGATGGAGGCAGGCTTGGCGTGGGCGCACTAGTGGTGCTCACCGCTGCTGTAGGCGGAGGGGAAGGGGGCTGTCAGGTTCCCTGAATATTTGGTGGTGCCGTTTGGAGTTCCTCAATTCTTCGGCCACTGGAGAGGGAAGCTGTGGCTCTGGAAGGGGCACGTGGTGTTGAAGGGGACTTCACACCGTTTCCCAGCCCGGTGAGAAAGGGAGCCCAGGTTGGAAATGTCCAAAAAGCACCGGCTGCATCCCTGGGCTGTTGTGCATCTGCCAGTGGCTGGGTGCAGGGGAGGAGGGATGGGATGGAGCATGGGCTTGTGCAGGGCTGGAGGAGATACCTTGGGCAAAAGTTTTGGCCGCTGGCCCAAGGCAGCATGCTGGTTTGGTGTGTTGCAAATTCCCTTAAACTTCTGGGAAATTCAGGATGAGTTGGGAAGTTGTGATTTTTCCAGCCCAGGTTAGGTGCGAGCTCTTTCCAAGCAGAGAAGTGTTTGCTGGATGGGCTGCTGGAGCCATGTGCTTTGGCCAGCCGGCATCCAGCCTTGCGGCAGGCGGTTTTGGAGGGGAAATGGAGCAGGCAATGGAGACGAAACTGTTGTCCCCCTTCTCATGCCTGCTGCTGCACCCAATCTCCCCTTTTCATGCTGTACCCACTGGGCAGATAAGCACAAGACTTCAGTCTCCCAGGCTGTCAACCTGGCACCTTTCGCCATGGCTAAACACACTTTAAAGTGAGTACAAAGGCAGATGATCTTCTGAGGACGGAGATAACAATAGGTAGGAAGGGAGGGGAGAGCAGACCTGGAACCTCGCTGCTCTCAGCGCTCTTGCACCTCCGCGGCTTGAACAGGCGCATTCCCGGCGTCCGGGGCTGGATAATAAGCAGAGCCACAGCAACTATTCAGGAGGCTCTGACCCTGGCTAGGTAACTACATAATGAGCCTATTTGAATTGCTCCCGTCCCTGCCAAAGGGGTGGGATCCTGGGATGCTTTTGTTTGCAATAATGAACCTGTAATTATGCTACATTTCTTGGTTTTAGCCACATTTTTTGTGTGCGTGTTGTTCTCTTTGTATTGACAGATTTATGGCCAGGATACTCTGCTGCACCACCAGCCATACGGCACTGTGTGGAGACTGTCTGACTGTTGTCTCAGAAAGGTGTGGGGAAAGGGGGAGGAGGAGGAGGGTCTTTGCACTACCTCAGTCCCTGAAGGGTTAAATAAATACATTAAAATTAATACAAACAGCAGAGGTGCCGCCTTTCCAAAAGTCACTGGTTTCAGCAAGGCAAAAAAAAAAATCTTTTGAGCTCCAGGTTAATTAAAAAAAAAAAAAAAGTAGGGAACGATTAAACGGCATAAATAAATAAATAACACACACCAGATTTCGGCTCCAAGGCGCTCAATAAAATTACACTTTGAAATGCAAGGATTAAGCAGGGTAGGTGACAAGGTAACTTTGTTAACAGGCTAATCTCTCGCCTTAACAGAGACGGGGGATTTACATGTGACTGCACAAAACTGCTTTATGGTCTCTTTTTCCAGCTGGAGATGGTAGGAAGGGGGCAGGATGAGATGGGACAGGGTTGGATGTTTTAGAGCCATTTGTAAGATGGGTTTAAACTGCTTTTTTTTTTAGGTTTGTGGTTTTTTTAAGCAAGTCTGCATGGAAATGTGTCACCAACAATCAGCTGTTCCCAAACAGTTCAGGTCAGGGATGATGAAGATGTCACAGGATGATGAATAATTGGTAAAAGCATTGGTGGTGCCATTTCTCCCTGAACGGTTTTATTTGCTTTCTTATAAAAAGCCAATCGGCAGCATGGGCTATTCAAAATGTTATGTCAGGACTTCTTTTGCCCTGAGCCTTTCCCCTGAATTTCAGCACTTCTTACCCCGGGGATGTGGGGAATCTAAATCCAGATTACTTTTTTCAAATAGCCCTTCTGTTCTTAGTGGGGGAAAAAAGAAAAAAAAAAAAAGAAAAGAAAGAACAAAAAAAAAAATAGCTTCACATCTTTAAATTTCTGTCCATTACTAAAATGTGACAGTGATGGGCAGATGAATCTGAAATGAGACCTGGATACCCCTGTGTGGGTTTGTTCACCCAAACCCTACGATGCCCACTCCGCTTTACCAGGGTCCAGCCACCCCCTGCCATCCCTCCCTCCTGCACCAGGCAGAGTGCTCCTCGCTTTGGATCTCAAGCATTTGCTGTTAAACCACCCATGGTGAACCAGGGGAGATGCGGAGGAGCAATCAGGAGTTCAAACCTTCTCCAGGCTTCTTTGTTTCTGGATAAAAATGACAATGAGAAAGCCATCTCCTCCATAATGTTAATTTGAAATTCAACAGAAAACAGCAGGCTGAACATGTTCTCTGGTTTTAAATAGATCTGGTGAAAGTATTTATCATGTTGTCTTTGTTGCAGCATTGCTAGGGTATTTGTGCTGGCTGCAGGCGAAGGGACTGATCCTGGAAGAAAACTTGGTGTGAAGTCCCCAGCCCATTTACAGATTCATGGGCTGGACCATTTCTGGATGAGATTTCAGCTTTCTCAGGTGGGTGAAGGTGATCTCACCTATGAAGGCATGGGAACTGAGGTCCCAGTGAGGGAGGCTCTGCCACTGGGTCAGGGGAAAGTTGCTTTTCCCTTTGCTTTGATGCCTGGATAGCAGGAGGGAAGACAGTTTCACACAGGAGGGTTGTGAGACTCAGGTGAGTACGACTGTTTGTTTCCAAACCATCAGCCCAGAGTCTTCTCTACTAACACTGAAAAAAACAAAAAAATGGTGTGGTCAAGCATTATCCCTCAGCCTTTGAACCTCAGGGTTATGTCCATTCCTGCGTTTCAAGCTACCTTTGCAGTAAGATGCATGTAAAGGCTCAGCAGTGCATCTGCCCAAAACAACCATGGCCAGCTTGCCCACGGATGTGCCGGCACGTCGTGGAGCCGATAGGAGTCCAGGCACAGGTCAGAGCTGTAGCGGTGCGGTAGGAGGGAAGACAGAGGGACAGGACAGGGCTGTCACACAGCACGGCGGGTCACCGATTCCCCTGGGGAGCCATCTGACTCTCTGGTGCATGCAGCACTTTTCCGAAGAAAATGCCCATCTTTGGGCTGAGTTGAGTGAACCTGATTGAATTGCTGTCCAAGCCCCAGCCATGACTTGGCCAGTGGGGACCTGGAGCAGCTAGTGTTATGTTGAGACCCCTCTGCCCCTCAGCAGTGATAACCAGCGCAAACCCTCCACACAGCTTGCGGGTGACAATAAAACTTGTCCGCTTGCCGCTGCCACAGGGCTCGAGCTTGCACGGGGGCCACGCGGGCTGCCGTGTGCCAGGTCCCAGCGGGGCTTGTCGGAGGTGGACTGCTGACTGTGAGCACATCAAGCACTTCCCCAAGCATGGATGGAACAGAAAGTATGAATTACCTACTTTAAAAATCAGACATAACCCCAACTCTGAAGTTTATCCACTGTTTGGGCGCTAAAACATTCACATTCATATTCAAACTGAGCAGCAGACGCTTATTCTGTGCAGGAATCTGACCAATTGTTTCCCTTCTCTCTCTTGTCCTTATACCTTAAATCATTTTGACCTTTAATTGGCCCTAATTTGCCCACAGACGGCCCTGGGACCCTTCAACACATTTGCTTGTAATTGGGTCCCTTTGTTATTTTTCCAGAGAGCCACTGCTGGTTGTTTCTTTTTGAAAACATTGCGGCATGTCATTGAGAGCGGAGCCGCTTTTAAATTAGCCCTGCTGGGGGCCAGGAGAGCCCTGTGAAAAGCCCAGCAGAGAGAGACAGGGCTATCTAAACGCAATTATCATATCACTGCGAAAACGTGAAACCAGCCTGAGCTTAAGCAAACATCACACGCCCCTCGGCTGGAGGGTGGTAAATACTTTGCTGGGAGGTGCTGGGTTGAACACCATGGAAGAGGTTATCCTGCCATCGCACGTTTCGCCTGGCAAAGCAGCGAACATCTCTCTGCTTCTTGCTCGCTATGGCTGGGGATGTAACTTGGCGATGTGTTTTCCTTAGTGGTTTTATTTAAATTCACCTTATTTCAGCGTGGTGGTTTGGAAGTGATTGCTCTGGTACGGCTGCAGGGCACTGCACAGCAGAGCAGGAATAGGAAAGTCCAGGAGAGGAGCAGCAATAGCAGTGAGCGACTATTAGCAGACAGCACTTCCCCAGTAAGGCCCTGTGTGCGCTATTAATCTGGCTGTGGCCACAGTTTGCCCCTAGCCCCGCTCATAATGTCATCAAGATCTTAACTGTCCAAAGCTAAGTTAGAACAGCAAGGGATAATACCGCAGCTAGATAGCATCTGCACTGCCTCCTGCGCTAATGGACAGTTGTTCTGTAACCGAGTCTCCCAGCTCAGTTAGCCCTGCAGCATGGAGACCTCGCTTTAATATTCACTCCATGCAGACCTTAAAATCAAGTTAAGTTACAGTGCTGTCAAGCCTCCGACCAAGGGTTGTTGTGCCGATGGTCCTTTTGTCACCAGCTGAGACTGAAGCTGGTGCCCAAGAGCTGCAGCGTGTCCCGTAAAGTCATTTTAGTGCCAGATCCCAAATAAGTTTACTTTCCATGGCTTAAAGCATCCATGCAGACAGCACCCACAGACTTCCACCACCTTGGAATGCGTTAGCAGACTACATCTCACATTGTACAGAAAATCAGGTGAGCCGTGGCTGGCAAAAGCTAAGGCTGGGTTTCTGCCCTGCAGAGGGGAGTTTTGTATCAGGTCAGTCTGGCCATGTGTGGCTCCACCAAGGAAAAGACACTGCTGTTTTCACCTGGCTGACACTGGTGGAGTCAATGGCGATCGAGGAGGACTTGCTGCTCTGTGAAGGTAGCAGGTATGATGATGCCTCCCCTCCCTCGAGGTTGTGCACTGAGACAGGCATGGCAAGATCGTGATTGCAATGTAAAAGGCACATGTTTGGAAGGAAGTCAGAGTCCTGCCCTACCAGCATGGCTGTTAAATCGTAGCTGAAGCCAGCAGAGATGGGCCCTTAGAAACAGGCAAACCTCACAAGTCCTCCATTGCCCATGGATATTTCTTGATCTGAGGGGCTGGAAGCTATAGTTTCTAATGGTCAAGGCATCTAATTAGAGTTGAAGGTGGATGGAATCAGCTCAGTAAAGTGAGTCTTAATAGTTGGCAGCAAGACTCCTAGTTGTGTAAAGCTCCTACCATAATTTGGCAACACRTAACTGGCTTTGAGGTGCTGGGGGAAGAAGTCCATGAAAGTGTCCCCCCTCCCTCCCCAGGTCAGACCCTGCTCTCCGACAGCCATGTGAAAGGGGCAGCACTCCTCTGCCCAAACCTCCACCGGCTGGGGCAGCTCACCCGAAACACCAAGCTCTGAACGCTGCTGGCACGGAGAGGCTCCCAGGTGCGACCGGAGTGCAGGTTTCAGCCAGGGGATCACCTGCAGTCCTGCAACTGCAGCCAAGGAAAGTCCTTTTCTAAAGGTAACATGGAGCCAACAGGCCTGGGGGTGAGGTTTGGGGTCCACATGATGCACCCAGGCATGGCTGGGTCCTCCTTTGGAGGACAGGCTGGGCACAGGGAGCACGGCCCTGCCAAAGCAGGGCTGAACACTCTCGAGTCTGCAAAACTGAAGGTGGGAAGCATTTTTGTAGTCGTCTTCAGAATCTGCATCTCTTTTCTGACTTAACTGTACATTTTTCCTGGGTTTTTCTGATGTTTCTGTCCAGCTTGCTTAGGATCCAAGGCATTTTATTTCTGCTAATGATGTTCTGGTCAGATGTGAGCTCCTACTGGAGTTCAGCACTGGATCCCTGGTGCACAGCTGGAAGAGAGGACAGCGCACACCCCAAAGCATTTACAGTGTCAGGCCCAGTCCTGGCAGATGCTGGTCCACATAAGTATGTTTAGACACATGATCCTTCCCCTCGAGCTCAGAGTGCCCAGGATTCTTGCATATGTAAATGTTTGCAAAGTCAGGGCTCTGTTTGTATTGCCTGTTTACTAATTCAAGTTCATATTTAAGCTTCTGATGTTCAGGTTTTTTTAATCCACCCATAATTTTAAGGAAAGTTTTTTTTGTTTTGCTTTTTAAGCAGATGTCTGAAATGTTCCCTGTGAGTTCAGCATGTTGCTGCAGTAGATACAAAGTTTGGGTCCAGTAGTTTGAGTTGGGGTCTCTAGTTTTGAGCAATGATGAAGGAGCATGAGAACTGTACTGTACAAAGCCTTGTCGACCCATCATCATTCCTGATGCTCTTTTGTCCCAGTTGCTGCTAGGACATGCTTTCTCATGTCAGACCATTATATAGGTCTGTGCTTGGTGCTGAGTCAGAGAGCTGGTCATCTGTCCTGCCTTTGAGCAAGACAAGCACAACAGGGCATGCCTGCATATGCCAGCTCCTCTTACAAGCCCAAAGCCTTTCTGGGGGCTTGGACAAAGCCAAAGCATCGCCCTGGCACAGGGAGGAGATGTCCATGTCATGGAAGCCCTCTGACAGCACTGCCTTGGTCTGATTCAGGTTAGAGACAAAATGCCTCGCTGGTAGGGGATGGTAGTATGGGAGTTTGCTCCTGCCATGCTCTGCAGCGCGTGGAGAAGCAGAGGGTACTGGTCTTCAGGGCTGTCAGTCCAGCACTAGGAAATTCCCCTTTCAACAATTCTCTTTTTTATTAAAACAAAAAAAAGCCTGAGCAGTCAGGCAGGAAGAAGTCATATTTTTCCAAAATACTCAGTGATGAATTTGGGAAAATTGGAGGGAGGCCAAGGAGCTACAGCAGAGAGTGAAAGTTGGGTGACTTTCCTGGGAGTGACCAGGGAAGCTTTCAAAGCCATCCCCCCCACTTCCTCACCACTGCTGCAGGAGAGCGAAAACCTTGGCAGGCAGAGGAGCCGCTGCCACCACCACTGCCTCCTTTTCTTGCTGCCAGATAAAGAGGACAGACTCTCCTTTTTCAGCCCATTCTGCTTACACAATGGGAAAGGGGGATCAGCGCCAAAATTACAAGTGTGAGCCCTTAATGCATCAGGTTGAACAATGGGCTTCTGAGGCGTCTGCCGTGTTGCGAGGAGCAGTACAGCTAGTTCTGACTACCCAGTGCCATGGAAAAAAACCTCATTGTCCTGGCGAAATGCTCCCCAGAATGAAAACACCCTCCTCCTCCTTTCTTCAGCTTCCTAATGGGAAGCAAAATAACAAACCAGGCCCACAATTAAACAAACATGCCACTAACCGAGCAGAGCTCAAGTGTAACAGATGTTGTTGCAGTTGGACCAGGCTGGGGGCCGGGAGCGAGCCGCGCTGGCTGGCTGCAGCTCCCGGGACACTGTCACTGCAAGGGTTTCTTTGCCACACCACGGCCTTCTCCCTCCACCAATCTTTCTTCCTTTTTCTCCGGTGTGCCTTTTCCTTGCTGTCATCCTCCTCTTGGCGCATCCCTTCCACTTGTCCCACCTGGCTGCCCCACTTCATCCCAACGTCTCGTTCATCACAGATGGTGATTTTCATTTTTGAACACTCAAAACCACAGATTTTATTTCAGAAAAGCTCAGGAGAAGGGGCAAAGCCACTTCAATGTACTTTTTAGACCATTTTAGTATAGGAGAATATAACAATTATTTTTCTCCATTTCTTTTTTCTTGATCAGATTCAGTGCAGGGACCAGCTCTGTCCCCTCACCGTCACGCAGTCTGCACGAGGATGCTCAGTGCCACCTCCCAGTTCCTGCAGCCCCCCTGAGTTTGATGGTTGTGGTGCAGGTGGCTGTGGGGCAGGAGCTGGGCACATGTGAGATCCCCACCCCAAAAGTGCTGCCCCCCCCTTGCTGCTCCCAAAAATCTCTGGCATCTCTGCAACACAAGATATTTGGTGTTGGAGAGATGACAGAGATGGCTAAAGAAGGGCAAGCAAAAGGGAAGCTGTGTCCTTTCCATATTCGGCTGAATCCATCTTCTCTGGGGCTTCACAACTCTGGTGCAGTCCATGATGGGGGTCTTATTACCTCTGATGCTTAAAGTCCCTAAGTCCCCATCTGGCACTGACTGATGCTTCTGACAGCCCATGCATCCAGCTTTGCTGGGATCTGTTCCTTCCAACTCCATGTCAAAGGGACCAAAATAATTTGGCACATCCCAGAGCTGGAGGCTGGTTGGCCTTGCTCACTCCCCTGCAAAGCTGTGCCAAGGTCATACGCTGGCACACCAGAGGGACTCAGGGGTTCAGTGAGAGCCCAGCAGCCCTCCAGGGTTGGGCACAGTCTTCTCAGGTCTTTGGGTCACTCCCTCCACAGAGCAAAACCTCCCTCTCTCTTCTGGGAGCCATGGTCACCAACACCTTGCTGAGGTGTTTTGAAGAGGAATACAGGGCTGTAACATGGGACATCTGTGCCTACACACATTTTTGGCTTGTCTTTTGTTCTACTTGTTCTTGCAAGTACAAAGTCCTGTGCAGTGGGGTTTTGCCTTGCCCCAGGCTGCCGTAGCACAGCGACTTCTGTAACTATTAATAGAAGCTTGAAGATGTACGAAAAGTTACTTCTCTTTCTCCTTCAAGCAGGGGAGCTGGAAGAAGAGGGAAGATCCCTGAAATCTTCCCCAAGCTGTCTCAGAACAGGGACTGGACCAGCCCRAAGGTCCCCAGAGCCATGGCTCACCAGCATAGTTTGGGACTGGAGCATCCCCCACCTGCCATGCCCAGCAATGCTGTGGGATGGAGCAGGTAAGCAGCTCAGATTGAAGCCTTGCTTGGTTTACCCTGTTTATTAGGTGAGACGGGCTGGATACCCTGGGGCACTGGCAATATTAAGCCAACACTACCTCTCAATGCTCTGCTTTGGTAAGGAGCCAGCCAAATGCACGGCCGCTATGGACCAGGACTGCTAGTTCACCATTCCAGTGGTCAGAGCAGCACAGCCACAGCTAGCTCTAGCCAGAACTGGCTCTTCTGTGCTCCCAGATCCCTAGCACAGTGCTGAGTGATATTTCCACTCATACAACAAACTTGTGAACAAATAACAGGGAGCCCTTAGCAAAAAGCACTCCTGCTGTCAAAAGCCCCCTCCAGTTCAAAATGAAAACCAAGTCCAGGTGAACGTCCAGGTATTCCAGACCAGGGTGGTGCTGAAGGTAAATCACAGCAAGCCAACCAACCACATATCAGTTTACTTATCACCTAAGATTCGGGGTTTTTATACTTTTGAACTACTTACACTGAGGCAAAGCACCTCAGATGGAAAATTTGATGGGGGTATTGGTTTTTACTTCCTTTTTCACAGTTGATACACACAATGTGTGCACATATATGACTGCACGTTTGATAAATACAGCAACAGTTTTACAAGGTTGGCTCCATTAGAACAGTTGATGACATGACCTAAAATGACTAGGAATTACCATCCAGAAGTGGATGTAAAATTATCAGACTTCAAGAAACTCGGGAGAAATCCTGTCCTATAAAACACTGGTGCTTTGTTCAAAAAATGCATCTCTTCTCTCACTGCCCTTCATTCTTCACCCCACCCCCTTCTTTCTCTCATTTGAAACTCAAATTTACCTCTGTTCAATTCCCGCTCTGTTGCCCACAGCATCTTTTATTTTCACGGCAGCTTGGCAATGCAGATTTTGAGACTAAGACCTAGAGAGACACACCTTGTCATAGTAATGTATAAAGCCTCCACCCTCATGCTGGCTCTGGGGCTCACTGGATCCTGCTCTGAGCCTGCTCGGGATGCTGAGCAGCAAAAAGAAAGTCATTTTTGGTTGGGTTAGTTTTATGCCAGTTCAACATGTTGAGGCAATTCTTTACAGGGTCAAGTGAGAAAGGGAGTGGAAAAGAGGGAGACCATGTAGGACAGCAGCGCTCAGCAGAGAGGTTGGCTAGGGATGCTGCAGAGCTGCTGCCTCCAGCCCCATTTTTTTAATGCTGGTACATATATATCTTGTATGGATGTTTGTCCTGGTTCTTGCTCAAGGCATTGACCTGAACATACTGTTTAACAGCAGTCCTCCACTTAGTCCCATCCCAGTGAAGGCTATGTGGCTTCTGTATTTTAAAGCCGATTTAATTTAGGTCTTCTGTAAGCAGGACTATTTTGATAGAGCTGGGGAAGTGATGACACAAATAGTTGACAACACAAAGAGTTATGCTGGCAGATCAGAAGAGGTGGCAACCTCTGGATAGGAGCCATGAAAAGCAGCTGTGGACAGACACCTCTGCACAGAGCTCAGCTGCAGCTGAAACAGGATGCAAAACCTAGGGCTTCAGTCACCATTCCATCAGGTCAAAGGAAGGGGCAGGGTGAATCAGTCCAGAGCAAATGAAAACTATTCTGAACATCTGCTCATAAAACCAAAGGGAACTTTTTTTGCTGAGATTTGAAAAGATTTGGCTAATCCTCCACCATTCTGTTATTTCTATTGTTGATCTAGTGCCTGGTTTAATTCCCATCCCAGACAAAAGCAGAAATGCCAGGATACCACAAGTAGTTGTTGGTCTCTGTAGCTCTTCAGGCCAGGTAGAAGCAGAAGTAGTGGGGATTTCTCATGAATTATCCACACGGTTTCTAAAAGTGCATCTGTACAGTCACTTGAGTGTCTCAGCCTCCTCTACAGCAGATACTGTAAAGCACCAGCAATAGCAGCCTTTCTGACTGTGATTTGGCTGCAACATCTCAGATGCCTCAGATCCCATGAGCTCTTGAGAGGTATAACCTCCATGCATTGCTTCAGGTCCAACTGAGCATTTACTGGAAAGAGAAGGTAAAGCGAAGGGGAAACACCCTATGTGACACAGAGCAAGGAATGAAGGCAGGACTGAGCGAGGCTGCGTGATGGCAATTCCCAACCATTGTAACAGCCCTCAGGAGAGCTGCTACGAACTGGAATAGTTTGTAACAGCCCTGAGGGACCAGGGCCAGAGCAAGGGAGATATCAGCCAGCTTTGTCCCCCTTGCAGGACTGAAGCTCAGCATGACTTGGAAAGCAAAGGATCTGTTTTTTCTCTCTGGGAAATGGGGATCTAAGGATGCCAGCTGATTAGGGCTCTTCTGATGGAAAGTGCAAAATCGGAGCATCACATAACCTTGTGATCTGCTCACCCTTAATCCATGATCACTTTATCTTTTAGATCCTTCTTCTGTCCCTCCTGGATGGAGCCCTCACTTTTGCAGAGCACTGGCAATGCGATAGCATGCTCATGCAGGCCTGGCTCATTCCAGTGCCACCATGAGGAGGAAAACGTGCCCTTTCTCTGCAGCCAGACCAGCCCTGGAGAAGCCCTTAACCCTCAGGCCACTGGTGATGGGATGCCTGACATCCACCTATGCCTACAAGCATGCAGCAAGATCTCTCTGATGCAAAGCCCCTTGGCCATGTGCTACTATGTGGGGCATCCTCCATGCTCTTTGCATTTCAATCGCATGCATCTACATCCAATCATCTGGGAATCTTATCGTAACTCACATAAAGTCCCCTCTGCTCCATAATTACAGGGGCCAAACTAAGAGGGTCCTTAAACTGTTTGTGAGTCAGGTGATTCGGATGTGGCCTAAGGTATCAAAACTTCCAGCAATAAAGGGGACATCATCGTTAGGTAACACCCTTCAGGGGCTGGTATGTGGCAAACACTGGAATGCACCACTTCTCTTCTCTTGCTTGATATAATTACTTTCAGTGTTATTTAAAGCTCTGACTAATCACATGGCAATGGCCAGGTTTATAATGCAACAGTGTGTAGCCTGGAGCAAATTCTGACATAATTACACTGTATAAATTCCCCCATTAGAAATGACACTGCATTGGCATTGTGTACAAAGCAGCCATGGTCCAGTCAACTGGCTCTGTGAAAATCTGTCTGACAATTGTTTACCCTGTTGGTATCTTATTGACACTTCCTACAATGATGAAACTGTTACATGACAGCAGCTGGGAGCCAAAGGCCTGAACGAGTCTCTCGTTTCCTCTCTTTCGCTTCAAGTGCGGTCGTTTTCTTGCCTGGTTTTCTCCGGATGAGGGCTTGCTCAGTTCTGATCGCTCTGAAATAGAAAGAGAAGCATATGGTTATGGTACAAATCACAAAAGCCCATAGAAATCCTGGTTGGGGTTGCATCATTTGCCACAAGGAGCGATTACTCCCCTAGGCCCTGTCCCTTCACTGTACTGTGATTATAGGCCATTTCAGGATTCTTTCCGACCTGGCATTGCCTTGCTCCATGGCAGGGTAGCGGGAGCCAAGCTGCTCTCCCACTGCTTTGTGGCATGTGCCAACAGAGCGGCAAGGCGTCACGATGGGCTAATTTGTCAGACCCTGGCATGTTGCGCTGCAAAATGATTGCATGACGTATTTGTTTCCCACCTCAGTGTCAGAGCTGTGGCACATTTGAATGAATGGCCTGATGCGAGGGAGGCTGCCCTCTTGGTTGGGAAGAGGATGAAACTCTCAGGGTTGTGGCCAACACTATTTGGGCAAAGGAAGCCAAACTCRTTTCCAGTTTCGGAACACTGATTCAGTATAGGACAAGGAAGGATTTTGTCCTTTTTGGTCATTGTCTTGTATAAGGATAGGAAAAAAAAAAATTGGGAAATAGTAATCTGGAGAAATTCAATGAATGCAATGAACATTGATTATGAAAACAAAAACTTGTAGAGTGCTTCAAAGGCAGTTTTATCACCTCCCTGAGGAAGGTTCAGGAGGAACGCACTGAAAACATATCTTGAACAACAGGCTTGCTAGCAGCAGAATAGCAACAAACAGTGATACGGTTCAGAGGACAGGCAACAGAGGAGTATGACTCCAGTCTCCCTCTAACCTGGGAGACCTGAGATAATTTGAAGTATGGGGAATGGGATCTGGAGCCTTTCTAGATCTTTAATTTCAAGCTGGCTCGGGAGACCAGGAGGCCTCCAACACAGGCAAACTTAAGAGAGAAATAGAGGGGGTTTTGAGTTATAGCTGAAAAAGAGGGAGAAGTTGAATACCTGTGTAATTATCCTACCTGTGGAGGATTGTTCCTTGCAGTATGTTGTCTATACCAGTTAATTTACAAAATCCCAAAAGACTGAGTTTCTTCATTTCCCCATGGAATAGACTATTCTTTAAAGGATGTATTTTCATGTCCATTTGGAAATCTTTGGGGCTTTGTTCAATACAAGTAACATTGGTAGCATTGTCCATTTTCACCAGGTAAGAGCCGAACCCATTAACCCCCCCTAAACCTGGAGCAATAACCCATGTCTTTTTTTGTTTGTTTGTTTTCAGCGTCATCAGGAAAGCTGTGACCTGGATGCTCCACACAGCCTCCTTCCTAAGCAGTAAGCAATGCCCCTAAGACAGAGATTTTTCCTGACGGTAGTCAGAGGCTGGAGCAAAGTACTGAGATGCTGTTGCATGTATGGGAACAGTGGTGTGGTCCCCTGCTTGTGTTCCCAAATCCCAGTGTCCCCACACTGAGCTGGGTCCATATGGGAATACAGTGGTTTTCCCCAGTCCCACTAGCGGTACTGTGGGACCTAAGCAGTCCCCCCGCTCTCTGGGGTGCATGTCCTTGCCTCGGCGAGGAGCAGCATGGAAGAAGTTAGCACTGCTGTTCCCTGTGGCAAACCAAGCTGTGGCTAAAGGAGTATTTAGATACCCTGGGCTGCCAATTCAGAACTTTCCTAAAACCAGCAGTAAAATTTGCCTCCGATTCCTTTTTAGGAAAAGAAGGCTGTAGTATAAAGTCCCATTTTCTAGGCATTAAAAGTTTACAACCGGCACCATTAAAAGCAGCATTCTGTGTGAAACTTAGTGTTTGGTCTTCAGGAACAGCTAGGAGGAAAAGAGGTTCCCTGTTTGTTCTACAAAACAGGAAAGTGGTTGCTTTCTATACTGTAAATATGCATTAGAAAGCTCTTATAGGCTCGTGCTGGGGATTTGATGTTTTTAACTGACTACATTCCTTACATTTTTGTATAACTGCCAAGAAAGCTAAATAAAATGGCTTTTTTAGTGTTTTCTCTAAGAATAGCTCTGCTTCTTTGTAAATATAGCAAAGGAATTGTTGATAATAATTCTTTGGGAGAATAACTGGTGTTATTGATGTTAAAAGTAGAAAGATTGCTGTTTCTCTGTCTCAGAAATACAGCTAACCAAGTGGGCTGGGACTTCAGAAAGCCTAAGCATTCCTTAGCCAGTTACTGAGATTAGACTGGTTTCATTCCTGTGCCAGAAGGTGTAGAATCAGAGAAGACTGGCACTAAAGCTCAAATAAGGAAAAAAAAAAAAAAGATTTGCATTTTCTTTCAGAATGCAAAACTGAACATTTTCCCTCCTTGTTTGCATTTCTCAGTTTGCAGATGGTTCTGCCTTCTGCCAATTTACCCTGAAAAGCTGGGGGTTAATCTACTCAGTCTGACTCAAATATGCACAATTAATACTTGGGCACCCCTAAACCTCTGCAGTGTTAGGTGAAGTCCCGTCCTCCTGAGATACCAGCAGGCAAAGGCTATCATTCTCATCTAGAAGTTGACAAGTTGAGCCAAATTTTAGACTACAGGCCCCTGGCTGTTGCTGGTTTGACGCCCTTCATATGCCAAGACCTTAGATGTTTTTTGTAGTGCCATATAATAAACTAGTGGTAAAACCAGGACTGCAGCATGAGAATTTGAACCAACCTATGCCATGCTCTGACTGCTAAATATTGCTGCTATCCAGGATTGGTGGAAGGTTCATTAACCCACTTGTATGTCACTTCGAGGAAACAAAAAGGCTAAAATTATTTTTTTAGGGTTGACTGAAAGCATCTGCCTTCCCTACAGTTGAGGCAACCTCTCACAAAGGTTCCCTGTCATTAACCAGACCTGCACTTCAGTTAAGCATGCAGAGATTTGGTGCTTGTTCAACCGGGCCTTGTCAGGGCTGGTAGCCCTCGTTAGGATTATTTTTCAAAACAGAGACTCGGTGGGGCCAGGCTGTAGCGTACACTGCCCAGATGCTGCCTTCTGTTTGTTCTGACTCTGCCTCCTCCTCGTTTCCCTAGCTGCTCCCTACCTCTGCCAGAAAAAGTGGTAAACGGTTGTTCCTGATTCACCTTTGCCAGTGCTGCTCAGCAGTTTATAGACCTCTATTATATTCTCTCACTTGTTTACTTCCCAGACTGAAACGCCCCAGTCTCTTTAGTTATGTCTCATAGAGATATAGTAGGTAAAAATAGGACAATTTTGGGAAAAGAGGTAACCAGTCAGTCCTGTCGTGATTTTTTTTCCTCTGTTGTCAGTTTGGTTACACGGTCTCCTTGTTAGTGAGATTTACTCTGTGCCAGATGGCATTTGAGGCCAAGCATCTTGGCATCTTTTGAGCCAAAGGAATCGTTCTGTGTTTCACCTTCAAGCCTGTGCTTGTACCACAGCTTTGATGATATTCTCTACCCAAAGCTACAACATCTAGAATGACACCAAAATTCCTGGAACCTGTAAGGGAAAGGCATCTCATCATTTCTACAAGTGACTTGTGAATGTGAGGTGAAGAAGGCTGGAAGGCAGAGTTCCCACCCTGTAAGGATTTTCAAGATTTAAAAAATTAAAACAGCCCCGAGTGGTCCCATTAGCTATAAATTAAAAAAAAAAAAAAAAAAAAAAAAAAAAAAAAAAACCAAAAAACCCAAAACCCAAACAACAACACCCAAACCCAGTTTGTTTTTATCAAGATTGAAAGATGCCACACAGGCTGACTTACAGCATTAATGAGCTTGTCTGTGGTTTAGGAAATTCACATTCAGATCCTTCACCTATTATCTCCAGTACGTATCTGGGCTGTTGGCTGCTCTGAATGTATTCCTAGATCTCATGTTGTCACTGCTAGTTCCAAATTTGGTTGAATCTCAAGCAGGTAGGACCTTGTTCAGGTCCAAATAGCAGCCAACTTACCAGGCTCACAGAACTTCAATCCTGAACGAGGACAAAATTATGAAAATTGCTTGTCCTATGAGATTTCTGTCATTCAAAGCCAAATCCACATGCTAAACTTGATTTGTCTATTCCTTTTACTGTTCTTTGGAAAAGTCTGAGCACTGTGATAAGGACTGTGTGGAGTACAATGAGAGAAGAATAGGTTAAACGTTGCAGATGTGCTCAAATCGGGGCTAGGGAGAGAACCCAATGGGAGAAGTAGTCTGGGATCCAAACCACCTTGTGACTTCTGTGTAATTGGAGCGTTGAGCTGTAATGGGATGCAGAGCGTCTGCATGTTTGTCTGCCCATGAGGCGCACAGTTTCTTTTAAGTTGCCTGGACCACAGGCCCCAAAAGATCTTGTACTAACTATAGGATAAAATAACTGTTGCTCCCCTGAATCCCTCCATGCGCCTAAGTAAGAGGGATGTGAGTGAGGGCTGAGTTCCCAGAGTGGGTGCTGGGAGCACAGTGTGAGAGCGTGCGATGCTGTGCAGAAACACAGCTTAAGGTCAGACTCAGCTCTAAAGCTTCCCCAGAATCCCAAATCCTCTTTTTATATGAGTTTCACTCAAACACAAACAATTAAAGAATTTCATCTTCTCCTACTATGGTGGGAAAGCCTGGATGCTTCTCCCGTCTCTAAACTTTATTAAATAGCTCCAGAGTGTTCCCTAGATGAGGGTCCTGCTTGGCTTCGGACAACCCATATCTTTGTGTTTGGTGCGAATAAATTGGTCACTGATGCCAGTTGGCAGTGGGGAAGAGAAATAACACAGCCTGTTGCAAAGAAGGAAGAAAAAAGGGCAGCTATGAGCCTCCTGTCTGCTCGTATGATTGGAGTCATTTGACAAGGATTCCCATCAACAGCAGCTTTTCAGAGGCCTCAGCGTGGACTATTGCACATCTCCGCTATCTGCCCCCTTTTATGTTTCCCCTCCTAAGGACAACACCCATGCCAGCTTTTGAGCTTAAGCACCATATGTTCTGACGCCTGCCTGGAGCACAGGGAGACGCTTTTTGTAGTTTTAATTTTGGAATTTGCCCCATTAGTAGCAACGGTCTGGTGAAACGGGGAGAAACTTTCCCCCTGGGCCGGACTGCTCTGGACGCCAGCAGCTCTCTCATCACTAGGGGTTTGTCAAAGCGTGCAGTATGCTAACATCCTGCCAGCTCACCTTTCGCAAGCTGAGTCGAAAGCGTTAGTCCCACTAGTGCAAATAAGGTGTCTGCCACATGTCTGCTGGTTTCTCCCTGGTGCACTGAGGCAAAGCAGCCCTTCCTTGTCAGTCATTGACCAAAACTGTTGATTCTGGAACAACTGACTGTGCTGGTTGTAAAGGATGCCAAAACCTCTTGAAAGCTGGGAGGCAAAGGTGTTTTCTTTTTAAATGAATTAAGCTGCAGAAGGAATTTCCCTGAGAGCTTGTTTGATATCTGGAGTAGAAATGGCTTTCCTTCTCCATTTCTACCTACTCAACACTCAGAGTCACATCCAGAGAGCCTTTAGACACATTTCTCCTCTCCAGACTCCATGCATTGGAGTTTCTCTGCATTTATTTCTAGACAACTGACAAATGTTCCAGGTAAGTCCAACCTGAATTTGCTTGCTGGGTTAGTGTAATGGACTTAGTTCAGCCTAGGGAGAATATAGCAGTTGTAGAGCACATTTTCTGTTGTAGCAGACATTTCTGGCAGGGCTGAGCTGGAGGAATTTTGGTCCAGTTTGGTTAAACTGTCTGTTAAAATCACAGCCAGTTCCTGAACTGCTTGTTAAAGCTCAGGTCTGGTACATCCCACTTGATGTACGTGCTCTCTGTTTTCCTGGGAGCCACCCCTGCCCAGTTTAGCCGGCAGTTCCCCTGCTTCCCCTCCCCAACAGCAGGCTGAAAGGGGCTTTAAGGCCAGCTCCAGGCCCCAGGGTCACCCAGACACCTCCTGACCCCCCTGCCTCCCTTGAGAAACATAGCTGTGCAAAAGGAAAGCACATCCCAAGATCTGTGTATGCCCAAAGCAGCACGGACCTGTCATATTGCTAAATTCTGTCATGTGTTGTGTGATTGAGGCAGGACCTTGCAACGCAAAAGGCATTTTGCAGACACATAGGAGACCAACCCCATGATAAGACTGGCTTTTAAAAAACAAGTCTTATTGAGAGGAGTGGTAAACCCAGCTCTACCTGTACCTAAAGACACAGATAACACCTGGTGGCACTGATAAAGTGCTGGAGCTGTGAGCCTAATGCCCCTTGGCTCCCGTAGGAAAATACGACCTCTACCAACATCCGTAAATAAATATCCCCCTGTGTCTTTACACACTTAAATACCTTTGCAAACCTGGCTCCTTGCCTGTTTCCCGTACTCAGCTGCTGCTTCTTTACTTTTGCACAGCAGCAGGAGCAAGGAGCTTAGCTGTAATTTGGGGTTGTGTTGCGCTAAGTGCTGTACAGGCACAGAACAAAAGACCTCTGACCACTTCCCAGCATCTAGCTCTTGTTGTTTTAAAAACAGCCCTCCCTGGTTCTCTTTTTTTTGTCTTTTATTCATTGTTTTCTTGCTTCCTTTATATTCCTGGTGCCTCCAAGCTAGAATACCTTTGCTGAGCTCCTGAGTGAGCCAGGCCAAGCCAGCCACATGGAAAGGACTTTTTACCTGTGTCCTGCTTATCTGCAAGTGGTAAGCGTGGCTGGAGTGAAGCTGCAAGGGTTAAAATGAAGGGTGTTAGGGGTAATGTCGCACAACAAACTTAGTGCTTCAAGGTTCCCACTGGGATTAGGGAACATAAGCACTGCTGGAAAAAAAAGGAAAAGTTTAGACCTTGGAGAACTGAGCAGATGCAAACATGTGACACAAAACTGAAAAGCTGTGCTCCAAGAGAGGCAAACGTACCCCAGCTGCGCCTGGAGTGGGTGGGTCGTGTTTTTCCTGTGCCCAGGCTGTTTATTCGAAAGCAACTACCACGATGGGATTTCCTCCAGGTTTATGTCAAGGAGCTTCATTTCTTGCGTCTTCATCCTTAACTAGGTAAAAGTTACTGTATTAACAATCAACCAACCTTGGGTTCGAGCTCCGAGTGACGATTTGCATCCATCCCTGAGTTACATCTAAGCCACCATATTTTAAAGAAGTTGTTATTGAGCTGGTGTTTCTTGTGAAATCCCCATGGGAGAAGTGTGTTTTCTGGGTGCTTTGATGCATTTCAGGTTCATTTTGGGGCTCTGCAATTCATGGCAGCTGGTTCTCTGATTATTTTATATTAAGGACCAACTTCCAGTAACATCAGTGGGAGCAGGATTTTAGCTCTAAAGCTATTATTAACTAATGCAGCACAACAATGCCTGGCTTTCGTTCTGTTTTGTTTTCTCCCAGGGTCGGAACGTGTGTGTATCCCATTAACTCTGTCCTCGCTGCTCTCAAGATGTTCCGCACAAATGATTTTATTTTTTTTGTAAGAAAATATATTTTACTAGGCAGTTTTATGAGAGCTGACAAAATGCCTCATAAATAACCCAGCAGGAAATATGGGGTAAATAAAATTTTTACAACTTTATCATAAACCTGAGAAGTCTTTGGTTCCTTTTCGAATGGAATGAGCAAGGTATTTCATTAAAGGAAAAGACATGCTCTCTAAAGCCCAACAATTATAGACACAATGCCTTTTTAACCTGCAATTCAGTCAAACAGGTTTGGTGGCAGTGGAAAATGTTAAAGGCCCTGTTTTGACACTTTGGGTCATGCTCCCCACAGATCAGTTTGTGCTGTAGGTTCCCCACACAGCAGAGCTGGAGAACTGGTGTCTGCCTGACCTGCCCCCAAAGTATCCGGGACCTCTAAGGAAACACATATCTGGGGGAACACGCTTAGGACAGGCTGAGGTTTTATGTTTTATGCCTTTGTACATCTCCTAGTACAGGGGGCTGTGCCTGGGCCCCTAAGTGCAAAGGGAGTACAAACAAATATGGTCCTCAGGTCTTCAGCACAAGCCTGAAATGCGATGATTTGGTCAAAGACCAAGAGTCTGAAATAGAAACGCTTGGAACAAGCCTCAGTCCTTGAACTTTGCATGAAGGGGGAATTCAGCTCTCAGCAGGAGGATCTTTGACGTGTGATATTTTGGTACTGTGGGAAGACGGGAGGGGGTGTCACTTTTAAGTCCTTTGCACTTGTAAAAATTCATATTGACATCCATGAYTATTTTCTACTTACAGTGAAACAGAAATTTGGCAAAATACAACCTGTTCCTGGGTGCATGAAAGGTATGAAACTACCTCCCAAAGGAAGTGGTAAAGTGACATTGTATGCCTGCTTGGTCTGATGAAATACCAGAGGAAATGATCTGGAGTGAAGGTCTTTGCCATTTCTCACACCTCTGGTTCTCTGATCCACCCTATTTGTGTCTCTGGGTTGGCTAAAAACTGAGAGAGAACAGTTGTGGAAAGGCTGAGCTTCACAGAAGAACTGGAGATGTTCAGATATGCATGTTATCTTCCCTGCATTGAGAGCAGAGCTCTCAGACTCRTCAGAGGAAGACCAGAGTGGACTCCATCACCTAGGCCTCACCTTGCTGGCATCACAGGTTGTACTGCACAGCTATGGCTCCCACTCCTCCTCCAGGGCCTTATTGCATAAAGCCCACCACCCAGGGTGGTATGGGCCCCACCTTCACTTAGAGGCACTGTTGCATTCCCCTGCCTTCCCTCCCAGTCCCTCCCTGCTAGATAGCCCTTCCCCACCCCCCACCAGATCATCTGGGTCCTCAGGACATCTACAGCAACTTCCTACAGGAATGTCATGTCAGGAAAGCATTTAAAGCCTTTGTAGCTCTAATGCCGTGTAAACAAGGAGGTAAGCCCACCCCACACAGCCACTCCAAAGCCCTTTTGATGTTGATTTCTTTTATGGCCACCAGCCACACTTTGGGAATGGGGCACCTACAGGAGAGCTGGTCCCTGCACCAGCAGGTTTGCAGTCCTGCAGCCTGATCCTACACCATGCTGAGTACTCGGAGCCTTAGCTGATTTTCAAGCCAAGTCAGGGTGTCCCTGGGAGCTTTGCCTGTATAAGGGCTCCAGCCTCTGGCACGTTGTCTGGAAAGCGCTGTGTAAATAGGAGAGACAATTATTGCAGCCCTTTCCCGAAAGGAAATTCCATATTGGCACTGAACGGCACGTTAGTACAGCAGAGCACAGCCCTGACGGAGCGGGCTGGCCTGCGTACAGGGCTCTGCCCTCCCCCGGCAGCGACTGACAGCACGCCGAGGGAAATTGGCTTTTCGGTGGAACATGCTGCTTTAGTGAAAGCCCATATGTTACTGAGTTATCTGTTCTGAATCCCCTGTATTATCCCCATGCCTCTGTCACCGCCCCCCTACCTCTACCCTCCCCTCAGGCCCCCACCCCGAAGCAGAGGTTAAATAAAATATTATTTCCTTCTGATTTAGCCTTTGTCTTTGGCAATCAAAATGCCCTTCAGGCCCCTGTGGATTCAACCTTCCAGGTCAGGGTAGGACATGGGAAACCCCTTCCCAGGCATTTCACTGTAGATAATGTCATGGCTGATTCATGAGATCATTCAAAGCGCTGCCTTCCGCCACGGCTGCTGCTTTTGGTGCTGATGGTTCTTGGCTTGGGCTCTACCTCCTTTTCCCTCCCCGTAACACCACCTCTCCTTCTGGCTGGATTTTACAAACCATCTCCTGGGCAGCTGGGAGACACAGGAAAGGTGCTCAGAAGAAGAAGAAAAATAAAGGGCAGGTTAGGTCTACTGCAGCAAGGCTCCATGCAGGCGAGGAACAGGCTGGGTGAGTCAGGAGAGCCAGCGAACTCTGTCCCTGCTCCTGCAATCCTGCTGCTCCTGTTTGAGCCCCTGAGTGCCAGACTGGACAGAGGAAGCATGAGGGCTCCTGTTGTAATACTGCTGGGCAGATACAGCAAGAGATGGGAGAACATATGTATACCTGCCTAAAGAAAGCAACAGTCAGCATCACCTGTGTCATTCCTCAGCTTGAGGGTGCAATACAAAACAATGGCATATATTTTTATTTATTACAGCTCCTCTGATCTCCTGCTCAGCATCTTCCTGGAGACCCCCTCTAACATAACACCCAACAGAGATCATGCTTATAAAGGAATCAGTGGTGTAAGGGGAAGACCTATAAAGGACAGTATATTACCTGTCTTTTATTATGGCGTGCTGTTATTTTAACCTCTCCTGCCTTGTGCAGTTTTACATACTTGGGTTGAAAGTGCAAAGAAGCGGCAGGATACAGAGCACGCTGACTTCACCCTGTAATGTGCAACATAGGTAAAAGGGGAGGGAGGTCAACAGTGGTTTTTGTCATTTGTGTGGTCTCCAAGGTAAGTAGGATGAGTGTGGAAGGAAAGTCTCCAGTGTTGGTGTCCCATGCATTTTGCTGGCTGGGTTTGTCCATTTCTGATGTGGTTAAGTGTGCAAACATGTGGTTGGGGAGGAGCATGCTGTTGTCATGGATGTGCAGCAGGTATACACAGGGATGCACTCTAGGTGAAAGCCTCTGTGAGTGCAGGGCTTTCATCCACCTCCCTGTCTGATCAAAACTATTCTGGATCAACCCCGTGCAGGGACACATCTCGGTAGAAAATCATGCTGGTGAAAACTGTCAGTGAGTTGTCAGCAGTCACCCCAAACCAGTGCCTATTGACGTGTTACTGATGTAACTGCCAGGTCTGTCCTAGGACTCAGCCCCAAGCATCTCCTCACTGTCTGCTGTCTGCAGGAGACCAGGTAGGGATGCAGGAAAAGGCAAGCACAGAGTAAAGAACAAGGTATGGGTTGTGTGTGTGCATCCATCTTACCATGGGGTTATCTGTGGGTCAAAGCACCCTGTATCTTTGGGGGACGGAGCTGTAGGGAATTAGCTCACAGGAGTTTGGGCTATGAGGCCATTCCCTGGTGGTTTTCCTTGCAGAAATAGAGCCTATTTATCTTTTTTTTTTTTCTTTTTAATCAGCAGCCTCCTAAATAACTATCATCTAAAGCATTTCAAAAAGCCAGGCTGGCAAGACATGAAAATCAGAGGGAGACAGCAGGGAGGGGAAAGCGCCTGAGAGCTGGGAATAGAGGACAAATGGCCCCCGCCCCAGCAATGGTCCCAGCCCCCCATTCTCACCCTGCTAACATCCCTCCCTTTGGTAAACAGAGACAGGCAGGTTGGCACCTTGTCTCCTCGGACAAAGGAGATGGCCCTTTGTTTCACTGTGTGACTCCCTGGCAGATGGGGGCTGGAGGGTGCCTGAGGGGTCTTGTTCAAGGAAAGCCTCCAGTATGCAAAACGCGCCCACAGGCAGACAGGAGAGCGATGGGTTTCCTCCTGTGAAAGACCTGGGTGAAACAGTTTCTATCTCCCGACGGTTCTTTTTTGACTTTGAGAAAACATAGTCTGTAATTTTCCTGACTGAGCCTCTTGTTTTTATAGGAACTGAGAGGGAAACCTGGGATTTGGAGCCAAACTTTATTTCTGGAGAGGGAGAAAGCCAAAATCCTGACAGCAGGAATGTGTGCATATCTTACATATTTAAAATTCTTGCACAAAATTTCTTAGGAGTTGAGAATTTGGATCACAAATCAGTGAGATGCAGGTTTTGCAAAGTCCTAATACTTGCCAATCCTTGCTTCCAGCCCCAAGGGATTTACTGGGTTTTTTTCTTGTTGCTTTCAGGGGGGTGAGTGAGGCAGACAGGAAATAGCCAAGCCAAGGCACAAGAGTTGATGAGAAGCCCGTAGTTAGTTGGTCAGTTAGTCTATCACACACTGGTGTGTTTTAACCAGGTCTTCTTCCAAGGCCATTGCGCTACATATGTGACCTAATCTTGGTGTATGTGCTTTCTCCAGCCTCCCACACCACAAAAAGCTGGGCTGAGGCAATTAAATCACTGAACATATATTGATTTCTTCAGAGAAGGTGTCAGGCACTGCATGGGGAGACTTGTGGCACATTTCCATACCCAGCTCTACTGTGATGGCAGCTCAGATCTGTCCTTGTGGATGGGGGGTCTCTGGGTTGAAACCAGTCTCAGTCAATGGACCTGTCATGCTGGCTTCGAGGTCTCGGACTGGCTGGTAACAGGAGGATGCCCACACTGCTGTTGGCATGATTTGTCCCCTTGTTTCATTATTTTCCTTCCCTACTCTGACCTATTATTAACAGGCCCACCTTCTACCTAGTGCTTCTGTTTCCCCTGATATATTTGTAAAAGGCCTCTTATTCTCCTTAATCCCTTTGGCTATAATTAACTCATTCTGCATTTTTGCTGCCCTTATCTTTTCCCTGCAAGCCTTAACTGACTGAATATTCTTGTTTGGTTGCCTCCCTGTTTTCCATTTCTACTAAAGGTTTTCTTTTTAATCCTTAGATCTCTGAGCAGGCTTTGCACACTCTTATTTCTTGCATTCTTCTTCTTTATTTACTCTTCTTTTTCTCTCCCACCTTACTTATTGTGTGTGTAAGGACCCCTATCTGCCTTACACACGGGTAGATTTCAGGACCGCCTCACATGGCACCTTACTTGCTCAATTTCTTAATTCCCTTCAATGCATTTGCGTTTTTCCTTTGGCATTATGCGATTTTTTTGGCTGTGTTGAATTTGTCGTTCCCACTTCGGAGATTCCCACCTTGTCAGGCAGTTCCTTTCTTTCACCCAATACCTTTTGTTCTACAGAAAAGATCCGAAGTAAAAATTATGTCTTTTTTAAAAATAATTATTATTTGTGCAGGGGCAGGGGTTTGACCCAGAAAACTAGAAGGGCAGAACATGGGCTCAGTGCTATTCAGGAAAGTGGATCTTGGCTCTCGGTGCCAAAACTGTCTTTAGAGTTTGGGTCTTTATAACATCCTGGCATCTCTTCCCAATGGAACTCTCCGGACAGCCCTTTCCTTTACTCCTCTCAGTCCCCAGCTTTTCCACCCTTCTTCTCAGCTGGGTTTGCCTTTACCATGATGGCTTTGAGCAGGTTTTATTGTCTTCTGATGCATTTCACCACTTGTGCCCACAGCAATATCTCTGAGGGGGCTGCGCTCCTGCTGCTGGGGCTCAGCTGGGAAATGGGGTGTTCCCCCACTCTCAGAGGAGGAAATTTGTGGCACATGATGGGGATCCAGTGTGTTTACCTGAGGGGAAGGTGCCAGGGGCTGGGATGACACTGTGTGGTTGTGGGCTGGGGCCGTGAGAGCCCATGCGGGACGGTGGAGACCTGTCTGCCATTGCGGGGCTGAGGCAGCCTGTCCTGACCACCATTTTAGGCCTCAGAAGGAGGGGACCTGGACCATCCTCTTGCGCCTCGGCCTGCTGCTAACACGTGCCTTGGGAGCAAGCATGGCAAGAGGAAACTTTTGCTGCTCACAAAGAGGTGTAAACAGAAGCGGGATCTCCAGCCATGCTTTTCCTCTCCCTCCCACAAACCCTGCATGGACACCCTGAGGAGCGGCCGCTGGGCTGTGCAGGTACGCCGCGTAATTTGGTGGGTGGGGATGGTGATAAGCAGCCCATTCTTTTGTCCTTGTTATTGTGGAGACAGAGGCTAAAAGAGACCCCCTTGGAGGAGAGTCACAGGTGAACTTGTCCTGTGTGGTGTCAGCACCCAGGAGGCTGCCAGGGTGGTTGGTGAAGGCCTGGCCTGGCCGCCATCTTCTCTGTGAGAGGACAGGGCCGCCTGAGCCCAGCAGCCCGTGCCGCTCACCCTGACAAAGGGCAACTGGCTCACCGTGGTGTGAAGAGGGCAAAAAGACGACTGAATTAACCATTTTTACCTCACTGCCAGCTCCCTTTCTCCTTCCCACAATGTTCCCCCAGGCCTGGGCCTCCATGGAGGCAAGGGCTGTGCTGCTTGGGCAGCAGGATGGCAGCAGGAAGGAGGGAGGTTTATGAGGGCTGGCATGCAGCTGCCTTCCCTCCTCAGGTTTTCCCTCACTGGCATCAGGCAGGGCCTGCCAGAGCTGGCAGTTGGCTGCCCACTCCGGTCTGTGCTCAGGCCTGAGTGAGGGCAGCAGCGGCTGCAGATGGCTGTGCCCATGGGCAGTTTTGCTGGCCCTGGCCCCCAGCATTGCTCTTTGCAGTGGCCATGGACATTTTTTGCGCCCTTTGCTCTCCTCCAGTTTCAGGCTCTGCCACTCCAGCGCTGCGGTTCAGCAGGGCAGAGCAGGGGAGGGAAGGAGGAAGAAGTGGGGGGGCTTTCTTTACAGAAAAAAGAAAAAAAAGTGAAAAGGCAGTCACTTGGGGCCTGGGCATGCTGGTGGTTTCGCCGCTTCCGTTGCCTGATCCACCTTTTCAGACACGCATGAGGAGACTTCTGAGAAACGGCCCTGGGCCAGCCCTGAGCGCTTCAGCATAACTGTGCACACGCATGCGTGCAAACACACGGCCCTGCACACAGGTTTGCACGCCGGGAAGGAGCCCGCGAGGCCGGGCTGCTCCCCAGCACACACTCACGCATGCACACCTACCATCCTCCTTCCACAAAAGAGGTTTCTTTCATTTCCTGCGAGAGGAGGAGGTGGGAGAGAGGGAGCTTGAAGGCTGCAAATTCCTCAGCCACATATCTCGCCTCCCTCTCCTTTCCTATGCTGCCTGCCAGCTCCACATTCAGGAGCAGCGTCTCCTGCTTCCCATACAAATAGGCAAGGCTGAACAACTGTGCTTTTAAACCTTGTGAGACATTTCTGTTGCTTTGTGGGTTGTTTTTTTTCCACAGCATTTATGTGCTTTGCCTGTCAGAGCCACCTCAAGGCTGCTCTAACTCTATAAGGCCAAGTTGCTGTTCAGCTGGTTAGGAGCACAGGCATGCCTTGTGTAGTGGTTGAAGCATTTTTTCCACCCGAGCTGTCCCCTTCTTGCCCCCAGCCAACCCCAGGAAGCTTGTCTTCATGCATATTGACAATTACCCTGTGCTGGAGCAAGGCTTTTCCAAACCCTGAGCAGGCTTGGAAACATGGCATTTCAAAGGAATATTGCCGTCAAGCACCTAGCTTGTCACAAAACTGTAAGCTGGAGCCACTAAAGCAGCAGGTGGTACCCAGGTGTGTTAGGCTAATCCTCAGCTCTCCTAAGGCAGAATTACTTTCCCTCATGAGTAACTAGGACAAGCACAGGAGAGACAGAGAGTGTTTCTGTTTCACAGTTATTTGGTGCTTGCAGGCTCTCCCTTATTTTCTACAAGGTAGGTAGTATTGCTTCTCCTGTGTCACGGACAGAGACATTAAGGATAGTGGGTAAGATCTTATTCTCTCCAGAGCTGTGGCAAAGCAGCTTACACCAGCCACCTCAGGGCTGCCATGGCTGTGAGGTGGTGTTTCTTAGCCTGTTCAGAGCATCCTGATGCAGTGTTGTGGCTCAGTTAGAGCTGCCACTGAGGTAGGAGAGAGTCCAGCTGGCTCTCCTGTTTCTTTGCCTGACACTGCAGGCATAAATGAGTAGCATCAATCAGAAATTATGCCTGAAAGGCAAGTAGATTTTTTGTTCATCTACATAGGGGAAATACTGTGCATGGAGATTTCAGGACCTGGTGGCTGGAGTGCAGAATGCATGGAGAGAAAGTCCGCTTTTGCAGAACATTTCCCAAGGCATCCAAGGACTCTCTCAAACCCACAAAGCCTGCCCTAAAACCACAGCTGCAACAAAAGAGGAAGAGTCCACAGCAGAACTCGGAGCATATTAAACCTTGCAAAATAGGTCTCTTTCTGTGGTGGGGGTTATGTGTATAAATACATACATATGTGTACATGAAGAGAGAGCTGGGTTTGTTCAGCATCGGGGCTAAAAGTGAAAGCAGCCTGCAGGAATGCTGAGCAGGGGTGGTGATTTCAGGCAGGGCTAGCAGTGGCAGGGCTGGATCATGTGGAGGAGCGGCCTGCAGTGGTGGCTTCGCAAGGAGAATGACCAGTCTTCCCAGGCCCTAGTGCAGCAGAAGTAAAGGACTCTGGCTGGATTGTGAGCCACAGAGTTAAATTTGGCAAGCGTGTAAACGGGAGAGTGAAACATTGGAAAGAGAGCACCAAGAAAGAGGGTGCACATTAAAAGATGTCCAACTGGTGTAGGGTGCGTAGGCCAAAAGGAGCGTAATTTCCATGCGGCATTAAGGAATAATGTAGTAAAAGAAAGTAAAAAGAGCATGTTAAAATATAGCCAGCTGTCTAACATGCTGGTACCATCTCTGTCCTTGTCAGTCCTGACATGACCAAGTGCAGCCGCTGTTGAGTTCAGAGTTGTGCAGACTCCCATGAAGGCAGTGTTCAAGGCTGGCCCCAGTGAGACTCTACCTGAGGTGGCTGCATTCCTGTGCATTGAGTCAGGAGCTCAGGGTTAACTCTTTCGAGGATGCAGGGCCCTTGCTGAGCAGGTGTGGGTCCCTCATGGACAGCTTTGCTGGAGCTGGAATGACGCTGGCCAAAGGGATCTCACCAAAGAAAGGAAATTCAAGGAGCCTGTGCTTGGACACAGTGTCTGTAAGAGCTGTTGCTTCGTTTGGACAAGCCTCTGGCCCACAGTGCTGGTGCATACTTTGTGAATGTGCCTATGGTATGGTTTGTGGTCAGAGCTGCATATTTTGGCTGCTGCATGTATCCAGCTTCAAGTTTCCATTCTTGGGACGTGACCACGTCCAAGGCCTGCACTAACACAGACTAACGGATTGCCACAACCCTATACGAGGTAGGTAAATCCTGCCTTAACTGAGCAGGCAGAGACACTAAGCCTCTGAGTTAAGCAGGTGTAGAGCCCATTCTAGATCTCAGGAGTCTGTAGCTCCTGGGCACAGTGGACTTGCCTCCTGGATTTTAGAAAGCACAGAAGAAGTAAATGCACTGAAGATCCCTGCTACTATCTCAGTCCTTGTGAGCACAAGGTCAGTAGAAGAAAAGCTACTCCATTCTATGTCTGGACTGCAGGCAGGCAGACAGGCTCCACTGAGCAAGCCACAACCCTTACTCCCTGGTCATCTTATCCAGGCCAGAGATATGGAGCTCCGTGACCTCCTTTAACCCACACACCCAATCTTTCTTCCCAGGGAGTCAGAACAGAGCTGCTGTAACCCTCAAGATGGAAGGACCAAGGGGTGGCTGAGACCAGAGGTTACAGTAGCATTTCCATCTCTGGGATTATCTGTGTCTTGCCTTCCACTGGACCAAAATTCACTTCCACATCTCTCCAAGTCAGCCTGCCGTGGAAGTGATGGAGAAAGAGAGTAAAGCAAGCAGATAATGCAGTGGGGGAGCATTTCTTTGCATCTTTCCTGGGTAGAAGCATCGTCTCTGTTCCTGTCACTTGCAGGACCAGCTGTGGTTTCTGGCAATGCCAGACACAGCCATCACCCTCTGGGTTCCTTTCCCTTTCATTGTCCCTCTGGAGAACAGGACTCCTGTTAAAAACCCTGCAAGTATCACTGAGAGCCAGCTCTATTATTCACCAGCCAGTGAAGCAAGACAGGCATGCTCTCCCACAACCTAGGGATGCCCCTCTGATCTATTACCAATGGGGCTATCTTTAATGGGATCAGAGCCTGCCCTTTTCCACATCCCAGTGGGACAACACCTGCCCACCAGAGAACAAAGAGGAAACCTGTTGTGATGGGAAAAAAGACAGAGCTCTCCCCAGAGAGGCAGCAAGGCTGTTTGATTAAGAGCATCTTTCTCCCAGCCAGCTGGTTTGCTAGCAAAACAACTAACTAAACTTCATCTTTATGCAAGAGAGAAAAATCTCTGTGAAGCAAATGCCACAAGTCCAGTTTTACTCACCTATATAAACCATGAGAAATCTGGGGAAATCATTGCAGAAAAAGACTGTAGGAGCAAGAGGGAAAATATTTCTGCCTAAAAACAGTCTTTAAAATATATTTTTAAAAGGTAAATTCAGAGCAATATTTGAAATGCTGCAGCAAAGAGATCTAACTAGAAGCTTAATCTCTAACTTGTCCTCCTCAAAAGACCCAACGGTTACCCATTGCTGTACATTTCTGTCAAGCCCCAGTCTTTGCAGAGGTGCAGCATCCCAGTCAGGCAGGTCTAATTCCAGCTGTGCCTTCTGCATGAATGTCCTCTGGAGACTGACTGTCCCACATGTGTACATCTGGCCCAGGAGTGCCCTTCATCTGTAGTACTCCCAGCCCTGGGGCAAGGAACCAGGACAGGACCAACCAACCCACATCTCCTCGACAGTGGTGCCAAACTCCAGATCAGACTGTGCCTTCTTTTTCTCTGTCCATTTCTCAAATCAGAGACCATAGGCTTCGTTGCTGGTGCTTATCCCATGAGCTGCCCAGAGCAAAACTGGCATATGAGCATAGGTGCAGACTCCAAGCGGGTCAGAAGAAAGTTATCTATGAGCCAGGGGCCACTTTGTGGTACATGGTTCCTTAGCCCTGTCCAGAGTTGGAGTGGAAGGACTCAGGCATGCTTGGATGTGTTTATGCATCCTAGTTTCTTTGGGGGTTTTGTGATTCTGGCAGAGGTGTAATTGTGAGCAAAGCTTTATTCCAGTGGATGCGGCACGTAACAAGAAGTTCACCTTGAGTTAGAGAGGATCTTAATATGACCTTCCATAAAAAAGGGGCATTGTTTTGAGTTGTTAAACAGCTGCTGTGTTCCACCCCAGTAATGGTTGCAATTCAGTAGTGAATAATATACGCCTTAGATAAACAGCCGGTAAAATAATTTGGGATCTTTCCTGGCGGGGGGGAAGCAGGCAAGTTACTCTACAAAAATAAATTATTATTCTCTCTGCCTAGGAAATGAAGTGTTCTCCTTTTCATCACCAAGTGGGCTGTCGCACAAAATCTCTTCCCGCCCTTGTGTGCTGGAAACAGCCCAATGCCGTTTGCGGTACTCTCGTGCCATCTTCACCTTCACAGGAAGCAAGAGGCAGTTTTAGTTTGGATTCATGCATCTTCTCTGTTTTCTCCTCCGACTCTTGTCTGCTTCTCCATCCCATTCCCAATCTTCTTAAAAATAACCCTCCCAAACTGCCCATCTACTATTCTGCACAGGGACAAACACCATCTCCTTTCTTGAAGTAGCCGCAACATGACTGCAAGAGAAGCAAAAGTTTCCCTAAACCACTCCCTCCTGCGAAACACCGAGTGTCCGTTTGGTACGCGCTGTGTCTGCCTGTGCTGGAGCAGGACTGAAAAGCGCCGGGCCTTGGGTCTTGGCCTCCATCGGATGAACAATTTCCCGTTGAAGGTTACTCACTTCCTGTTTTCCGTATTTAGACAATCTGGGCCTATAGGGAGGCTTTGATTTGTTGTAAACTTCAGCTGGTTTAAACGTTAAGTCGCGGGAGACCGAGGCGGGGGGAGGAGGGGAAAGGCCTGGAGACAAATTAGGGCTATTTAATACCACGACTGTGTTCTCTTGCAGTTTTCTAGTGACCATTAGAGCATGTGAAAGGAAGGTCAGGGGCTGACAGCATGGGAGATGGAGAAAGGGCTGCTTCACAATGGGCTGGGGCTGGAGGCAGTGTGTGCGTGTGTGTGCGTGTGCATGGGGCACTGTGTGTGTGCACAGCACTTGGGAGCAGCCGGGTGATACACTCCAATGACTAATTTCTCCAATGTGTCATTTTTGCCACAGACAGCTGTACGGAGAGGCTAACGGCAGTGCAACAGCTCTGCAGCAAAAGCAGGGAGGAGCCTCTAACTTAGAGAGGAGAGTGCTGTGCCCTTTCCTGGTGCCTATCAGTACACACCACACACTGACATTTGTTCAAACTTGCCCAGAAGTCTCCTAGACTGGAGCGAGTCAACACTTGTATGTAGCTGGTAGGGCAGGTCATGTCTTTTTTATGCCAGTTTTGCAAGGGGAAACTGAGGCATGGAGTGCTGTAACTTTGCTTGTTAACAGAAAGTGAGTGTGTGAGGGATTGGGGTGAGTCCTGGCACCAGTCAGGCAGTGGTCTGTCTCCTGAGATGTGCTTCATCATGAAGAACATCTTCCCTGTGTTGGAGAGGGTTATGCTTGGATAGAGAAAAATAGTGCGCAGACCAGAGTGCCTGTGGGCACAAAGTTTACGTGAATGGTGTTGGTTTGTTCCTTTTTGTTCATCTAGTTCTCTTCTAACAGATTAACTCTCAAAATGGGGGTCTTTTGCTTCCAAATTTTTCAAGGGTCTACAAAAAAGAAAAGAAAAAAACTAGCGGACAGGCTGAAATGCAGCAGGAGATGGTAAATTAATCTGAATTTTACAGCAAAATCCAGTAGGGATTTCCAAGGACGCCCTGAAATCACTCTAGCAGTATAACCTGCTACTAGAATGCCAATGTGGGCAGGTGGGAATGAATGAAAGAACCAGAGATAAAAAATTACAACCAAAACAGCCAACATAATGGTCTTGTGTCCCAGGTAAAGAAATCTACTATGTCCTCTCTGCCTGACAGAGAGCAGGCAGGAGCAGAATCAAGCTCCAGAGGAAAATAAAAGCACTGGGGAAGACTTCGGTGAAGAACTGAAGTGTTTAGGAGAAACAAGGGTCCATGTTCACGCTCTGGCATTGATAGGCCCAACTCCAAATGATTTACACATGCTCTCGACCCTCCTGAGCCAGAGCCAACTTTCCTCCAAATAACTCCCTGCAGCCCAGAGTGCAGAACCATAGCAAGAGGCACGGGAGCAGGATACAGGTAGGTAGCTGTTTTCTCCCTGGCATTGCTGCATAGGCTGGGTTAACGTTATACTTCCCCGATTCAGTTTTTATAGACCAAACAGTAGCAGTTCCCTCCCCCAGTGGTATGTCGAAGCCTTTCCCTGAAGAGGGCTTAGTTCTCTATTGTGTTACTACCTGCTGGATGTTTTTTCTGCTGTATCTCCTACCCTGTGATTGCATTTTGCTCAACCGAGCTTCTGGTGCTCAGCAACGCAACTGAGTTCTTATTGCAAATGCAGTGTAGTTCTTACTGCAGTCTCTCCCGTAAGTTTCCTCTGATGGGGCCCTCAACCTCCCAGCAGCACCTTGGTGCAATCTGAGCCCTGGATTTAGGACGAGCTCTGGATCTGACAGGGGTGCATCAGACTGAATCAGGATTGACTGCAAAGCCGACACCACGGAGAATTGCACCCGAAGCTATTCAAGCAAATGGTGTTTCTGAATCGGCACCAGGCGGCTGCCCTGACGCTGAGGTTTGATCTGTTAGATCCAGAGCAGCCTGGTTTGCACTCATATCACCAYGCTTAAAGAACAGTCACTTAATCTCACTTAGAAATGTTTACTTGCGAGGACCAGATGGCCCAGGGAGTTGGGCTAAACAAAGCATTTTACTTCTAGGTCACGCATTCTAATCCAGTTCAGGTTGGTGATAAATGAACATATTCACCTGATAGCCACTTTTGGCTTCATTTTTGGTGTTTTTCAGGCTGGTATCCAAGGGGAGATGTCACACCACAAAATCTCCCTCTGTGCCCTGCCACAGTTGGTACTGATTTGACTGTCTCTGTGGAGAAGCCAAGGATCAAATGCTCCATGGCGCCAGACTGTTTTCTTTTGCAGCCTGCAGGTAAGGGGAAGTTGTCCTGTGTCTGGCTGTGTCATGCCTGCTCTGCGGATGGGCAGGATTTCAGTTTGCAAAGCTGCCAGTCCAACCCCCTCCACCAATGTGAAATTCATTTAAAAAAATAGGGAAATGTTTAATTGTAGTTGACATATAGGCACTCTCTGCTATGAACTTTACACACAATCACAGATAACAGTATCAAAATTAATGCCTGCTTCCCACTTGTCCTGCTATAAGCAATAAACATTTGGCAAGTCAGTAAATAACAAAATTCTCATGTGGCCATCTACAGGTCACCGGGATACTTAAGAAGTTTGCGTTAATTATACCATGTTTGCCATCAAAGAGGGGATATTAACCCTTTCAAGGTGCTGCAGGAAAGCAGTGGAGTCATTTGGAAGTAAGTAAATGAAATCTCGTCACTAAAAGTGCAACCTTTGCAAAATAAAAAAAAAGAGAGATGTTTGAGGCAAAAACTTCACTAGACATCATGGAAAATACGGTACCTTTTCAGCTTTCCTTTTATTTATTTTGTATTTTGACATCAAACACTCCCTGTAACCTAATCTTCTTGGCTTTTGATGTGGCCGTGGAGACATGACAATTAAGCACGGCTTAAAACAATAATCCCAACAACGGGAACCAAAGGCAAGTAATGTCAGGGTTCCCCCCTCACAAAAAGCCTGTCCCCCGGTGTTTGGTGGTAGTGAAAGGACCGTAAATGCCGATTTGTTGCCTCGATATCTGCTCTGTGCTTACACTTTACGTTGAACTTTACACACTTGCTCCATTTCCATTCCCTGCTGTTTGTTTTTCTTCCGCTATGCAAAATGTCTGGAGACAAACACGATACACACGTTGCAGAGAGATGGTTTGATCTTTCACAGATTAGTGCCACCTGACAAACACGGGATTATTTGTTATCTGTGTTGCAGGAACCGCTGAAGACCCCTCTCAGAAGAGGCATGCTCCTCCGGGCACTGGGGGGCTGCAGCACCCCTCCTGACAAGCTGATGGATTATGGCCCTGATTCTGCGAGCGAATCAGACCGACCCAGCAAAATGCCTGCAGAGAGGCAACACCAAGGTAAGCCCTCATCAAAGTCTGAATGGGTGTGTAGTGTGCAACCAAAGCAAATAGCTTGATTATTCTGAATTATTTTGAAGTGATGTTGTTAGTTCTCCCATTCTCTCCTCATCTCAGCTATTCAAATGTGGAGGGATAGTGGCTGAGTTTACTTATAACCCTGTTTTAAACCTGTCTGAAAACAAATGTGTTTCTTTTTAAATGAAGCTTGCACGGTATGCTATAAACTGCATTTTTTTTTTTTTTTTAATGGGTGTTTGCACTAAGCCTTGCTAAACAAGTTAGAGAGATGATTAACTCATCTGAAATGATGCAGGAAGGCCTTGTCCCAGTTGCGTGTGCTTTCTTCAGGACATCTAGAGCTGCTGCGACTACTCGTCATTCACGAGCAGACCTTGCAAACAGGGCGGGGGAGGAGGCTGCACGGCTAAAGAGAAGCAGTGATAGAAAGGACTGGAATTTGCACACACACACTGAAAAAGGAACTCAGGTTATTTTTTTTCTTAATGAGTAAGGAGTTATCCCCAAGTTGGTTTCCACAGAAGTGAGACGCAACTCCCGGGGGGTCAAAGGAGGAAACCCAAAGTTCATTAGCAGTTTTCTTGAAAATATTGTTTTAGTAGCAGCAGTACTCACCCCTACACATGGCGGGGGGACTTTGCAAGACTTTGCTTCACTTTGTAAGGCCCCAAGGAGTTCCTTGTGTGGGTCACACTAGACTGTGATGAAAGCAGCCACAAAGTTTTGGCCATGTGAGAGCTGCCTGGTAAGCACTCTTGTCCATCCTCACATGCCAGCCTGCATGCGCACCCCCCTGCACCCACGGCTGCACCCCTTGTTCCCAGGACAGCACTGAGCAGCTCCGGGCTGGCCATCCCCCCTTGCTCCCTTCACGCCACTGATGATGCCAAATGGTAAGAAACGGGTTTCCAGGTTGACAGTGTTGCCTGTTACAGCAGTGCAAGGACCTACGGAGAACTTTGCCCCGTCTAATACAGGCCCTGCCTTGAAACCCATTAGGCAGCTGGCTGCTTTTCTGCATTTATGGTGCTTTTAAAACTTGTTTTTAATTGAAAAGTATTTCTCCAAACACTTTAATAAAAAACAACCCAAAACCCAAAAAAAAAGCCCAGAGAAACCGCAGTTCATCATCTGCAATGTGGCTGCTGCCTTAAGATTTTAAACCGATTTAGAAACTTTAGCACACTTAACTGCATGACCTCGTCACCCCAAAACAACACTGGAGAATGAGCTTTTGTACCTGTGCTTTTTATACTAAATCATTCACCAACTACTTTTTTTGTCCTACCCTGGTAGCTTTTTGAAATACCAATAGACCGCTCTGCATAAAGTTTAAGCTAATAATTCTACTGGCAACAATGACGACAATAATTTTTCCTCTCTCCCTATTAAAAACAGCCGTTATGACATGAAGCTGGGCACAGGTACTTTGACAAAAAAGGTATTTTATTATTCTTAGCAATATTCACCTTGAAGGAATATGAGGAAAGCATACACTTTTTACAGACAATATATAAACATGTTGTACATAATTAACAATAACTTAGTTCACTAATCCAAAAATAAGCAAAATAAAAAAATTAAAATAAAAACAGAAAATACTGCAGAATTTTTTTATGCTGATACAAGTACAAAATAATTTAAATCTCGACTGCCGTTGTCTATGCTGCAGTGACTGACAATATATTGCACTTTGTCAACTGTATCAGTAATCCCTGTCTTCCACCCACATCCCTTCCCCACCCCCCTGCCCAAATCCTACAGAAATTTGAGTTGGGTACAAATACTGTACAACTGTACCATTGTAAAAGGTAAAAAGTAAAAAGGACCCAATTTTTTACCTCAGTAGATTAAAAATTCTTATGATTTCTCCCAACCAATTTAGTTTCCCGTTTATTTCCACTTCTTTACAAAGTGCACCTATATGCCTACAGACCAGAAAAAGGAGGAAAGCAGGATTTTCATGGCTGCTTGGTTCTTAATTCATTATCAAATATTTGAATTACATGTTTAGAAAAAAAAATTAACGTACATCCATTTTTATTTGTTTCGTTGTGTTTTTTTCTTTAAAGCAGGACTTTTGCAGTAAAGATACAATTGGCTTGATCAAAAAAAAAAAAAAAAAAAAAAAAAAAAAAAAAAAAAAAAATAAAAAGCTTGTCACAGAGTTAAGCTTACGTGGTTTACATTATCAAACCCCTCTGTTCATTGGGGCATTTTCATCAGAAGTATAGCTAAATATGTACATTGTATGTTATACTGGAGCTTGTGTTCATGAGAGGCATCAGATCATAACAATCAATAGAATACACTTCACATTGGCAATAGCTTTGTTTTCGGTCATTTACGTACAATATGGTTTAATAATGGGAGATTTAAGTTTTTTTTCTTTTTTGTCGTTTTTTTTTTTTTTTCATATAAAATATGTGACGGAAAACGGACGTTCCCCTTAGAACGATGCTTTCCCTCGTCTCATTAGCTGTTGCTGTGTCTGGGATTTGACGGATGTGTGAAGCTCAAACTGATTGTCTCTCTCTTTCCCCTCTCCAGTGATCTCAACCTCATTTCTGCCCTTCCTCCCTGTGAAGTCCACCGGGGCCTGGATGCCCGAGACAGCACACGCGCTGGCTGGCTGCGTGTGGACGTGGTGGCCACACTGCCGTAAGTTTACCCAAGCAGCTAATCTGCATTTTTAAGCGACAGCTGCCAACACAACAGATCAAAATGCTTCAACCTCTAAAGTCTGCGAGTAGGATGTTTTTATGCCCTGTGATGGTTTTTGCTGTGCTAGAAGTTAGCTGCGACACAGCATGGTAAATGCCTGTATCTCACCCCTCGCTACTGCAGGATTGCCTTCCCTAAGAGTTTTTTCCCAAYGGTTTGTCTGATCTAGCTGTCTGTTTTGAGGAATAATAGGGTAGTTGGGAGGGGGGCTGGTTTTTTTAAATAAATCTTTCCTGTTAGGGAAAAGAATGAAGACATTTTGTCAAAATAATCACCAACTTGGGCACATTAAAATCCCGTATTACAGCTACATTTTTGCTTTGTTCCCCCCACCAATCTTTTCCCCCTTCCTAGTAGATATTTTGGTATAGATGATAGATGGAGCTAATCCAAGGGGGCTGCTGAATATGTTCCCCCCTCTCCCCCTTGTTTTGAAGGCAGGTTTTCTTACAGGGTAGCCATTGCAAACAACAGCACAAAAACATGCTGAGGGGTTGAGGCTTTTTGTGGAAAACAAGAGCAAAATAAATATGACTTTGTGTCTGATTTAATTTTAAAAATTACGTTTTTATAAAGATGTCCTTTTCTTTTTTTTTTTTTTTTTTTTTCCCCATCCCAAACAAAGTCCGCGATAGAAATCCAGCATGTCTGGCTTCCAGTGAGCCAATTCCATCCTGGGAGGCTGCTTATATCTCTTTACAATATTCACAGTAATAACAAAGAGAGAAAGGAAAGCCAGTTCCAAGCCTTTTCCTTCAGCTTCTGCCACCTTTTGCTTCCTGCTGGACCATTAAGTATCGAACAGGTGAGTTCTTTTTCCTTATACCTGAGGGGGCAAAGTGCATTACAGGCACCACTACACGTTTCTGCAGAAGACCCATCATTTGCAAGGTTTTAGTCCAGCATTAAGAGTTAAACCACATGGGAGCAAAGATCCCCTTTTGCCATTCCCTACATTCTCCTCTTGGCAGAACATTTTCTTACTTGGTGTCGTCTTAGGCAAAGCCCCATGTTCTTAAGCTCTGCGTGGGTCTCTTGGTCATCAAGTTTTATCCCATGGCTGTAACCATGCTGGATGGGTGCGGATGTCCAAATGAGATGCTGGAAGAGGGGTGGATGGGGGTAGGTGTTGGTAGGATGTGTCCAGAGTGGCTGAAAGGTGGCAAATGCCCCATGGGTGCCATGTGACTAGCAAGGGCAGCAGCACTGAAGGGAGACGATTTCTCTTGCATGCACTTGGACAGTTCCTCAAAACACTCGGAGCCTTTCTTGCTTTTCTTTGATTTGTTCGACATTTTCCTATTCCTGGTCTGAATTCCTTCCTTTTTCATGGTCAGAGGCCTGTTCACCTGCAAGAAATGAGAAAATCAGGCTCATGCAGACAAAATGACCTTATTGTGCAAAAATGAAAATATTTGGACAGCCCCCATGTGTTTTTCCTGGATGGAGACCTTTTTCTGGCCAAAAAAAATGGTGTTTCTCTCTGCAGAACTTGTTTATATTGATTTGTTTAATAAAACCACACACACAAAAAACCCTAGACATGAAAAACAAATTGAACTGAATTTGGCAGCTGATGACTCTCTTTCCCRTAGGCTTACCCTCAGTCCTCATTAATTTCCTAAAAGAAGAGATCAAACTAGGAGGCACACGTTGACCCAAATTCAGTCCTAAGACATGAGCAATCTTATACCAGTAACCTCTGTTACTTACAGTTTAAATAACGTTCCAACATGTCAAGTGATTCCTGCTTAGGATTAATTTCTTTAAAAAAAAAAAAATAATAAAGCCTTAGATATAATTACTTTTAAACAAAATAAAAATGAAGATGCCCCATTGGGATCAGTTTTTGCACAGAGCCCATTCCAAATGGCCTCTATGTTTCTGGAGGGAAACAGCACACAAAACACACTTACTTAAAACCAAGTGTGGTAGCTCTATTTTGCCTGATTTGCCCAAGCGTTAGAAGCCAAGCTAATACATTGTAATGTCACTGAACTTAGCATCACTATGCCGACAAAGAATGGCTGTCACTTCCCAGGGGAACCTTAGAGACGGGGGAAGAAATAAAACAAAAACCAAAACCCTGAAACCAATAAAAGCCTAGTGTGCACCATGCAGTTAAGACATCAATCCCAGCTAGGCAAGCAGCGACACATGAGATGAGTAAATACTCACATTGTGCAATTTATAGTAGAGTCCGCAGGCATTACAAACTGGGTCCCCGTTTGCATTACGTCGCCATAAGGTCGTGGTGGTTGTCTGACAGTTGGCACAACAAGTCCCTGCTCTCCTAGCCGCTGACTAACAAAAAGAAAAAGAAAATTAAAAATGTATCAGCAGGAGGAGGGACATGATGAGAAAGGTCAAGTTGGACTCAATATTTAGGTTGGGTGGAACTAGTTACTAAGATTTTACAGAGCATCAGGGCTGAAGGAAAGCTCCTGTCAGTTTTACGTTTTGTGGCCGCTAGGTTTTTGTTTAAATTCAAGTATTCTCCTTGCGGACTGCAGCTTCAAGCCCCGTGGCACTGTGTGTGCAGGAGACGTAGAGAGAAACAATGCATCTCTAACTCCACAAACAAAAATTTTAGAGGGGAAAATGACATCTGATTTGTTCAGGTTTTCCCTTTGCAGGATTCTAGTATGCGTCATGAAAATGCATTTGCCTTTTTTTTTTTTTTTTTTAAATGACCGATTTAGTTTGTGCCAATGTTGGGACTGGGTTTGAAAAGAGGGAATGATCTTAAAGAATGTGATTTTTACTCCTACTCTGGCCCTTTAAAGATGGACACAAAAGAAAACCAACCGCATTACTTAACTGGGTGCAGTATTTATCAGAGCAATCACTGAAAATTCAGTTTCCATTTACAAGTGAAAGGGAGAAAACAAAACCGGCTCCAACTTTCTTTAAATATTTAGCAAACCAAATTTCATGCCTTGCAGCAATGATTCCGCTGACCCGTCTGCCGCCTCTGTCCCTACTCAGTTCCTTGGCTGACAAGCCCTCAAACAACTGTCTTAAAAAAAAAAGAAAAAACAAAAACAAAAAACAAACAAACAAACAAAACCCACAACCAAAAAAAACCAAAACCAGAAAGTCCACCAACCTTTCTAAAACTATTGTTCTGCTGAAACCAAGGTGGGGGGAAAGAAAAATGCCCAAACATTCACCCACCTCCCAAAACAAGAACAGGAAAAGTAGAACAGCAGGCAGCCAGTAATTTCTGGATGGGTCCTTGTCTAGCAGACGCCACAATAATACGTTCTTTGTGCAAGCATGCTGTCGTATAGTGTTATGGATGGACCAACTGCACCCCATATTTTGGAAAATAATTTTGTATTAGAAAACTTCAGCCCTGCCTCTGGAAGTGGTCAAAATACAGTCCATTTTGTGCAATTGGATTAATGCTGAGGACTGAATTTTTTTTTTCTTAAATTAGCAGAGTTTACTTTCTAATGCATATCAATTGTGGTAATTTCCCCAGGGCCTTGCCCCCTGGATATTTTTGCAATTAGCCACTGAGAGCCATAGGGGAAGCAGCAGCAAAGCTCATGTTAATGTGCGGGGCATCTCCGTGAGCAGAGAGCAGACTCACGGAGCAGTGGGTTTCCCAGATGAGAACTTTGTGCGCTTCCCTGCCTGCCGGCTCCACTGGGGAGCTGGTGCCGCTCAAAGCACAGACCAACCCAGCTCGCAAAAGAGGAGCACCGGGTTCTGTTCTCACTTGCTCCTGATTTACGCCATGGCCTGCTGTAACTTTCCCAAAGCTGATGGACAGCTCAGCAGCTTAAGGCAAGAATCAGGCCCTGGGAGACTCATATATTTCAGTCCCTTACTCGCCTGTGAGAACAGGCCAAAGGCAGAAAGAGGGGGTACCCCCTACTGCAAGTACACTCATGCAACCCAAACACAATTAATGCCAGACTTCCAAACGCTGACATTATTAATATGATCACTTTGCTATTGCATGTCAGATGAACAAATTCCCAAAGACGGCCATCTCCTCTCCCCCGCAAACAAGCAAACTACAGTGGAAAAAGGGGCAATAAACAAAGCTGTAAATCAATTAAACCAAAACAAAACATTAAAACAACTAAACTAAAAGAAAACCTCTCTAGTGCCCCCCAAACCCCTCGCAGTGAGCTAAGTATAACAGTCTCCTAACACACTGGAAGGTGGAGACCTATGTTTGCATATTTGAGATGGCTTACTGATATTCAACTATGCTGCTTAACTCTATGGCCTGTCCCATTCAGACTGGAAAGCACTTGAGCCTGAGAGACGATAATGTTACACTGTTGTCTTAACATTTTTCTATATGTCAGTCACTTTAGAAGGCAAGTCATTAAGAAGCTTGCATAGCTGAAATTCTGACTCAGTACAGAAATCTTCTGTATCCCATCCCAGTGTTAGAGCAGTAATGCCAATTTTCTGCTCTCCAAACCTCATTGAAACATGCCCACTAATAGCTAAGAGACTTAGGCACCATAAATCACAAAGCTCCAAAAAATATATTTATTATTCTTAGCATTTTACGCATTATTTGTGGAGTAGAGTGTATTAGAAATTTCAAAACAGCAAGCATGACTGGCAAGGCTTGCCTATAGAAACTCTCTAAAGCTTTTAGAGTCAGGAAACAGATACACAAAGTTTCCTTATCTTTAACGTACAGATATCCGGATAGGAAACTACTACCAGGAGCTTAGAAAGGACATTTTTTTTAAATCACTCAAATGAAAATACAAAGTATAGGTGACTCCATGGAAAAATAATAGGACTTTTTTTTTTAAACAGTAGGGGATTGTCTGGGGAGGGAACCAATATTAATATTGCCAGAGAATATAAGAGTGAAAATTACTTCATGGCTTTTATACAAATAATTATTAAGTAGGGAGCAGTAGCTTTGACTCATCTGATTTGTTTTGCTTTTTGGAGCTGGAACTTTTTTTAGTACACGGTGGAGGACATTCACGCTCATAACCCTTTCACTCCCACTATGTGCCCAAAATGTCCCAAGAGGCCAAATAAGTGAGGAATTAAATTAAAAGCTGTCATCCGAGGATAAACGGGGAGACGGATACACGATATCTCGCATGTATTGTGAGCGGCAGGGAGGCTTGGGACAGAGGCGCGCTCGGCAGGCTGCGGCGGCACGGTGGTCTGTGCCGGGGATGCTGGGGCTGGGGGGAGATCTGCCCTGAGGCACGGCAGTGACCTCGACGTGACTGACCCCCATGTACAGTACAGCTCGGCTCCGCACAGGGGCTGAGCAGAGATGAGACACGTTCGACTTGTGCCTGTGTGTGGTCCCTTTGCCTAATTTATCCCCAAACCCAGGAGAAATGGAGACACCTACCAGCCTTCGTTTAGGTTTAATGAGAGGTCGGTTTTGACCATTCATTTTGTGGTAGAGCCCGCAGGCGTTACACAGGTAATGCCCGGTGCCGTCTCTTCTCCAGAGAGGGGTGGCAGTTGCTCCACAGTTCACACACTCTCTGCCTTCTAAATGGAAACACGAAGAAACCGGATTTCTTTCTTTAAAAACAAATTCACAAAAGCTTTTTGCATTGTCCTTTAGGCGTTTTCCAGAAGTCAAAACAGTGTGTTAATTCAAGCACAATCAGACAGCAGTGACATCTACAGCACATGCAGCAAGGAGCTCAGTGTTTCGAGAATGCCCAGACTCCAGCGAGTATTTTATGTCATGATCAGAAATAGGCAGCGCTCTCTGCAAGGTGAGAAAGAGTGACACTCTTATTGTGTCAGATGGAAGTTTTCGTTTCAGTAACGAGAACTCCCTTAATCTGAGCTGGGCACCGCTCCCCTCCCATATCTATTGCACTCCAATGGTTAGCTCTTGTGTTCTCCTGCCACAAATACACATGTACACAAACACACACACCTGCAAACACACAACATGTTAAAGAGAGTGTCAAAGGAAGAGGTTTTGTAGAATTAAATCCAAGCAAAAAGACCTCCCATTCTGTGCTTTCTTTTTTGTTGCAAATGCTACGGGATGAGAAAGCCGAGCAGATTGGCAATGGATACAGAATGCCAAAGGCTTGGTTATGATTTTTGTTCTAAAGGCAGAAAAACTCTGTTAATGCTGATCTTTGAAAAAGTTCAGTTTCAGCAAGCACTCTGGAAATTACTGTAAAAAACAGGCTTTCAGTTCTTTTCCATTTCTGTGATTTTTCAACAATACAGTTTGGATTTGGTAGGGAGCAGTTTACCTTATTACTGCTTCATTATTAGTTTTAGTGCGTTTAGCACAACGTGGAAAACACGGCATTGTAGAATGGCTCTATTAAAACCCAGCATGTAACTCCTAGATATCTGTTTCTGCCTCAGAAAGCTCTCTGCTAAAAGTTCATTTGCCTCTGATGGTTCGAGGGCAGGTCTGCTTAATATAGAAATCTCTCTTAATATAGTTTATGCAAATCCTACAGTATTTAACTGGAAAGGAAATTCTTTTTGCTAATAACTGAAGCAGGCCACGTTGAGTTCAGCGGGGCTTGTGTCTCCTTTAATCTAGGGAGTGGGTGGCTTTTAAACAACACAGTCTACAGTGAAAAATGAGGGGAGCTCTGCGGCACTGCATTTGTAGCTTTTGTCCCTCCTAGGGCAGGAAGCTGCAGGAGTCATCGTGTCGTGAGTCTTAGTTTTCCTACAAAAACACTGAGTGGTCACGAACTTTCCCCAGTTCCTTGCACAGGGGGCTCCCTTACAGAAAAAAAACAAAACAAAAAAACCTCCATACTTCCCCCATCTAATAAAATCATCGGCAACTACAGGACAAAAATTAAAAAGCTACTCGAGATCCCTTTATCTTCACAGAACTGGGTCTTGAATCTCTTTCCAGACTCGGGAGGCTCGGGCTGCTAATTGCCTTTCCTTACTACTCTCTGCACTACTAAAAAATACATATACATAGTAGCAACTGTATTTAAATAATGCAGAGGGAGAGTGTGTTTTTCCCCTCAGAGGAGCCATTTGAAACAGCTGATGAGCTTGTAAAATAGCTGATATTTTTGTTGCAAAACTCATAAGAGATCACATTTCTAAATTATTGTCTACTTTAAAAATAAATGCATGTGGTGTATTCATAAGCATAGATGTGCAATGATATATAAGAATACATACACAAAAGCATACATAGCCATTTATTTTTAAAGGGCTATCTAAATTCAGTCCCAATATACCGTATTTCATTTCCTTCCATGGCTGAGGATGTTAAAGCAGGAAGGTTAGTAGAATTACACAAATTGTCTTAATTCGTCTGTCTAGTTGTACAACTCCTGTGATTTCAAAGTGGGATCAAAACTTCGTCCATCACCTAATTTGCCGATTTAGGACTGCACTTTTAGGAAGAAATGCAAGGAAGGGTTGTGGACACGGGAGAGGTCTGCAGTCAGTCGTTTGGAAGCAGAGATATGTCTGGTTCAGGGGGAAGAAAAAAAAAAAAAGAAAAAAAAAAAAAGAGTATTTTCTAGTTGAAGCTAGGCTGGAGTAAGTTAGCGATGACTGGACACCTTAGTCTTTCGCACTGGTATGTAAACTATATTTGAACTTTTGCTCCTGCAAAACGTGAAGGAAATAAGGCCCTCTGCGATTTGAAGCGGACCGGCCGGGTAAGTTTCGCTTTCATCCTGCGCTGGGGCCTTGGTTCGTGTTAATGAAGCGACGTGGAAATTATCGAGGGAGAAATACCCATCACTAGAAAGTCCCCACGTGTAATCCGTGGGGGGTTTTACTGACTTGGGGGAGCAGGGTCGCGCCTGAGCCCCTCGGGTGGCTGAGGCCAGCTTTTCTCCGAGGGAAACATTTTTTTCTCCTATAAATCCCTCTTTGTACAGCTCGATCTGCCAGCTCATGCTGCACCGGTCCCCGTGTCCCTCGGCCCCGTCCGAGGGCCCTGGGGCCGGTGCCCGGTGGCTCAGCGGCCGCTATGGATGTGTTGGCACCCAGAGAAGCCTGGTGCAAGCTCCATCTCCTGGTTTAAAATCCCAGAAAAGCGGGACCAAGCAGCCACCTACCCTCTGTCCCGAAGAGGGCCGACACAAGCACCCAGCCTCGCAGCAGCCTGCAGCCTCACCCCCAAACAGCCAGCGAAGCCACCCACGACAGGCACGCACCCCCCGGCAGCACGGCCCTCACCTCGGCCCCACCACCCCGGGGATACAGCCGGTGCGTGACGGGGACGGGGTGGGCCGCGGGGTGCAACACTTACCGGAACAGGACCTGGCCTTGCTTCGTGGCTTGGGGGTGAAGCTGGACGCGGGGCCCCCCAGGAAGCTGCCGGGGTGGAAGAGGCTGCTGCTGTAGTCGTGGGCGGCCGGCACGTAGGAGGGGTAGGTGGGGATGGGGTGGTGGGTGGAGGGCTGGGCCCCCATGCTGGTGAGGCTGCTTCTGAGCGGGCTGGCGCTCTCCATCTTCATCCCCTCCGACAGCGACACTTGGTACTTGATGCTGTCTTTGTCCTCCTGCCGGGCCCCAGCGGAGGACGAAGGGGAGGCAGCGCTGGTGGAGTTGGGGTCCGGGGACACTTCCTTGGGGGGGGTCGGGGGGAAGCCGAAGAGGTGGGAGCCGGAGTGCGAGGCCGGGGTGAGCGAAGACACGGAGGCGGTGCTGGACGTGCTGCTGCCTGGGTACACCGAGATGGCCCCGGGGGCTCCGGCCGCCGAGGGGTGCAGGGGTGTCTTGGTGAAGGGGTTGACGGTCCAGGGGTTGTGGTGATGGGCAGACAGTGCCGCCTTGCTGCTGTCCAGCCAAGGGATCCCGGGGCTGTGGATAAGATGAGGCCGGCACATTTGACTCCCGGTCAGGCGGGCTGTAGGAACACAAGAGCATTTGGGATCAGCGTGGGGTGGCTCAGCCCGGAGCGGCTCTGGGAAGTCCCCCAGCTCCCGGCCCGGGCAGCTCCCCAGCCTGCGGGCAGCTGGAGGGGAGCCGGACACGGGGAGAGGTTTCACAACCCGGAGAAGAGCAGCCAGGCTGGCGCGACAGCCCCTTCGCTCTATCCCCTCCGAGGGAGACAACAGCCAGCCCCGCGAGAAAGAGCGATGGGCAGCGGGAGAGGGAACCAGCCACCCGGGGCAGGACTAGAGGCACCCCCTTTCCTCCCACCCCTAGGAATAAGCAGCAAACCCCTTTCTGCTCTGTCTTCCGAGCTGCTGTAACACGCTCTCTTCGGCTCCTAAAAACACCCCCAAATAAAATCCATCGCCGGTTCGAATCGATTTGTATTTTGCATCCGGGAAGTAGCCGTGTCTGAGAAGTTTTAGCCTGTGCGCACACTATTTCCCCTTCCTCTCTCACCTCCCCCCTTTCCTTCCCTCCCCTCCGCCAGTCCTTGGTTATCTCTAGGGTTAAAATCCACCCGTGCCTCCCTTTCTATCCTGTTCTCTTAGATCTCCTTTCCCCCCGGCTCTGACACACCGAAGCGGCCCCCGAGTGAAACTCCTCGCCTCCACGTAGGACACCCGCACGGAGGGACCCGGGGAGCGCGGGCGGAGGCGGGCGGGGAAGGGGCCGGGGGGGGCAAAGGAGGGCAGCGGGTGCCGATTTACCGTGTGCCTGGCTGTAGGAGACCCTGGCCCGGGCATGGGCGGAATTGGCGTAGTAGGGGTTGCCCTGGGAGTCCAGGTGGTTGAAGAAGACGTCGACTTCATCCGGAGGTAGGAGCTGCGCTGGTTCCATGTAGTTGTGGGCCAGTCCGGGGTGGTGGCTCTCGGGGTGCTGCCCGTTGAGCACGGCGTGGTGGGCCATCCAGCGAGGCTGGTCCGTGGCCACCTCCATGGCCTCGGGCCTCCCCTCCCACCCACCCCCGGACCAGGAGCGAGCGGCGCTCGGTGGGGGGGGTTGCTGCTCGGGGGGTGGCTTTTGGCGCTGCTGGTGGGTTTTAGGAGATAGGGTGGCTTTTCTTAAAGAGAAACCCGTCGGGTGACTGGAGTGCGCCCTCGGAAGGGGGGAGGACCCCCGAAGTCAGCGTGTCCCTCTGTCAGCGGGCGGGCGGCGGAGGCAGGTCCAGGGAAGCGCCGGGGCAGCACCTGTAGGGAGAGACGGGCGGGTTAGCGGCTCGGCAGCCCCGGGGTGCGCTGCCCGCCGGGCCGGCTCCTGCCCGGGTTGTTTTCCCAGCGGTAAATGGATGGGAAGGGGGAAGCGGAGCCCCTCCCCCCTTCCAAAAATATCCTCTCCCCCAAAGTCCTCGCCTTGCGCCCTCCCTGCTCATTGCCCCACAAAATAAACAGAGATCCCATTTCAAACTCTTTACCAAAAAAAAAAAAAAAAAAAAGGGCAAAAAGCTTCCTTTTTTTTCCCCCCGGTCTCGCTACAAACGTCAACAGGAGTTTTTCCAGCTGGCTTCAAAAGCAGGGTAAAAAAGGAAGAACGGCAGATCTAATATAGCGTAGTTCTAGCAAGAACTCCAAGTGACACAAAAGGAAAAGGAGGGGAGAAGGAGGGAGGGGGGGAGAGGAGAAGAGGGGGGAGAAGGGTGTTTAGCGAAAGCAGCGAGTGCGCCCTGGCAGCGGCGCGGCGGCCCCCCCGCGCCCCACACTTACCCGGCCCGGGAGGCAGGGTGCCTCCGCGGGGTGGGTGGTGATGGATGCCTGCTTGGAGGATGCGAGTGCCGCAAAGAGGGGGAGAAAGGAGGGGGCAAAGAAAAAAAAAAAAAAAAAGAAAAAAATAAAAAGGCGAGAGAGGGGGGGAAAGCAGAGCGAGCGCGGGAGGAGCAGAGGAGGCTGGATGGAGGGTGTTACTCAGATGGCAAAGCCGCTGCTCTGGCCGGCTCGGTCCCATCCCCGCGCATCCTATATGAGCGCTGGCGCCAGCTGGCCGCGGCGCCGCAGACGGGCCGGGGCGCGCAGGGCCGGCGGCCGGGCCAGCCAATCCCGCCGCCCCACACCGCCCCCAACCGCACCCCCGGCCCCAAACGGAGCCGGCCCGGGGGGGGGAGCGCGGCGCAGACCCCCTCCTCCGCCCCCCTTCCCCCGCCCGCAGCATCCTCGCTCGGCAGCGCCGTGGGGGCTTTCCCCGCCCGGGCGCTGCACGCCCCTGCGGGGCGGGGACGGCAAAATAGGGGGGTCCCGCCGGGGTGTGCGGGGATGCGGGGGGAGGGGGGGCTGGGCGGGCGAGCGAGCGAGGACGGAGTGCGGGAAGGGCTCGGCGGTGGGGCCGGCTCCGTCGGGTGCTGCCCGGCCGCGGAGCCACGGCTCCCAGCGCCGCCGCCGGGATGCCCGGGGCTGGGGGGCTGGAAATCGGCACCGGGGAGATAAATACGCTAAAATCCCCTAAATCAGGCACAGCAGCGCGCAGCCGGGAGCGGGAGAAACCCCAGCGTGCTCGTTCCCATCACGTTAGTTTGAAATAACTGTCTGAATCGAAAAAAAAAAAAAAATTAAAAACAAATAAATACAAGGCTCCGCGCCGGCCCCGGGGACCGGCAGGGCGAGGAGGGCCCGAGCCGCGGGGCCACTCCGGCCGGCGCTGCCCTCCGTGCCGCGCCGGGCAGGCTGCGGGGCAGGGACGGATCCTGCCCGGCTCCCCGGCCTGCAGCGCTCGGGCCGGGCCCGGGCTGGGGTTTGCTGGCGGCTGCGGTAGCAAACGGCCAGGCCCGGGGAGCCGAGCCGGGCCGGGGCAGAAGGGCGCCTGGGGACCGGCTACAGCCTCCCCGATGGTGCTGCGGCGCCGCTACCCCTGTTTTTCCCCTTCTCCTCATTTTTTTTTTTTTTTTTAAAAAAAGCACACATTTTAAATATTTGCAATTACTTGTGTGCCTTGGGCCGGGGAGGAGAGGAGCAGCCCGAATCAACAGGCGTTTTCTGCGGAGTTTGCGGCGCAGCTCGGCCGCAGCCGGGGCGCGGGTCGGGCTCTGCCACCCCCGAAGGTGCTGCGAATAAACCCGTCCGCTTTTGGGGCGGAAAATAATAATAATGGGAAAGTCACAACCAAGCACCCCAGAGTGCGGCCGGGCTCTGCCGCAGGTCCCGTTTCCCAAGCGTTCCCCTCCCATTCCTCAGCCGCTGCTTTCGGGGGAAAAGGGAAACCCTCGTCGCGATCCCTCAAACCTCCGACCCGGGCACAGGGCAAGGAAACCGCCCCCCCCGGGGAGCGGGGCAGGGGGTGGCGGAGAGCGGCCCCTCTGCCCGCCGGGCAGCGGCCGCGGCTCCAGCCCGACGGCGCGGCCGGGGCAGGGGGCGCGGGAGCCGGTCGGTGCCGTGCGGCTGTGCCGGGCCCCGGCGGGGGGATGCCGGCGGGGGGAGCGGGACGGCCCTGAGGATGCTGCTGCTGCTGCTGCTGCTGCTGCTGCCCCGAGGGCCGCCCCCCCGGCGGGCAGCGCTGGGGGCTGGGAGCCGGAGCCGGCCTCCCCCGGCCCGGCCGCCCCAGTCACTACGACGCCGGGGCTCTGACGTCACCCGCCACTGCCAAATTCGCCAGGAAATGAACTTTTTTTTTTTTTTAAATAATAACAATAATAATAATAATGATGACGGTAATAATAATAAAACTCCCTTTCCTCGCTGCGGAGCCCGTCTGGCCGGAGCGACAAGGGGCTCCCTTCCTAACTGTTCCCCCACCACTACCCGTTGTCCCCCCCAAACCTCCCCCCAGGGGACCCCCAGCCCAGCCCCCGGGGGTACCCACAGCGCAGCCAGGCGGGGAAGCGGTGGCCGGGCTGGGGGCGCCGGTGGCTGGGGCAGGGGGAGCCGGCGTTTCTCCCCCCCTCTCCGCATCCTTTCTTCTGCCGGCCTCCTGCACCTAAAGCCCGGGTTGTCGCGCTCCCCCCCCGGCACCCTGCCCTCGGGGCTGCGCGGCGGCGCCGGGACCGCGGCGCCCCTCGGCCCCTCCTGCCGCCGGGGGGGTCGCAAGCGGTGGGCCGGGCGGCAGCTCCTCCGTCGGCTGCCGGGCGCGGAAGGGGCGGTGGAGCCGGCTTCTCCCGGGACGGGCTGGTTGGGCCGGGCAGGCCGGGGACAGGCGCTGGGCCGGGGCTCGGGAGGGCAAGTGACCCCCGCGCTGCGGAGCTGCCTGCCCGCGGCGGAGCGTGCCCGGGCGCCTCAGGCCGGAGGTACCAGGGAGAAAAGGGAAACAAAGCAAAAAAAAAAAAAAAAAAAGAAAAGAAAAAGGAAAGTTAAAAGGCAGAGAGAGAACCAAGCGAGCTTTCTAAAAATCCGGCTTCTCCCTCCGAAGCGATTTTCTTTCTACATGCACCAAAAACCCCCACCAAAACCATCCAAATATCTTCCCAAAACGGATTTTTTTTTTTTTTTTTTTTTTTTTGAAAGAAGGGTGAATATAAAATGAACGCGGGCGTTTGCAGGTAGGTTCCCCCGCGCCTCACTCTACCCGCAGCCCGGAGGCTGCTGGGGCGAGCCGTGCCCGGGGGGTCCGTGCCGCTGCAGCAGAGCGGCGGTCAGTCGGGATGGCCCCGGCCCCGCCGGATCCGGCTCCCTGCCGGCGGCGAAACCCAGCGCCTCGCTACACCCTTATTAATTAATATGGATGTTTTAATTATTGCCCGCCTGCCATCAGCACGGGGCCGCGATTTTTTTGGGTGGGGGTGTGGGGGGAGTGGGGTGGGCTGTTTGTTTTAGGCAGGTGATAAAATCGCAGTTAACGAGCTGATAATTCGTTCGTGTTTGTTTTAAAAGACAAATTGTAAAGATTAATCAGGCGGCTTGATTTATGGCGAGGCAGACCCCGGCGCTGCCCGGCCAGGGCTCCCTGAAGCCCCGCTCTCGGGTTACCCGGGGGCCGGCAGGCGAAGCAAAACAAAAGGGGCGAGCGGGCAGCGGCTCCGGCCGCGCTGCCTCGGGCCGGGCCCCCGCCCCGGCGCCCGCCCCCCTCGGGTCGGGGGGTCCGGCTGCCCCCTCCCCGCCTCCGGGGTGCTGGCACCGCGGCCGGCGCCTCTCCTCGCCCCCAGCTCTCGCGTTTTGTCCCCGTCCCCCCCTTCCATTAAGACCCTTTGCAAAATAAATGACCCCTCCAGCAGGGATGAACGATTTCTGCTGAGGGAGCGGTTTAATTCCCGTGGCTGAGCTGGGAGATTTCCCAGGATTTTACTTTATTTTATTTTATTTTATTCCCGCCGTGTCTCGTCCTCGCTGCCTGCGTTTGGCGAACCGGCTGCCGGCTCCGGTCTCGGCCGCTAAATGCCCCGGCGGCACGGCTGGGGTTTTTAATTGAATTAATTCACCCATCGGGAACATCAGCAACCCGCCCTGGCTGCTGGAGGCGAGCAGCTTAGCTCCGCTCCGCAGCCCGCTTCACACGGCTGGTTAAGCAGCTCTCCCCTCAATTTTCTGCCAAGCCTCCGGGGAGAGGGTCCGCCCGCCGCCGGCCGGGCCCGGGACGCGCCCTGCTCCCTCGCCCCGCTCCCTGCAAACCCCCGTTTGCCTTCTTTACTCCCTTTTCCCCCCCTTTTTTTTCCCCGACACAACGGGCTCCGTTTTATTAACTTTATTTTGTTATTGCCGTTGCAATTTTTTTTCTTTTTTAATAAGGGAGCTTTCCCAGATCTGAAAGCACAACTGGTTATTTTGATTTGATTGACAAGTGATGTCATATCATTAAGGGAGGGGGGAGACGACAACATGTTTTAGCAACAGTTAGTAGCGCCATGTGATGGAGTTGACACCTATGGCCGGGCAGAGGCGAAAGCAGAAAACAAATACCCCCGGCCGTGCACATAGGCTATTTATTTACACGCCCGGGGTGGGGTTTCTTCCTCTTTTTTTTTTTTCCTGATCCTGGGTGCTTGGACCTGGGAAAAAGTGTACCTGAGCAAACGGGGCTGGGCTGGGTGGGACCCGCAGCCCCCGGGGCACTGTCCTCCAGGCACCCCCCTTCCCGGGGTGCCCCCGGCGGCCCCCCCCAGGGGCCACGCTCCCTCCCGCCGCCCGGTGAACGGAGACCCGGGGGTCGAGACCTCCCGGGGCGGCCGTGCAGCATCCCCCCCCGCCCCGCCCCGAAGTGCAACCCGCGGCGGCCGCA